>OZ023237.1:9934275-10452444 GCA_964006365.1 Trididemnum miniatum
CGAATTCTCACTATTAATCCCGTGAATGCGTTAGAATGCGAATGTCTTGCAAAGAGAGGTTCAGTCGCTGGAAAATGATCACCGATCGCTCGCCAACATGGTCAGAGACACAAGTGTCTAAGGATAAGTTGGGAAATTGAGGCTTCTCCGAGGTTAGAGGGGCAGTTGGATTTTGGACACAAGATGCTTGTTTTTGATAGCGTTTATAAATGCTGAAAGCTAACTTTTTATGTTCGATGTCGGGCAGTTGCTGAGAGCACAATGCCAGTGGTATTAACTCAGCTGTTAAATACCACCTATGTCTCAAAAAGACATGTCTGGCGGCTTCAACAACTTCTTCATCAACGCTAGAGTTGTTCATCATGGCTCGAAGGAACTTCAAGTCGTTCACACTGCAACCAATATGGAACATAGAAGATGGACACAAAGATGTGGCGGAAAGAGGAGTGAGACTGATGGAGGAGTTTAAGGACGTTTTGACGGATGATGAGCAACAAAGGAGGATGCTACGCACTGTGTAGAAGACACACGAAAGCTTTACCCAGATTTTCGTAAATCCTTTTTGGCCGAAACATACTGAACTTATCATTTCTGACCGTGATCGTTCCCTTAATGACATGCAGGAAAAGAGCCCTCTCCGGAATAAAAAAACAGAGGAACCTGAACGATGGGCAACACCTTGACGTGGTATTCAGGCTTCAAAACAAAGTTTGCCCAAAAACACCTTTCTCACAAGGTGTAGTATTAACATGTCCAGTACATTCATGCTCAAAAAATGACTGAAACTCGGAAAAATACCTGAAATTTTGTTCAAAAATCGCTCCAAAATGAGAAAAATTACCCCAGAAAGGTCCTTGTTAAGCAGCAGTATCGGCAAATCATGCTTAGATCGATAAGTCAACCTTGGCACGTAAATATAATCACGTGTAAAAACGATTTTTTTTACGTAAAAATAAAAATATAGCACTTTTTAGATATTGGCACTCCCAAATTTCAAGAAAAAAAAAACCCTAAAACTTAAAAGTGCTGTTGCAGCGCGAATACTTGACGAAACTCCCTGATTTTTTCACAGAAACGTTTTTTCGGACATCCTCACGGATTGCAATACTGATGTCCATGTTTGGAAAAAAAGTGGAATTTTGGTGTGCCCTACTGAGTACTAATGTGCGGTAACATTTGCTTGGCTTGTTACAAAGCACTGTAAGAACTGCTGTGTTGAAGGTGCTACCGGTATGTACAGTTGCTGTGTTGGCTTTGCTAGTTGGAGAACATATTTGCTTATTTTACAGAGCAATAGAGGCTGATTACGATGAACCAGGATTATTAATCATGAAAATAACGAAAGATTTTGCGATATCATCATACAAAGGCAAAAAAAGTCTAACCGAGAAGAAGATTCTTCATGATGTGTTCAAGGTGTGTTGAAATTGAGTACTTATATAGCCTGGTCTACGCTATGCTTATTGCTTATTTGAATTACTTAAGCCCAGATTTTATGGTGCCAACCATTGCTTCATTCCCAAGCGTACATGTACTATTTTTTGTAGACTTTCGGTCCTTAGTTTTTCCTTGTGGGCTAAGCGAAATTTTGTACGCTCTTTTGACTTGCGTATTGCAAAAAAATCTAATTTTCGTACTTCTCGCGATATTACGCCGAAACGCGTAACGAAACGAATGGCGGGGAGAATCTTTGCGGCTTAGCGCTTGGGCAACATACCTCCGAAGAAGAATTTTCAGAATTGGTTATGGTTCACTTGAAGTTATTGGACAACAGAGGTGGGCATTCGGCAATTTGGTGCGCAAAGTACAAATTACTCAATTGTAGAACTTGCAGAGCGCTTTGGCTTAGTTTTGCAGTCGCTGCATAACTTGCGCAGCGAAATAAGTAAATACTGCTCGCGCTTTATTGCGTTGCAAACTAAAGAAAAAATACATCAGCATTCGCGTTTCGATGTATTGCAAAATAACTGTCAGAAGTTGAGATGCATTTGCTGCGCTTTGTCTGCAATGAGCGCAATTTACTCAAATAATTAAATTATCTTTTTTATTCAGATATTAGTCTATTTTCAGAATAATACTCGTAAGTCAGTAGTGGCTGAAATCAGCTTTCGAAAGTGCTTGATGACGAAGTCAGAGCGATATATCAGTAAAAACACCATTTCAGATAAAATGCATTAAAAATACTAAAAACCCAGCAGTCTGTTTCACCCGAAACCAGGACCATCAGGAATGTCTAAAACATAGAAGTTTAAAACAAGGAAGTAGAAGTAACAAAAAACAACCCTTTATCTGTAAGTGATATTATTACTGGTGATACCCATAATTCAATAATAATACTTTTGATATGAAAGGATATTTTCCGATCAAAACGTTTGAGTTTCACCTCTGAAAATTTTAAAAGACATGTATTTCTTAAGCAAAAATTGTAAATGTCACTGTAAGTTTAAAAAATTGTATTTGTGCTGAAATTTATTGTATTAGCCGATAGTTTATCGCGATGACATACTTATAATGGTTAGTGACACGTTAAAGTGGCGCTGCACTTTCATTTTTCGGATTAATTGATTGCGGAAGTTGTGTATAATTGCTTCTAAGATTTTTTGCTATTCTTAATTCCTATTCAGAAATGCCCTCCTTTGTTGGACGTTATAAGAAAACGTCATGTTTGTTAAATTGTTCTGTCACGAAAATCACAATATTGTGCTGTAATGATCATTTCATTCTTATGTCCAGTTACCGGTAAGCGATAAATTGTTGATAAATTTTTTGTACTCGCATGTCCAGGTTTTGGGTTTTTTAACAGGTAGGCTTGTGAGCGTTTCGGATGCTGTTGCCTGGCCGAAATTAGCACAGCTTCGTCCAGCTTACGCACTATGCAGTAGTTGGACTTTATGGAACTTATTGACAACCTGACGTGTAAAGAGTTTTAATATGCGGGAAAAGTCGGTCAATTTAAGTTATTTATCGCTTTTTTGAAATCTTAATATTTCACCAAAACGTGATATAGCACCGGCAGTAAACTATCACGCTCGTGCGGATCTATGCAAGCGCTCCACGCTAGAGCAAAGTCCAGTTCGTGCAAATATTGTCAGCATTACGTCATTACGTCTACTCGAATTGCAAAATATGTCGGCAGGCTGGTTTAAGAGGGTTATGATCACACAAATATGATTTTACTCGCGGAAAATTTGGTTCATGAGTCACAAATTTCCTAAATATCTAGTGTTTATTGCTTGTTCTATTTCCTTAATTTTTAGTGTAACCCTCTTTGGATTTTCTTACGAAAATGTTAAAAAACTTGTTCTCACGTGATTCGCATTCAACTTTTAATCAAAAATAAGCAGCTGTTTGATCCGACTTTAAATACATAACCAAATTTTCGCTGCCGGTAACCCAGGAAAAAGATATTTAGCAACGATGTTTCTTAGAGTACTTGAGCGTTAACTGTGATTTAATACTTGAGAACTTGGGTTAATCCAACGACTGTAAAATTGATATTCACAGCTTCCCTGCTTTACGCTCAGCAATAAAGGGACAGTGTAGAGAACAAGCCGGCAAGTTTATATACTTAAGCCGAATGGGAAAAGCACTTAGGAGAATTCGCCCATCTTGGTGTGATTGACAGATGGCCGTCATCACCTAAGCGAGCTCGTTACAGCGCTTTGATTGCTTTCGCGTGATAGTAGGATAAATATGCGACTAAATACGATATTTCGAATTTTTACAACTCTCACTTTTATCCCGAATCGGATTCCTGGTACACCGTAATAAGAACTGGTATAATTTCGCCACTTCAAAAATGATTGCTGCACCGTTTGGGGCCAGATTCGCGTGTGTGGCTGTGACATCAATGAGCTTTGACTTACTCAAGCAGTTGTTAATCAAAAAATTGTTCTAAATTTCTTAATTTCATAAAATTGATGATTGCCTCAAGCTTGTCTTTAAGTTGTTAACTTGTTATCAGTACAGTGAGACGGTGTTAGAGATTAGTTTTCTGCTTCACATTATGCCACTGATGGTGCTGGAAGTGATGAACACAGCTTTCACGAATTGGAATTATCATAAAAGATCTCTCTTCTTTTGCCAGTTCACACCTGTAGATTTACAAACCTTAAAATTGACTAAGTATCAATAATGCCATAGCAATGCTTAAAACTGGACGTTTCGACAACATAGATTCAGCTGTCATCATCAGCAGTGTATGCAAGACGCAGCAAAACGAAAAACAGTTTTGTACTGCCATGCTTATGTTGCTGATGATGACAGGTGAATCTATGTTAACAGAGTATCGTTTGATTTTTCATTCCATTTTCTGGATTCCCGTTACAATTTCGTCCGTCTTTGCGCTTTTTAATCCCGTGTTCAGATATTTTGTGTTCGTAATTCACTTTGCCAATGTAACTTTTTTGCAACAATGCGTTTGTTGCAGAAAGGCGACGTGTACTTTGACTCCGGTGATTTGATGAAGATCGATCGTAAATATCGGATCTGCTTCTGTGATCGACTGGGTGACACATTCCGATGGAAAGGTGAGAATGTGTCAACAAACGAGGTTGGAGACACCATCGCACAAGCTCACGGAGTACGAGAAGCAAATGTGTATGGAGTTCAAATCCCAGGTACTAACTACAGAGTAGAGAGTTGTTTTAAATTAACGTTATTTTTGCATCGACGATAGTAAGAAAGTTTCTTCTATTTGAAAGCAAGTTCTTGTGCAGCACTTTCATTATTATCAGAGATGTTCATCTTAATTTTTAATACTTTTATGCAGCGAACGAGTCCACTTCAGTAATTTAACTCAAGCTTGAATGTGATAGAACTGACTGATCCTAAACCACTATCACTTCGTCAGTCTATATTGTAAAGGCGCAATTCAATAGTTTGAACGGCAATTTCTGATTAGTATGAAGCAGTCTAATCATCGTTGATGAGGATAAATCCATTCCTCTGTATATTTTTTCTTTTAGAGCTGTCGTACTTGGATTCATAAGCACTGTGGTCTTTGCAAATGCAAACAACAGTTTTCGAATAAAAATCGATACTTCACCTGATTAATCAAGAGCTACTAGTAGCAGCCTAGTTCGGTGCAACCATTCCAGTCTCAGCAAATTTCAAACTGAAAACTATTAAGATTTGTTTTGCTTTTTCCAGAAATAGAATTCTATTGCAGTTGAGCTTTATCCTAAGTAAGGTAACGTCATTAAGTGTTCTCATAATGCAGCTTGTGTCTTGAATCCAATGATATATTTGTTTAGGCAAGGATGGCCGTGCAGGAATGGCTGCTATCATTGCTGATGAAGTTTTGGATCTAAGTGCATTGTACAAACATGTATGTGATGCGCTACCTTCCTATGCAAGACCTCTATTTCTAAGGTAATGTCATGCAATTAGTGGTCAATTCAATGATGTGGATGATTACGCAACTTACCATAATGCTTTAGAGCAGGGGTTCCCATCATTTTTGTATTAGCAGACCGGGAAAAACCAAGCAAAATGTTTCCGATCCGACCACAAAAAATCACAATTCTTGTAGCAAATGCCGATAGTTATTACTGCATTTGCGGTCCACAGCTAAATTAATGATACAACATAATTCAATATTTCGGCATTGGTTACGTATACAATTTTAAACACAAAAATTTTAACTAAGCTTCAATCAGTTCATTCAGTTGAAACAACAATATCAATTTATGGTTATACTGTGGTACATAATTTGCTTCTCTTTGCCTATTATTTACGTTTTATAATAAAACTGATTTTAGTCTATGTCAAAACTTTTCCATGTAATAGATTGTTTTTTGTCCGGTTAGCTCAGTTGTTAGCGCACGATATCGATGCGGGAGGTCTAGGGTTCGATTTCCGGGCTGGTCAAATCAGCACAGTGTCGCCCACGGTTCCCCACCGTTGCGACGTGTCTTCGGAGCTGTGTTACCCAGGCGCTAAGGCGCGGAGATGGGCCTCGCCACTCGTTACAGGCTTCAGCGTAATACCGCGAGTATGATGAAGATTTGATTTGACTTTTTAATTCTTACTTAATTTCTAACAAGGTGTGTTTTCGCCTGAACAAAGTTAAGTTTTTTACTCGGTTACGAATGAACTTGCTTTTCAAATTGAGAGGTTCTTTAATAATAATAATACATTTGAATTGGCCTAGCGCTCTTTCCTGCAGGATAATCACATCGAAAGCGCTTAGCAAAAAATAGCAAAAGCCACAACAGTGGAAACAGTAGAAATAAAACAGCCGATAAAAATATGAAGTTGGCAATGGTGAAAACAATAATGTTATAAAAGGTTGGAAGCAAGAATGGTCGTTGGTATTCATTTAAAGTATTTACATGGCAAGAGTGTTGCACTGCTTACAGTAGGCCTCGCATTGAATGTAGAGTGACAAATATAGTAGCACCCAAGATCGCTGTAAAAAAAAATTAAAATGAGTTGTTTTAACTTGATAGAATCTTGAAAGAAATGGAGGTTACAGGAACTTTTAAACAACGTAAGGTCAATCTGAAACGAGAAGGTTATACGTTGGATAAAGTGAGCGGAGATCAAATATACTTCATTGACCACAAGCAAGAAACATACGTACCTTTTACCAAGCAAATAGAGGAAGATCTAGAATCTGGTGTCATTAGAATATAATCGTTTGCCGTTCATGCAATTTTGATTTTTGCATAGTTAATACCTTATTACTAGGGCGATTTTTTGTAACCTAAAAAACTTAAAAAATGTAACTTTATTTTTGTAACAAAGTAGCTTTATTAAACGAATAAAAGTAAAACGAAAATAGTTGCAGCCAAACATTAAAAAACGTGAAGAAGGCCCAGTTCTACCTCGCGCTTTAGTTATAGTGAACACACATGTAGTGTTTTATATTTTGTGGTAGAAAGTTTCTGTCCTTTGCAAGTAATTTGTTAAGCATAGAAAAACTTCTTTCCACCGAAGCAGTTGTTGGCTGGCACCAAGAGGCACCTTGGTGTTTGTAGATTGTAAATTTATCTTTCTTGCATCAATCCAAGACAAAAAACTAGAAAAATTATGCAAAAAAGCATGAAAACCAAAATGTAACCTAAAAGACAAAAAGTAACTTTTTGTAACCTTATAACTTTTTAAATACTGACCCTATAGCAGTGAAATTTTGGTTAAACGCTTTTTACGTTAATTGTAGCTAGCAAAAAAAAGTAACTTTTATAACCAAAAATCGCCCTACTTCTTACCTTAATCAATTTATAAATGGAAGCTCTGTTTCTGCAGTTTTATTAATTAATGCAAATGATGCAACAAAGGTATTATGAGTTTTTTTAGTTTTGTTTAGACAGACTATATCTGATTCTAATTGGAGAGATATTCATTGTTCAATATCTAACTGGCGTGCTTGCGCAATTGTTAAAGACATTTCTATCGGTGCGAGAGGTCTGGGGTTTGATTCCTGGACCAGTAAAATTGGACACAGTGTCGCCAACGGCTTGTCTCCGTTGCGACGTTTCTTTGGATCTGTGTTGCCCTGGCGCTGAGCCGCGGGGATGGTCCCGACACTCGCTGCACGCTTCAGCGAATTACCGCGAGTATAATGAAGATATTTTATGTTCAAAATCTATCTTAGAATTCAGGCTCATAGCCACAGTATATGCATGTTTTACTAACAGTAGAGCCACTCTTAGAGCTCAGTATCGTGTATTCACTAAAAATGCAATCGAAGCTACACCTGTTGTGTCGCCAGTTCTCATTTTTACCTACATAAAATTTTTTTAATGATTATTTTCTCCGTGTTTATCGCATTCCTGTACTGAAATATAAAAGTGATTTGCAACGTTTGTTTATTTTAATTTGATCTATGAGATAAGTGTATCATGTTTGCGTTTCTTTTTTTAAAAAAGACATTAGGATAAATGGCAACACACTTTTAAGACCAGTGGCTACTCTACTTCTATCGCAGTTTAGCATGTAAACACTAAACAATAGGATGTTTCATAATTTCACCTTTTTTGAAATTAAAAATGCTTGGGGTCTCATCAGGTGGGATTTTGGTCACAAAGAAAAAAAAATTTTTTTTTGATCGAACGTTGTTTCGAGGGCTGGGGTTTGATTCCTGGACCGGTAAAATTGTTTGAAATTTCTTATTGCGGGAAATTTGTTGGAAAAGTACGATATCTTTTAAACGAAACGAGATAGACAGTAGTGCAAGGTATTAAAATTTGCGGAATGGTCGACTTCCTATCAGTAGTCAAAACATTTTTAGTCGGTAACTCCAACAGAAACGAAGTTATTTGCGAAAAACTGTTTTTGGGCCACTTTTTTTACTTTTTCACCCTGCAGTGATGCGGAGGCTAAAGTCACATCATAAAATTTCTAATTGAGAATAGTTATCAATTGTTAAGTCATAAAATTTCGGTCAGTATAAATCCATTATCACGTGTTAGGTTAACTCCTTTTAGACTGAGACAATGTCCGCAACTGGATCAGAGATTGCCACGTCTGTGATAAGTTTTGAAAGATTTGCGGATAATGTATTGCCAACTAACAGAAGCGTAGTCAACCACTATCAATATTTGCGCAAAAACCTAAGTACTACAAACCCTAAGTTTCTCAAGAAGTCGGCAGTTTTAGCAGATGCAAAACAGCAGCTTGTAAACGATATGCGCGAACTTTGGCTGAAAGCTGGTCTTCCTGTAGTAAGTGAAGTTAGAATCCTTACTCAATGTAAAGACATAATAGATGAAGAAGAAAAGCTAAAAAGAGAAGCAAAGAAAAAGAACAACTAGTTTGTGATGAAGGCTGGGGTTCACTTTTTGACACTTGCAAGTGCAAATGTCCAATACCTCACGTACACAATGGCAAGTTATCCTGTTCATGTAGTTGGGAAAATCGGATTCCACTAGAAGAAATTGAATTTTTAGAAGATCAAAGAACCCACAGAAAAATGTACACGTTTTTATTTATTTTTTTATTTAGTCGCATATTTATCCTCCTATCACGAGAAAGCGATCAATGCGCTATACGAGCTCGCTTAGGAGTTGCCAGCCATCTGTCTACCACACCAAGATGGGGGAATCCCGCTAAGTGCCATTCCCAACGGCACAACAAGTAAACTTGCCGGCTTGTTCTCCACACTGTCCCTCGCTGAGCGTCAAGCAGAGAAGCTGTGAATTCCAGTTTTAGAGTCATTGGTTTGACCCGACTCGGAATCAAACCCAAGTCTACAGCTCAAGAGACAGACGCTCCATACTTCTCGGCCATCTGAGCTGTTTAACGTGTTCATCGTTGCGTAAAGTTTATGCCAATAAGATTCTGAACAGGCTAAAGCATCATCCATCACCCATTCACGTGGATGAACCATCCTGCTCTTGCTCAGTTGCCCACTCGAGTACCCGTTTATCAGACCCTACAATGGAAAATCGGCTAAGACCCAAAAATAAAGCGGCATCAAATTCAACTTTGCAGGATGCGGAAAACCCAAACCACAAAGGTGATGATCCCAGTTTCCAGTCATGGGCACTAGGGTGGTCCAAAAAAAACTTTTTTCCTGTACGTTTTTCTCCAAGGAGCTTAAAAGGTATGATTTGGTGCAAGAATAACCCACGTAAATTTTTTTTGACTTTAATTAACATTTAGGGGTCGCGCACCCCCCCGAATTCTAAATATGCCCCCCTAAATCAAAAAATTGCCATATCTCATTAACTACTCGAGATAGAAGCTTCAAATAAAAACCAAAAGATGCAGAAGACATGATTTCCCGTACGTGTTTGATACATTTTAGTATGCTATCTCATTAAATTTTCAAGATAATTTACAAAACTGTTTTTACATCTTGTTAGATGTACTCACATCCGAGTTTTGTTGAAAAAGCGCACTAAATATAATAGTATAACATTACAACAGATGTTGTGCTTGTGACTCAATGCAGCACATCAGAAAATAAAATAAATGCACTTAAGAATTTACGAAGTGGGTATAAAATGTACAAATATGCAAATGCAACTGCATTTATAAACAAAATTAAAAACAAGTTTTTAAACGCAAGTGATGAATTGAATAAACTATATCAAATAACTTTTGGTAGACTGAGGAACAGCTTGACGATGAGCTGTAACTACTTGGAGCAAGTATGGTAGTTGTTCTTCGTCTCGAGTAAGGCTGCCACTGTATGCCTGAATGAGAGCTACACCTCTTTCTGCTGTATCGTTTACTACTTTCAGCTCATCAACGGTTAATTTCAAGTCTGTATAAGTTTTGTTTGTCAGCCAGGTTGATGGAGGTTGAGACAGGAGTGATTTTGCTTTATTTTGTCCGTTTGCTTCAATCAGATCAAAAAAGCACATTGACCTTCTAGTAACGTAATTTTCTAATCCCAATGTGCAATCAAAATCTTTCCCATTTAACCTTGCCAAGTTTGTGATTGTAGGATTTCTTTGCAAATTTTTAACCATTGACTCTTTAGTTTTATTTGTAACCCGGTCATCAAAAAAAGCTAACGCAATTAATCGTTCCGAAAAATACCATAAATGACGAAGCATTGATTTGGTTCCAGCAGCTCGTATAACACCATGAGGATAGTTATTCATTTGCCTAAGGAATGTTAAATCATTAAAAGCTGCCAAATGTGCCAATGGCGCCTGAAATCAAAACTTGCCATAAACTACTGCTACAAACAGAGCGACAGAAGTAAGTCCTTCAAGTAATTCAGGGGGAAGCGTAAACTGGCGTCTAAAAAGCACAATTTTTATTGAATATATTGCTTTCGACATCCATCGAGCATTGCTGACCCCTCCTGGGGCTCTGAATTTTTTAGAGATATTGATTTTTTCACTGCCTCCAACAAAAATCAAACAAAGTTCCAAAAGCTCGCGGTAGCCCAATCATCACGTGGAAAAGTTGTGTCGAATAATTTGGTATATGTTTGTTTTGCTTCTTCTCGCAAATGATGAATTCCCTGAAACTCCGCTTCGTCCGGTAGATCAAAATTTTCTTTGTTAATCACATGCCATTGACTTTGAAATCGTTTGAATACTTCAACGCATGGTCCAGTTGTATCTCCCAATACTGCTGTGAAAACAGATGAAAGAACTATCTCCATAACGTGATGACGACAAGCTACCCAAACTAATTCTCCACCAAGAGCTTTTTCAATCAAAGTACATGCACCAGCGCTAATGCCTGTGTTAGATGCAGTAGTGTCAAATACTAATCCTCTTACTTGATCTGCTATGGGCCTATTGCATTTGTATAAGAGCTCAATACACGCTTTAGCATGATCTTTCCCGGTACCAGAATGGATATTAGGAACCCCTAGCAGTATTTCATTATTTTTCCAAGATACCAACACAGCAACTCTGTTTTCTCGATCCGCATGCACTCGAGTAAGGCCCGGTAACATCTTTCCATCCCAATGCAAAAGAAGAGGAGCGTTTGGGGCAAAGTCATTTCTTTTTTGCCGTGCATAGCTTTGCCGGTTACTTTTTCTTGCTCTCCTTACAGTACTGCGTGAGAGAGTTACCTATTCCAAATCATTACCTAAGTTTTTGGCAACAGCAGCAATAACCATTGTTGCTTTTCGATCAGTTACATTGAGTCGGTCCAAAACTGTCGCGACTTCGGATGTTACAATTTGCATTGATTTTAGCTTTTTTTCTGTGGAGCTTTTCTTTTTGACGGACAAGGAGCTTGGTAGCCGCATTCTTCGGATGACAAGCCACCTTGCGAATCACTGCTGCAATAATCTTCAAACCCAACTGTTTGAACACGATTTATCCTGTCTTTTTCTCGATTTTCTTGTTTCTTTTTCATTTCATTTCGTTTCCTTTTGCGGTCCTCAGCAGCGGCCAGAGACATGTCACGGCCAGCCATGGAGCAGCTAGTAGGATCATTTCTTTGCATCAGCAAGAACTCCCTGTCGTCCTTACTGCTCATTAATGAGAAAGCATTTTGTGCAGCTACGTCAAACAGTTTACCCAGTTTGTCGACAAAAAGCTCTTCCTTTTTCTTGTAACTCGTTTGCGTTTTGTAGCGACTCTTTAGTAGCTTTTGATAAGATTTGAAAAATGTTACTAATTTGTCTTGACAAGTATCTTTTCTTTGCGTTGGAATTTTTGCATTACCCCAAAAGCTGAGAACTTTTTGTACAGTGTGTTTAGCACTATCCTTGACCGTATACCCCTTGTCTTTGTGAAGGAAAAAAAAGTGCTTTAAAACAGCTCCATTTGTTGGTAATCCTGCTCCAAGAATATTTTCAGACGTGGGGCCTACAAGCCATAAGTTTGTTTTGCTACGAGTACATAAATTAATCATAGTGCTTAAATTTTAGACTTCTAAAATTAAATTCACAGTTATCACATATTTTATTATATATTTTTTTAAAATTAGCCTATATCAAAAACAAGCAACCGGCCGTTAGCTCAGTTGCAAAGCGCACGCTATCGGTGCGGGAGGTCTGGGGTTCGATTCCCGGGCCGGTCAAATCGGCACAGTGTCGCCAACGACTCGCCACCGTTGCGACGTTTCCTCGGAGCTGTGTAGCCCAGGCGCTAAGCCGCGGAGATGGGCCCCGCAACTCGTTACACGCTTCGGCGTAATACGGCGAGTATAATGAAGATTTGATTTTGATTTGATATCAAAAACAAATATTCTATACTGGTCCTTGCAACTGTGTTAGTGTACGTTTTCTGTCTTCTCAATCCTTAACACGAAGTCACAAGCTTTTAAAACCAAAGATGAAGAGATCAAAACAACATTTTGTCATTCGTTCTTCGCTCAGTTTCAACTTTATGTGATACCGGTATCACGTTTATGCTATCACCAGTAGGTTTGTGAACAACTGCTCCAGCCAGTATTTATGTCAAGAGATAAAATAACTACGGTAAGTGTTGAAACACGCAAAGAAAATCAATTATTACCAAAATATTGATTCAACCCCGGTTGTTATATCGAACATGTTAACGGCAAGTTAAGTAAACATTTTAATTGGCAAATGGCAGATAAGCTCAGTTGTTGTCATCTATTAAGATCTATTGTTAACAGTAAAAAATTAACACATGCACTTACAGTCCACATACCCCTATACTTTTAACATTCAACCAAAATTTTAAACAAAAACAGTTTTTTTATTATCTTGAAAATTTTATGAGATAGCATACTAAAATGTATCAAACACTTATGGGAAATCATATCTTCTGCATCTTTTGGTTTTTATTTGAAGCTTCTATCTCAAGTGGTTAATGAGATATGGCAATTTTGTGATTTAGGGGGGCATATTTAGAATTCGGGGGGGTGCGCGACCCCTAAATGTTAATTAAAGTCAAAAAAAATTTACGTGGGTTATTCTTGCACCAAACCACACCTTTTAAGCTCCTTGGAGAAAAACATACCGGAAAAAAGTTTTTTTGGACCACCCTAATGGGCACGATAAACCTTTCTGTACTAAAGCGATATCGATAACTTGAAAAAAACCCTGGGCGATAGCCTACCGATAATCGATAAATCTCAATTTCTTAAAGCGATATCGATAATGGATAAATTTTTCCGATAAATGTTGCGGTAAATTTTCAATGTGTTTGACGAAGTTTTTTTTTGTAAGTCGAATTGCAAAAATGTTTTTTCTAGATTTTTCAGGAAAAGAGAGCAGTTTACGGGCTCCGCCGTGAAATTAAGCCAAACAAAGAAATAATTTTTAAAAATTACAACAAGTCTTAATGGACACCGTGTGTTTTCCCATAGCGCCTACTCACTAATTTTAAAGTTTAAGCACTGCGTGCATAAAAAAACGTTTATCGCGATAATTTATCCGCGATACCAAAATATATAACAAAAGCGATAACGGTAATCGATAAATCCAAACTATTTTGAGCGATAATCGATAAAAAGTTATCGTCGATAAATTATCGCGATAAATGCCCATCTTTGCCAGTTTCATGCCTCGGTCTATCACAGGAGGAAAGAACTACACCAAAAAAAGAAAACCGTCTATCAGCACAAACAGTTGTTTTTTGGCTGATAGACGTTACATATCCACACGTCAACAATCTGACCAAATTTTAGCGTTTGTCGGAGAGAGTGTAGCTGCATCTCCTACAATTTTACTGCGAAGACTTAAGCAAAAAAGTGGATTGGCCTTAAGGTAGCCGGGGTAAAGTCGTATTTGTCAAAAACATCTGTGAATAGTGAAGCAGTGTTCCACACAATTATTGTTGAAGTTTGTGGTGGAATGTTGGGTAAAATTTTTTGTGTTATGAGTGACACATGCAGAATGAATATGGGAAAAAAACTGGAATCAACAAACGCCTACGAGATTACCTTGATGATAATTTTGAACACGACATACATTCTCTGCAGTGTATGTTTCATACAAATGAAATATATTTATCCCACGTCATTGATGAGGTTGAAGGTAAAAGCAAACGTCCGAACGCTTTAGAAGAGGGTGCTCTTTTAAACAAAATTAAGTCTATCACAAAAGGTTCTCCGCAGACTTTGATTGCGAGAGAAGTTCTAGATGTGCCCATAACTCCAATTGCTAAACTACATCTTCGAAACAAAATTAACTGGTTTTCTGAACAGAAAAGTATGGGAAACATTACAGATGGAGGCTTTCGGAGCGATCAAATGTGTTCACTGGTTTTGTCGTGTCAGCTTTTTATGGATATCCCAGCCAATCTCAAAAGCTTGCTTTGGTGTAAAGAAGAAGATATTTGCTATTCCCGCTAATTAACTACAGCAAACGGTTATTAGCAATTACTTTTGTTTCACTCTTCCGATCTTGATGACATGGAGAAGAAAAAACTTTCAAGGCTTGTGTCGTTTATAGCATTTGTATATTTGCCATTGTTTCTTATGATACATCTCAAGCCACATGCATCTGATGGTCCTTTTTTGACTTTGTTTCAACGGAATCTCTCATCGGCTTTTGAAGCAGTCGATTCGGGTTTATGTAAAGTAGTGAACCGCTACTTTATGCCGCGTGCAAACAGTTGGCTTTCACCGCATACGTTGCTTTAAGCGTCTATTCTGAAAATCCTTGTAATATTGCTTCTTTTTACCTTTGATTGATGCTAAAAACAGTTTTTCGCAAATAACTTCGTTTCTGTTGGAGTTACCGACTAAAAATGTTTTGACTACTGATAGGAAGTCGACCATTCCGCAAATTTTAATACCTTGCACTACTGTCTATCTCGTTTCGTCTAAGAGATATCGTACTTTTCCAACAAATTTCCCGCGATAAGAAATTTCAAACTTTGGGGGGGCGGGACGCCCTCGCAACAACGTCCGATCAAAAACAAATTTTTTTTTCTTTGATTGTGACCAAAATCCCACCTGATGAGATCCCAAGCATTTTTAATTTCAAAAAAGGTGAAATTATGAAACATCCTACTAAACAACTAAACATGATCTACGTAACAATGCATTTTTTGTTCAGTGTATCTAGCATGGGTGCAAATCTAGGGGAGATGGGGAGGATGTATCCCCCCAATAATTCGGCTGCCCCCCCCCCCCTTATGTTTTCATGCCCTGCATCAGCGAACTAGATGACCTTTTTTTTTGGTCTTCACTAGATTTTGAGCAAGAAATTGATCATCTGGAAAGTGATGACTTTATATTTTTGCCTTCACTTCATTTCACTTCACTGTGGTGGGGAAAAATTTGTATTCATCAAAAACATTTTCCGAAGTGGCTGGTGGTACGAGGCATACCTTTCATCCTACCCCCCTGGATCCGCCCCAGGCCATAAGCTACGAAAACCATCGAATAAGTCTGGCATATTTCAGTCACTTGGCACCATTAATTTTGTTATTTGTTCCTAAAAGACAGAGTTAAGAGGGAAGGACCGGGGGGGCACAATGCATCTATTTCATGATATGATTATAATTGGAAAAGAGTCAACTATTGTTTTTAGCGCTATTGATAAATTAGTTGCTTTATTTTAAAACTTAGAGAAAGCTGAAAGAAAAAGCGATTCTACGTTTGTGGGCCTACTATCTGAAAATTAAGCGAAGAGTAATGGCGTATAGTGAGATCTGGCAGCCGTGCAAATTTTGCATTGTAAAACAATGTCTAAAAAACTGAATAAAATATAATATTTGATAAGTTATTTACAGTGCGCTTTTTTGAATGATGTGGAAGCGGAAGCGACATATTTTTCGCGATTCGGCTTCCTTTAAAACATGACCGCTTCCGCTTCCACATCCCTGCTTACAATAGGCCTACTAGTTCGTACGCTATAGTTAGCGATCCAGTGCTACATGAAGCAGTCAGTGACAGTGGAAATTTTAGCATCAGTTAGTGGGGCAGCAATAAACCATCTGGAGAATAATGGTCAATTGCGACGAAGATATATTTGTAGCCTCTGGAAGCAATGAATGGTCGAGTTGTGTTTATACGCAGTGATGGGCACGATAAACCTTTCTGTACTAAAGCGATAACGATAATCGGTAACTTCAAAAAAGCCCTGGGCGAATAATCGATAAATCTCAATTTCTTGAAACGATATCGATAATCGATGAATTATCGCCGATAAATTTTTCCGAAAAATGTTGCGGTAAATTTTCAATGTGTTTGACTAAGTTTTTTTTGTAAGTCGTATTGCAAAAATGTTTTTTCTAGATTTTTCAGGAAAAGAGAGCAGTTTACGGGCTCTACCGGAAATTAAGCCAAACAGAGAAATAATTTTTAAAAATTACAACAAGTCTTAATGGACACCGTGTGTTTTTCTATAGCGCCAACTCACTAACTTTGAAGTCCACACACTGCGCGCATGAATATCGTTCATCGCGATAATTTATCGGTGATAACAAAATATATAACAAAAGCGATAACGGTAATCGATGAATCAAAATTATATTGAGCGATGACGATAATCGATAAAAAGTTATCGCCGATAAATTATCGCGATAAATACCCATCTCTGTTTATACGAACATTGGAAAACTTTTCACATGAAGGTGGATAAGGTTGTATCGGAGCTCGATCGTAACGCGTAGTCTTTCCGCGCTGACAGTCCTTCCGCATGCCCAAGGGCGTAGCCAGAAAAAAATTTAGGGGGGAGCCTAATTTTGTAACTTTTAAATCTGACGTCATTTACTTATAGCAGCAATGCAGCATATTCCCCTCTTATCGATGAAAACATAAATTTTGTGAAATTTCTGTTTAAGTCTTAAGCTGATCGCTAAATTATGCTAAAATTTTAACTTTTTCTCGAAAACGGGCAGTTGTTGGTAAATTTTTACTAAGCAATTGTCAGACAGTAGCCTAGCCTACGCCAGTGGCGCACCCAGAATTTGGCAAGGGGAAGGGGCACAACGGGAAGTCTGAAGGTGAAACTTCAAGCCGCCAGAGGCAATAAGGGGGTCTGGGATCATAGCCCCCAGCCGATAACGAATTTTTACGGCTTTCACTTAAAAAACACTCATTTTAGCACACTTTTTTATTGAAAAAAGGCATGCAGTGAGTGCAGTCGTTATGGACAATGCAAAAATATTTTCGCAGCTTAATTTATGTTTACAAGCAGAAGCTTGGCTAACAAATAAGTGAAAGGAGGCGGCGACCATTATTAGTTTGAGAAATTAATCTAAAAGCTAGGTTTTAGCAAATTATTACAGGGCAAAGTGTAGGCCATGGCACCGTGCTTCCCTTCCCCTGCGCAGTGCGTGCGCCTAGGCACTAGGCCTACGCTGTTGAGCCAGACACTCTAATCTATCATCATGTATGAACAGCACTCGAGTTAAGGGGGGATGCGGGGGGGTATCCCCCGAAAAACAACACCATCCCCCCATAAAGCATTTTGGCGAAACCATTCCCTTGCAAGTACTGAGTAGAGTGACCATCCCTCCTTACGTCTGCGTAAAAAGTTGTACCATCCCCCCATAAGTGTTTTTACGACTCGAGCACTGTGTATAAACGCATACCCGGTACATCATTTTACCTATTGAAAGTTATTTACCTGTTTAGGGGCCCGATTCGACATTTTGTCATTCGTGAATCGTGATCTACTCTCGTCGCTATTATATAAATTTCTACGCAAAAGTGAGAAATGCGGTTTTATTGACTTGGTACAATTTTATAGAGAAAAGCTTGAATATGATTCAACTTTGAAGCATAAGAATTTGTAAAACCACGCCCGATCTCCCTTCCCCCACCAACACAGCTGTTCGAAGTCAACAACGATTAAATACACCAGAGGCGCAAAAAGTTTCAAACTTTTATTTTGTTAACGATAATTTGTTGGTTGATTTATATTTTTAGGGGGGGGGGGGCATGGCCTCTTTGGCCCCCCCTGGCTACGCCTATGCGCATGCTTTTCCGCATAAATGCTCTGCTTAGCTGTTGTGGAGTAATCTTTGAACTGGAATGACTGGAATTAGGAAGAACATTTAAAGCAAATTTCTTAAACCCAGCAGGATATGTGGGTTGAACTGTGTGATGCTGTGAAGCATCACACAACACTTAAGCACCATAATATTCGATTTCCACTTGTAGTGAGTGGTCAAATCTTCAAGTACTCCAGTATGGCTTCATCGCGTTGTCGTGCCAAAGCAAATTGAGACCAATCAGTATGCTGAGCGTGGTGGAAAACTGCATTGATTTTTGCTTGCGATAGAGTATCTGCGATCATGTTGTCTGTTCCTGAAAGCAGATGAAAAAACGTAGAAAAAAGATTAAAATATGCTTGCTGGCGCGACCTACAGCAAAATGGCAAAACAAAATGTATTTACAAAATTAAAAGAAAGAAAAGTAAAGCCACAGTAAATTTCCGGGACGTTTCGACAACATAGATTCAGCTGTCATCATCAGCAGAGTTGCCAGGTATTTTAGTGGTTTATAATCCAAATCCACTGAAAAATAGCAAATTGCCATAAAAAGTTGCCCAAATAATTTTTTAACGAAACAATTAAGCACACCTGCTCCACTAACAAATATATCTGAAACAAAAAGAGAAGTTAATTACATCAATATTTAGCTTATGGGCTGACTGATTTAACTGCAAGGAAGCGAAGACATTCACAATCCGTAAAATTTGAAATGTGTCATCTACTACATGTGCACATTGGTCGAAAGAATACAAAGCGGTAATGTACCAGTATCTGCCAAGTTCCACTGTGGTAAAGAACCAGTATGTACAATTGCAATAACGTAGTGTTTACTTTGGGATTAGTGGTAACGTTATGGATTCAGGAAATGGTATTTTTTCTGCACCTATGGTTGTTTTGGAGTTAGAGGATTATCATACAGTAGCCTACTAGTATGTCACTACCTATTTAACGTTATGACATTCTTTCATTAGGCAACAGTTGTTGCAGTTTAATTCCCAAAAATTTTAACTATAACTGCATTAATAATAAGCTGTCCCATTTAAAATATGATCTCATGACATCACACTATTGAACATCCTAAAAAATAACAACCAACAATTTTATCTTATTGTATTGTTAAGCGAAAGGCTATCTTTTGTCTTGTTTTCGGAAAACCAAAGAAAAGAATCTACCGTCTACGAAGAAAAGTTATTCAAAAAAGCAATTCACTCTGGAATCAAAATTAGCCCAAAACAAAAAATAGCAAGCTGCTTACAAAGAGTCGCAAGTTTTAAAATTTAGGCGCATGGACGCTTTAAAAGTAGCCCAATTTGCGACTTTTAGCCCAATCTGGCAACACTGCAAGGCAGTACAAAACTGTAAGCACTAGAATTTACAATTTTAACTCAGGTTTTAGTTTCCGCATCATAATCAATTTTTTGATGCCACAATAAAAAAAGTGATTATGACATCAAAAAAATTGGTTATGATGCATAAACTGAAACCACGAACTGTGGTCCTAAAGCCGACAAAAATTGAACTTGTAGTGGACAGGGTATTGTGTCATGGCATATTGGACTAGTTTTAGCCCTGCCACATCATTCTGAGTTGAGGTGTGTTTGCGCAAATTACGAAACGATTTTTCGTAGTTAAATGACGCAGGGTACGAAACAGTTACGGTTATGAGGTAGACTATGCCACTTTGATCGGCATTCCAGGAAACGATCCAAAAGCGTTGAGCAGAACAGCCAAACCCAAAATCACTTCAGTTCAAACCATTGTTAGAACTGTCAGGAAGATATTTGCGTTAAGTGCTGATGGCAGAAATCGGATGAAAATCGCATTTGATGCGAACAGACCTTTAGTCTGTCTAAGAGCTCATGTGGTCGAGGTGGTAGGCTAGTTGAGGCAGATTTAGACTTGGTAGCCTGTCACAATGTTTTAGTGTTGACGTCAAAATACGCGATGAAACATTGGCAAAAACATAAAAACACACCATAAAATGTCAATTTTGATCAGACAGGTATCAAGGTGATAAACAGCAGGGACAACGAAACAGAGGTACAGGCTTAGCATCGCCAATCAGTATTTTGCCATTACCAGCTAAATAGGCACTTCCATAAAATATGCACGTTAGTTTTTGATGTTTAGTTTTGGTAGCCTCATATTCTCATATTAGTGTACGGTATCGCAACTATAGTTAGTTCTGTGTCGTGCAGTAAAATGAATCAATGAATGCAAGCATATATTAGTATACAAAGTTGTAAAATACATCTATCTGTAGGAGTTCTAAGAAAAGTTAAGGTCGGCTGTCGGTACAGACTGATTCTCAACTTTTTATGGTTTGTGCCGCCTCCCTTCCAAAGACTCTCTACACCAGTGGCCCCGTGCTCGCAGCTCGACAAAAACAACAATTTTTTTATTTGTTCGAAAAGAAGCATGCACAAGACCATTTCAACAAATTAAGTACCGGTAACAAAAATTATAACCGGCGCAAAACACGAAACGTTTTCTCGAGCAGACTTTTTTCAGTGAGAAAGTGCGGAAAACTGTATGTCTAGCTTCCTATAAAGCTTAACGGGGTTATCGAGTGTGCAAAGTTTTCTGTTGATATTTCATTCGTTGTCGCTGCAGCCGTCCGCTAGTCCCACGAGCTTAATCACCGTTAACAGATTAATGAATCTTGCTCGTGTGGCCCCTTGGTTAATGTCCTGTGGCCCTCCAGTGGGGCCAACGGTCCTTGGATGGCAGGGCATGCATGGAATGGAAGACGATTTTTTCCATATTCTACACTGCAAAATTTCTTTCATTCCATACTAAAAACTTTCCATTCCATATTTTATTCCATGCTAAAATTTTTTTCCGTATTCCATTCCATTCTTCCATACTAATGTAATTTAACGTAATGGTAAAAATACACTATTATTAAATTATGCGACATGCACGTTATCTGCAGGGTAAGCTTTCCAATCTAAAACTAGTCATGCTCATTCGTTGAACAATCCTACATAGCGAAAAAACTCAATAAATAAACACATGCATGTAAACATAAACGCAGTGGCGTAGCAAAAAAAATTAAAAGGGGGTAGGCATAATTTTTCAAGCGTATTTTTTTTTCGGCAGAACTAATTTGAAGCTGATTGAGAACCACGAAAAGCTCTGGGGGGGTCCGGGGACATGCTCCTCCGGAAATTTTTTGAAAAGTTACATGCTGTGATGGCTACTTTAGTGCTTTTTGAATAATTTTCAAGCTAATTTTGTTAACATATTTTTACCCCAATTTTGAGTGCTTCGCCAAATATGATGCATTTTGTTCGCACATTTTCGACTATGCGTGCTAAAGGCGTAAGCTTATAGCTATCGAAGAGGTTCGAAGTTATGGAAAAATTGTGTACATCAAAAGTGTTTTTGAAAATGGCTGGTTGGAGGATGTATACCCCTGGCCCTCATCCTACCCCCCCTGCATCCCCCTGGCCATGAGCTACAGAAACCATCAAAAGAGTCTGGCGTATTTCAGATACTTGGCACCATTAGTTTTGTTCTTTTTTACTAAAAGGTAGCGTCAAAAAGGGGGGGTTATGGCACAATGCCCCCCTAAATACGCTCCTGCATAGACGTAAACAATGTATTGATGCTTAACGCAAAAGAACAATACAGCCACAACATGCTAAAAACTTACACTGCAGAACCGAAAACTGACTAATTATCCACATTCTAGTTTGGTAGCACTTCGTAATTTGTTGTAAGTTTTGACATATAGGACTGTCTATGTAGTTAGTGTGGAAGTATGGAAGACCATCTTCCATTCCATTTTTCAAATTTTCCATTCCATTTTTCAAATCTTCCATTCCATTCTAAGCATCTTCCACATTCCATACCAAAATTCTCCATCCATTCCATACCATTTTCCATTCCATAGCATGCCCTTCCGGTTGGGAACCCCTGATAGGCCCTATAGACGGTTGCATTATGACGTTATTGGACGATAGTGTGTGCGCGCAATGCGGAGCATTACTCGCAGTTTTTTATGCTACGGTACGGGTATAACCTTGAATAAATGAGACTTGATTGTGGCCGAACTTTGATATGAGATATACTTACAACTTTTACAAGCATTTGTGCCCTACATTGGCGGATTTGGAGGGTAGGCTCAAGCACGCCCCTGAATTTTAGGCTATACATATTAAGACGTTAGTTACCGGTAGTTAAAACCCGGTTATAGTTTGTGGATACTTGTACTAAATTTTTCGCAAATTTGTCCAACATATTACTGCCTAATTACTAAATTAGTTTGTAGAGCGTCAGCAAGTATAGGCTGAAAAAGCTTATATTGCAGGATACTCTGGGTTTGGCAAAAGACAATTTGTTTTAAAGTGTTTGTTATTTAGAAATACAGAAAAATGATGACTAGCAGTAGTGAAAGTGAGTATTTTATTCTCGCTTTTCTAGGTCCGCGGCCCGTCGAGTTTATTCAAAATTAACTGCTTAAGTGTAGAATTCGGTCAACTGCATAGTTAATACATTATTTCGCGCACTATTCTAAATTAAATTTCATTGATTTTTGCCAGTGTAAAGTGTTAGTTGGGCAGCTTCGGCCTATTTGTTGAATTTTGTTTACGTTTATACTGTGCGTGTGTTATGTTCTTCGAGTGTGAAATAAACAATAATAATAATACGCTACGCCAGTGGTTTTCATCGTTTTTTGACGATTCCTTCTTTTCGACTCGGAATGTGAAATGTATTTGACTGGATTGGACTGTAATAAAACATTTTTCGAGTTAACAATGAATTAGGTCGGAACAACGATTTCTGTTTAGTGTGTGGGGGGAGTTGGCGGCTATCGCTTGTACTTTGAATCCGCTTATGCAGTGAATATTCTTGAGTCATCCTGATAATAACACTTAGAGTCTTACGTCAGCGACATGGCCTAGCGGTACCGCGCGCAGGTGACAGATCCTACATGACGGGTTCGATTCTCGGCTGGAGCCGATCGCATTTGAGATTTATAACGGGTGGCTACTGACTCGAAGAGCGCATGCTCACTTCGCAGTCTCCCTCAATTACTGTCGAATTTTCAGTTCAATATAATTTGATAATACTTCAGAAAATCTTAATTTTTGTGCAGGCGACTCTGAAGACCAGACGAGAATCAGAGAAGGAATGGTGCAGAGTGATGTGAAATTGACTGGAAAAACCACCCTCATTACCGGATGCAATACTGGGATTGGATATGAAACAGCCTTGGATTTTGCCAGAAGAGGAGCTAGAGTAGTCATGGCTTGTAGAAGTTTGGAGAGAGCAGAAAGAGCAATGACAAAAGTAATCATGAACCAACTTCGTACCGTAGCCTGGAATTAATTGTCCAAACGTCAAAGCTTAGTTGACGAAATATACTCAGTTTTAATTGCTTTAGAGTTAGACTATTACAGGTTTTATTAAACTAAAACGACACCGAAATCTATGAACGTAAAATATCACAGAAAGTCTGTGAGATTGCAGCAGTGTGCAACTAAATCTTGAAATCGCAACTTAAGTAAAACATGAATACCGCCTTGTGCATAGGTGGCGGAACCGGGGAGGCCGAGGGGGCCCTGGCCCCCCATTTTTTATTCAGGAGGGGGGCCTAATTTACGCGTTTGTTTCTACAATGTTGTCTCCGCGTGAATGTATTTGAAACTTAATAGGCCTACCATCGAAATTAAAACTCGGGAAAGAGCTTAAATCCAGAGATGTCTTTTTTTTAATTTTGTTTGTGCGGTGATAAGGTGGGGTAACAGAAACTAGAAGCAAGAACCGTGGGTCTGAAGCACACATAAATTGGACATGTCACGTGTGGACAGGCTAGATATGGGTTGTAGGCATAGGGACGGATTTACGTATAGGCTAAGCAGGCTGAAACATAGGGCCTCGTAGAAAATGGGAGCCTCATCACAAACAATCAAGACCTAGTTTTGTTCTCTTCACCGATACTTTCAAGGGAAAACAGAACATCTGAGGACGTGTATAGGCTACCTTTTTTTGCTCTTCACTATACCGATATTTTCAGTGAAAACGGGACATCTGAAAACGTGAAGACTTTTTTGCTCTTCCAATCAGTGTGATCAAATAGCCTAGGGCCTCTCATTGTCCAAATCCGGTCCACAGGAGCGTATTTAGGGGCGGGGCCGTTGTGCCATGCCCCCCCCCCCCTTTTGACTCTGCCTTTTAGTAAAAAAGAACAATACTAATAGTGCCTAGTGACTAAAATATGCCAGATTTTTTTGGTGGTTTTTGTAGCTTATGGCCAGGGGCGAATCCAGAAGGGTAGGATAAGGGATATGCATCCTCCAACCAGCCATTTTCAGAAATGTTTTTGATGCATACAAATTTTCTATAATTTCGAACCTCTTCGATAGCTATAAGCCTTACGCCTTAAGCACGCATAATGAAAAATGTGTGAACAAAATGCATCTTAGGCCTATTTGGCGAAGCACCCAGATTTAGGGTCAAAAAATTTAAACAAAATTTGACAGAAAATTATTCAAAAAGCACTAAAATAGTTATTACAGCATGTAAATTTTCAAAAAATTTCCGGGAGAGCATGCCCCCGGACTCCCCGCGAACTTTCCTGGTTTCTTAGTCAGCTTCAAATTAGTTCTGCCTAAAAAATACACTTGAAAAAATGTGGATATTATGCCTACCCCCCTTTTATAAAATATCTCGCTTCGCCGCTGCCGTCCTTGGTTGTAGATAAAGAAAATCTGGTCATTGGTTTCGGGCCCTCCACTTTAGAAATGCTTCCGCTATCGCTGGCCTTGTTGCTTGCAACAGTTGCGTAATTTAGTTCGAACCAATGAGAAAGAAGAACTGAACGCAACTGTCGGTGCCTGAAACTAAAATTCAAATTAATTATTAGATAAAAGACAAATTAAGCGACAAGAATAAATCATAAATTTGTGCCGTAGCCTATTGCTGTTTTGCCCTACTCTCAAAGTTTATTTGAAGAAATAGTTAAACGTAGCCAATAAGTGTTTTGGATAAAATTAATTTCCGAGCTTCAGTAATATCTTTGGGGTTCCAGTTACAACCGGGCTTACAGCTTGGGTTCGGATTGTATTCCGGCCTAAACCTGTCGGCCCGTTTGCAACTTTGAGTTGTGATTGAAGCTTTATCAGTCACTTCTTCTCACACTATTTGCGATAAGCTAAGGGCTAACAGGCTGCTATTATACAGGTAGCAGTCCGTACCAGGATTTATCTTGCATATTAACTTTACCGAAATGCATTTCATTTGACAATTTAAGAATTAAAGATGACTATTTGATTTTGTAGATATTGGCAGAAGTTCCAGATGCTGATCTGGTGATAAGGAAATTGGATTTATCCTCATTGGAATCGGTCAGAGAATGCGCTAAAGAAGTGAACGAAAATGAATCTAGACTGGATATACTCGTCAATAATGCAGGTGAACATTTACAACGCTTTTTATCATTTTTTTGCAGGTTTTATGTTTTTTTTCTGTACATTACACAGTAATCAAAATGACTAAAAATTGCGTGCTGTTTGTGCGTTGCGCGGTATGAATTTTTTGTTGTGAAAGTTGCGCTGTGTTTCAAAAATGTTTGATTGCGACAGTTGCGTTACACTTCAATGTTCAAAAAAATCAAATTGCGAAAGTTGCGTTGTGTATTCTTACTTTTAAAAGTTGTTGCGCTTTTGTGCGCTACGCTTCAGTCTTCAGAAAAGAAATACCCACCTCTGTATGTGTGTACATTTGCCTTCACATCCCTGTCAATTCCCGCACCCCAAATCGCAAAGCAATGTCTTGTGATCACCTACACACTGCAGTTATTATAATATCTAGTACTTTGTAGGCGTCATGCTTTGCCCACATTCGACGACAGTAGAGGGCTACGAATTACAATTGGGTGTCAATCATATCGGACACTTTCTTTTAACCAATCTTTTACTGGATTTGATGAAGGTTCGTATTATGTAGTGTGGTAGAGTTCTTGCTATGTAACAGAGATTTCCTGCTCTAAAACTTTAAGTCCCAACTGACCCAAGTCCAATTTCGAAGTTTTTTTAGAATAAAATCTAAATCCCAAATAAACCGGTCAACTTGCATTTTTTCCAGTTTTGAATAATGGTGATGCAATAAAAATCTAAATCCGGTCCCAATCTACAAAAATTATTATCAAAATCCGAACAGTTTCAATCCAAATTCGTGGGCTCAGCCGCTGCTGTGCAATATGATAGAAAAATGTATTCACATTATGTTATTTGCAGGGCCGAAAGTAGGCAATGCGGAACCCCCCCACCCGAAATCATCTTTCGGGAACCCCTAAAATTTTTTTCTTGGATGGTGGTACAAAAAAGCGAGCCCCGAAGGGGCGATGCCTAGCTAGGGGGGTCTGGGGGCATGCCCCCCATAAAATTTTGCGGAGTATAACCTTATTTTGGAGGTTTTTGTGCGTTTTGAGCCTTTAAAATTCCTCACTTTTAACAAGGTTTAGTAGTCTGTTTTACTAGTTCCCTTCCAAACCCACTAAAACAAGGGTGTCCAACACGTGGCACGCGTGCCAAATGTGGCACGCGACAACATTGAAAGTGGCACGCGAGCTCTTGCCATATTTCATGAACATGCTACTATGCAATTTTAAGTATCGTTATGTAGTTTATTGCTGCAGTATCGCACTAACAAAATTAGTCTCCGATTATCACAGTTTTCGCTCGTCTATTCTGATTCAAGACGTATTAGGTGAGAAACTGCTAGACCACAGACTATAGTTTTGCGTTAGCTGCAAAATATGATCTACTGTAAAACAGCTTTTTTTAACCGATGAGCCGTGGCACATAAATAAGCCGCGATGGTCCTTCAGGTGGGTCGCAAATCTTCTGTCATAAATATAATATTTTTGTGAGAAAAAATTTGAATTGCGAAAGTTTAAAATGTATTATGAAGGTTAAACTGCTCGAAAGCTTCCACCCACTTTCTGGATTGATTGTGCATTACGCAGCTCAACTTTTCTCGTGCTGTCCAATTATACTGTATGTTATTTATGCATATTATTCTTGTGTTGACGGTACGGAAATGAAAGACACTAACTAAAAAAAATTTTTTTTTCTATTTGCCCAGGATATTTCAACGGTTTTAGGGTACATCAGGTGCGCTGATTCCAAAAATGGCCTTCTTTTTGCTGAATTGGCTCTAGTTTTGGAGATATATCCTTTACACTAATTAATAAATAACGGCAAAATATATTACAGATAAGAGCTGTTTGTGCTGACAAAAAGATTTTGTTTCGTGATAAAGAACCAATGGTCATAAGCTTTAAAAAGCTATTTCATCGCATAATACCTCCACTGGTTCTTTCTTGCCTTCTCCAAGATCTTTGCGCTTTCCCTAAATAAAATGGCAAGCAAAACTGCAGGTTACCTTCTTCATTTTAGTGCATCTCCCATGCATTCATTTATTCCTCAGTGTGCAAAACACTGCGTTAGACACAACCCTTTTTCCGCGTATTGCACGAGGCTTCATTTTGCTGAGTTCTATTGCATTTTCTGTATCGCTCACCATCATTTTAGTCTTACCAATATTTACTTTTAATCCCTCGCCTTCCACTGTACTTCTCCACCTTTGGAACCTTGCCCATAAATCCTCCATATTTTTGCTTATCAGCGTCAAAATGTCATTCAATAATTATGATCTTTTTCATGCATCTTTCGTCACAACATCAACCACAATAGCAAATATTAGTGGTGATAGCACAGACCCTTGATGCGCACCAACAGTCCAACACTCACCCCAAATTCCTCCAATAACCCTGCCACCTCTGACTTTCGTCTTTAACCCTCATATAAGCTCATCACTGCTTACACCAACACTTCCGGCATTCCTTTCTTCCTTAGTGCCCATTCCGCCACTTTTCTACGGACCCTATCAAATACTTTTTCCAAGTCTACAAAACGCATGCACAGCTTTTTCTCTTTTCCACGGAATTCCTCTCGTATCCTTCGCAGAATAAATAACGCACGAGTTGTGCCTTTCCCAGACATACAGCCAAATTGCATATCATCTATCGCAACCAATCCTCATATTCTGTTCTCCGGCTCTCTCTCCGCAGTTTTCATTGCTTGCTCCAACAACTTTACTTTTCTACATGCTCCACCATCCATCACACCTTTCCTTTAAAGATTGTAACAACAGCACTCGTTTTCCATTCCTCTGACACATCTTCACCATCCAGTATTCTCTGACAAAGCTTCTTTATTATAACAACGAACTTTCCACTCGATATTATCATGTCCATATTTACTTCTGAAGGTCCAGCTGCTTTTCCTGATTTCATCTTATTCATAGCCTTCATCACCTCCTCATAAGTTACTCCTTCAACTGGTCCTTCAACCATAGCTGCTTCTGCCATCTGATCTCATTCATTTTCCACATTGAAGATCTTTTTCATGTGTTCCTTCCATAACTTCCCTCGATCTTTCTCATTCATCACAATTTTCCCATCTTTATCCTTTTTGCCACCTCCACCATGCATGTCTTTTCCTCCTTGATAATTTCCTCACTTAAAATAACCTGGCATGCTTGTCATGTGCAAAGATTTGTCAAGTTTCTTACATTGCGCAGCAGGGTGGATCCAGACACTCGTTTTAAGAGGGCGAGCTCCCAAAAATTGATCCATCGCTTGAAATTTATCGAATTTTCCAGAAAATTTAGAGAAATGCTGTTGTTTTAGGCTGCTATCGCCCCCACTGCCCTCCTCCTGGGTCCGCCATTGGGGCGCAATTTGTTATTATGAGTAACTGAAGCTTGATAAGGCGAAGTTTCAGCCTTGTATTGTTTCGCAACCTATTTCTCGCAAGTGGTATTTACTGAAGACATGTATTTCATAAAATTTTTATTGCTGCCTTAAATATTTTGTATACTTGTATCATACTCAGGATTTATTCACAGCATGTAACATAACTCTGCTATTGCATGGAAAATGGCATTTTAAAAACGCGATACGCAAGGCTTAAAAGTCAGAACGAAAAACAACAAAACGCCAACATGGCTGGTGTTGTAATGGTATAACGACGTTTTGAAATCTCAAATCATCAAAAATAGAAGAAAATCCTTGTCAAGATTACACGCTATTTGCCACCAGTTTTATCAATGAGTGCATTCTTTTTCTCACGGCACTAAGCAAAGAGAATTGAAGCCAACAGCATCGCTTAAAACAGGCATAAATGGACAGCAATGCTGTTTCTCTACGCAAACAATATTTTCATAAAAAATGCAATAATCTCGAAAACTAGAACCAATTCAGCAAAAATAAGGCCATTTTCGGAATCAGCGCCCGTGATATACCTGAAACCGTTGAAATATTTTTGGCAAAAATTTGTGTGTTGACCAGTGTTATCTTCAGTTTTATTTTCAGTCGCAGGAAGAAACATTCAGTTCTTTTATAAAACGCTCGTTTCTGGTCATCTTAATTTGGAAGTCCGAACCTGTGTGAACAGGGATTTTCGGTCATGAAACTTAATGAATCTAAATTGTGAAGTCAGCTAACATACTGACACTAATTAGATCAATAATGCGTACTGCTTTGCGCCGTTGAAGCTCAATTTTGCTAGTTAGCTCATAACAAATGCTTGCAAAAAAGGGTTTACGTCAATCGTGTTGTTGATAAAAGTCAAACTACTGCAACCGTTTTTTTCGTATTTTTGTGAATGTATAGTTCTTTGTTAGCAACATGGTTTTAAAAACAGAAAAAATTATTAAATTGATGATAGTTTAACGAGCGTTGGCACGCGAAAAAATTATAAAACAAAAATTGGCACGTTAGCGGGTTTGAGTTGGACACCCCTGCACTAAAATAATGCTGCAAGCAAACCCTACTCTAACATTTCGCTACCTATGCGAAGAAATAACGTTTTTAGGGCTTATTTTTGCGCTTTTCACTTGAGAATGAGAGGCCCTTGATATGCTACTAAACGTTTGTTTGCTAGTGTTACGACTGCTATTTTTCGAAAAATTTGCAGAGGTCCCCCATGGCCGAAAGCATAAATATTGTATGGGAGCCCCACATCGCGCGAGTAAAAACAAAAAATATATTGAATCTTAGAATAGGCCTAATTAAGGCACCTTTATCATACGTTGAGTAAATAGTACTTCGTACTAACTATTTACGGGGCCCCCTTTTTGTGCGCCCCCCCCCCGGTCGGGGAGTTCGGGGGGCGTTAGTTTCGGCACTGGTTATTTGTGATTGTGCTCTTGATATTTTACAAAACTTTCTAAACAACAGATATCAACTCGTGACAATTCTTCAATGCATATCTAACAAATCAAGGCTATATATAATGTGGTGCGAGAAAAGGCTTTTCCCTTGACGCAATTTTGTTGCTGATGTACATTAAGAGCTGTACTTAAGCAGTTTTCCTGATTTACTTCTCCAAAATGCTGTATTACTTTTAGAAAATGCTAACTTTGTTTATTATTACCGCCCTGCCAACTGGTAAAAACAACATTTGATGGGGTTAGCCTACTGTAGTTGCATAATCATAGTTGAAATTGTATTATTAGGTATGGTTCAAGCTGTTGGTTCAGTTGGCCGGTTTTGGCACCATTTAGGTTTATTTACAGGTTCGAGGCAGGCCCGAACTTGGGCTGCGGCGCATTCTTAAGTCTAACCATTCTTTCATAAACAGAGAAGCGCTCCTAGTCGAATTGTCATTGTGTCATCACTTGCGCATTCGCTTTTCGTGAAGTGGAACTGGGACGACATGATGCAAGAAAAATGTACGTATAACTCCTGGTTGGCTTATGGGAACAGCAAGTTGGCAAATGTTCTTCACGGCTTAGAATTGAGCAAAAGGTTGGAAGGTAAGTCAGACAGTTTTCATCTTTATGCTTTATCTATTTTTCATATCTTCATAATTACTTTGTCCGCATGTTCATTTTTAATGGGCCAAAGCTCACAAACTTTGTGCGTCACAATCAAATCTTTCGCGATTGTCATCCCCGTACACCTTTCCCCCACTTGTGGGCATGGGCATGGCATTTGGGCATGACATTTGTGTCGTGACCTGAGGTCAACGTGCAGACTGTAAAATTTTTTTTACATCTAACGACTTACGATCTCGTTCCTCATTTATGTAAAAGATCAACTAACAAGCTCAAGCGATGGTCAATTGGTCATGACCATCGCTTGAACTTCCGTTCTGATTTCTCCGAAACAATACTTTTTGGTCAAGCCGATGAATCGATATGATTTAATTTTATTTACTTTTATAGAAGTCTTTGTCGGACCGATGGGGCTATGGAGCTCAAGCCTCCCCGCCCAAATTTTAGTTGTGAATATTAGTCGTACATTGATACTTCTAGATGCACGAAACTGCACGATGAACAATTTTTCGATTCTTAGTCTCCTCCTAAAAATTGCGGTCCACCCCTGACGCGGGACTGCGTACTAGAAGCACTTTTTATCAATTTTTGGTTGTGTTTGAGATTAGTAATTTTATCCAGATCTGGTTAAGCTCAAATATTTTCTATTTGCGTGTTTTTGTCCTCCTATGACGAAAAAGCGGTCGGAGCGCTAAACCAGCTCGATTAAGAGTCATACCGGACATCTGTCTACCACACCAAGATGGTTTAATCCCGCTAAGTGCCTTTCTTAACGGCACAACAAAAATCTGCCTGCTTGCTCTCAACACTGTCAGTTTAATGCTGAACGTCGAGCAGGGAAGCTGTGAATACCAATTTTAAAGTCATTAGTTTACCCCGACTCGGAATCAAGCCGTTGTCTACAGCTCCAGAGACAGACGCTCTATCCACTCGGCCATCTCGGCTGTTCAAGTAATTTTGATTGAACTTAACTAAACTCAAGCCAAGTTCATACCCGTTTTGTTTTTGAAAATTCGAAATTGAATTCAGAAATTTTGACCATTTGTTTCAAATTTTTAGGAACGGGAGTTACCTGCTACACTCTTCACCCTGGTGCTATTAAAACAGACCTAGTGCGTCATGTACATGATGTGAGCCACCTACCATTTTTTTACAAGATGCTTTTCCATGTATCGTATGCTTTTGTCAAACCATTTTTCGTAACTCCCCTAAAAGGAGCACAGACTACAATTTACTGCTCAATTGCTCCCGAACTGGAAAACGTTTCTGGGAAATACTACAGGTATTGTTGTCACTGTATATTGGCTGCATTCACAACAGTAAAATTGAAAATTTTAACGATTAGCAGGTTTTTCACTAATATCAATTCCTTTTCGTGAATTTGATTGCATTGGTTAGACCTCAGAAATCGCAAACTTAAAGACACAGTTTCATCGAACGTAGTAATGATGAAATCTTACGAGCGATACGCGACAAGCGTCGTGCGACATGCGACAGCGCGATAAAAATTATAAAGTAAGTGTATGTGGCACATTTTCGCAGGTTTTCGCGTAATCGCTGAGCAGTTAAATAAAATAAGCCAGTTGCGATAAAAAAAACTCGCCGTGTCGCCTTTCGCGTATCGGTAAACGCTCCTGATTTAGTAAGTAATTGAAGCAAAACTTCAGGAACTGAGCTACGGAATAGTTTCAGAACAGAAGTGGGTTATACCTATAAAAACTATAACTCCACATTAGAATGTAAACCTAACTCTGGCTTCATTTTTGTTGCTTTGTAATTTAACCCACTGTTTCATGCGGCAGTAAAACGTAAGCCCATGTTTTTGCTAGGTTAGGATACTTCAAAACCACAGCGGAATGATATCGAGCACTTTTTTTTACTCTGCGACACTAATATTCTTGAGTTATGGGCTTGCACCTCCACTGATAAAAAAAAATTCAGTGATGCGTAGAAAAAATTGTGGCAGAAACTGAGCTGCGGACTCGCTAACACTTTTTATCGAGTTCATTAAAAATTTGCAAACCTAGATCGAGTTTTAGTTCTTTATTTTTTGATTTTTCGAGTTCAGCAATTTCTAGTGAGTTTGTGCTAAGCTCAAGCAGTTTTTATCGGATTTAAGCTGAGTTCAAGCAATTTTTATCAAGTTTACGATAAGTTTACAACTCAATCAACTCTTTTCAAAATCGTGTTCGCGTCGAGTTCAGGGATTTGTGTAGTTCGGCGAAAAATAGCGAATTCAGCGAGTTCGGGTTCGCAGTCCTGAGCAGAAAATACGTTTGGTAAAACAAGATCTTACTCTTGCAGAAGAAAAATTCAAGCCTTAAACAGAAAATCGGTCTGTGCAACATTAATGTTCGTAGTAAAGTCGCTCATTGTTTAAAAATGCTGCCTGAGCTATAAATCTCCGCATTGCCCTCGATTACTAACAATGATTGCTGTTTGATTTAACAATGGTAATGTTCACTGAACTGAATGCATTAAATGCGAGCAACAGCGACTCAATAGACTACATGTTGTAGTGCTGATGCAAAAATCATTGTTTTTTGCATAAGAAACACCTTCACGACATTTCTTTTCTAAGTTGTTCTCTCCTATTAGCAGGCGACCAGTCACGAACAGCGATGCCCAGTAGAAAAGCCTAAAAGTTCTAACCCACAACTAAGTTACTGATAGCCAAGGGTGGAAACCTGGCCACTTGGCGTTAGGGTGTCAGTTTCAGTTTTGGTGTGTTGAAACTCAGATGTCAGGTTTCAGTTTTGGTTTGGTTTCACGGCTGTTGAAAAATCGGTTTCAGTTTCGGTTTCAGTTTTGCTTACGCATAACTTCGGTTTCTGGGTTTCAGTTTCGGTTTAAGTTTCATCCAAAAAAGGAATTTTATTTTGAATACGGATTTTTTAAGTGCTCTACTTTTTAGCGTTTTTGTTGTATTGCGATGATAAGTAGCAGCTCAAATGGCCGAGTGAGGAGAGCAATTGCTTCAGAAGTTGTCGACTTGGGTGTAACTCCGAGTCCGGTAAAACCAAAGACTCAAAAATTAGTATCCACAGCTTTTTTATTTGACGCTCAGCATTAAAGGAACTGTTCTGGTAATCATGGTGATGACGATTTTTAAAACCCAAAACCTTAGAAAATTCTGAACAGGTTTTAGTTTTAGTTTCGGTTTTGACGTTTCAAGAAAAAACGGTTTCGGTTTAAGTTTAGGTTTTCAAAAATTGGGCCGAGTAGGTGTCAGTTTCAGTTTGGGTTTCCAAAATTTCCTTCAAAACCGGGTTTTCAGGTTTAGGTTTAGGTTTTGGTTTCCACCCTTGCTGATAGCTTTACTACATCACTAGAAAAGAATTGAAGTTGAGATATTTAGGATGAACAATGTAACATAGAGTCCTTATAGTCTGGAATGAGTCTAGCCTGGATTTGCAGTGCATAGCAAGGCTGACTGGACATTTCTTATGCGCGAAAGTATCGAAACATGAAGTAGTTCTTTCCTACTTTTTCACGAAACGAATATTATTTTCAACCAAATTTTATGTTTAGCGACTGCGCAGAAGCAACTCCTTCACGCGCAGCTAGAAACAAACAAAGCGCAAAAAGACTCTGGGAAATGTCAGAGGAATGGACAAAAGCAAAAGAATCAAACGCTCAAGCTACTGTTGATCAGGAATCTTCGTGATTTCGTTGTTAAGCGACGGATGTTGATTGTTGACCATACAATCTGTACTTTTTGGATTGGTTGATTTGTGAAGTAAGCATATTGACAAGAACAATTACAGAAGAATACTATTCAAAATGTGGACCGCGCACTTCGTGATGACGTGCAAAAGTATTGCCGACTTATGATAATCCAATCAAGGTGTGATCCCAATTGCCATTTGCTGATATTCCTGAATTATTTTATTTACGACTGCTGCGCATGAATTTCTATACAATGTTCGAAGTTTTTTAACAGTTTTGTTAACTTTTTGCCCCAAATATAGGTCTACCGTAGCAAAACGAATTGCAGTCGCAAGAATTTGATTTTAAGATGCGTACCAGTATTCATAAAACATATCATACGGTTAACTTAAATAAAAATGCGGTTGTCTTATCAAAATTATTTTTGAGATGTGTTTTTGCCAAACTTTGAAACCACAGTGTCGTAGGCCTATTATAGCCTACACATAAATTGAACGACATAGCCTGCATAAATTTGATATTTAGCCTATGCAAACTGAATTTTTTCATTATATTCTCAACTTATAAAGATAATCCCGTCCCGGACTATCTTTATTTAAAACTAAAACGTAAGTACCGGTGTTTAAGCTAATAATCATAATGTTTTCTCTCTTCGTTTTGTAGTGCACTCCTGAAGATTGCCATACCCGGCATGGAACGCTGTGTCAAGTCTTTGTTTTTTTTGAGGAAATTTTATTTACTGTTGTGACCATCTGCACATAAGCTCTTTTTTGAGATTAGAGGTGGCTTGGTCCGCAAACGAGCCGTTTACCAGCCTTTTTACTGGTCCGCTAACGGCCAAGTTGCATCTTTTGTTTCTAATTACTGGGCCGCTAAAATTTTGAAATCTTTTAAAGTTTCATAATTGATTTTGTAAAAAGAATGGTCTTGGGGCAGGCCGGGCCGAACTTTATTTTGGGGATTAGTTGCCGGGTCGGTTGCGACTCCGGGCCATGGGCGGTCCAAGTTGCAAAAAATCAGCCTGTGCCATCTCCACTTGAGTAACTTATGGTCATCATCAATTTAATTTATTTTCTCTGCTCCAGCTCACGTTGTTGAGCATTCTCATCTGCTTCTCATTTTTTATTTTTCGATCAGTTAGGCTACATGGCTACAGTGGATAAAATTAACCAAATTTATGCCAAGTTTAAGTCGTTTTTAATGAAGCTTAGGTTAAGTTTAAGCACTTTTTATCAAGTTTTGGCTAAAGTGAACCTCAGTTATTTTTTTTTTGAATCAAGTTTGGAAATTAGTTTTTCGATCTCGATTTCAGCAAAAAAGAGCGAGTGTGCAGCCACGTTCGCAACATCCATTATTCGAAGACCTATTGACAGGATTCCGGGGCAGTTGACTTAGTAGACCGAATAGTCGTTTCACTGTCCCAATCAGGAGATGGTTTTCCGACTCTCCATCGATAAAATTATGCGCGACACTGTTGTATGGTCGTACTACGCTCCTGATAAATAACCTTGTTGACCACGCTGCGGATCTTGATTTACCTCGATTGGAATTTCGCCAAAGCATCAACAATTTGTGTCAGAAAAAGGAGATGCTAGGAAACTACAACTTAAGCTGCCCCCTTACCCCTTCCAAGCACGAGTGCGACGTAGAAAAATAGAAATAAAGCAGAATACCCCTAGGCTAGGTCTACTTCATAATCCCGAGTAGTTTTTTTTTTTTTTTTCGGGAGAACTACGGGTATTACCAACGGACGCTATACTTAATCTTTGGTTAAAACTTAAAAATGAAACAAGCAACAAATTTATAATACCATTGGCACAGCAACGAAATGTTTAATGCAAAATAAATAATTTTCGAAAAACATAAAAAGCGGTGCGAAAATTCGAAAAAAAAAACAGAACGAAAAGAAAATGCAAAGCTAGATTTATAAACACGTCATCATTCGGTTGGGTGCGTCTAAACCTTGATGCAACTCGTATCGGTTGCCATAGTTACATGATGATGTCATCACTGCTCTATGATGTAAGTCATCAGGTGATTCACAATTTTTTTCAGTAAAAGGATGTGTAGTTTGGTCGGGATGATTGGCATAGTTATGATTTTCTGCATAATGTGTGTCGGACTGTCTACGACTTTGTTGTTTTCCATCAGCGTCAAAGCTTCGTTGCGCTCTCTGGTGGCGAAAATGATGCAGTTCAGTATTGCCGGAGTCGGGACTACAATGACTAGAATTTGAACTATATCGAGCCATTGGGCTCGCATCTAGCTCTGCCATGCTTTGATAAAACGCTGAGTCACGCTGTTGATCATCACATGCTTCGCTGTGAGGATGGAGGAGTTTAGTTGCCTGGCATTTATCCGCTTCTGTAAGAAGCTCCACTTCCAGATCATTCTCATCTCTTTCGGCGTCTTCTTCACGAAAATGTGCAGGAGCTCTTCCTCCTTCCCAACGTTGAGGGGTGATATTTTGAAACGCATTTCTCTGGGTAATACAAGGCTTTGCAGTTATGGTGCCAGTTAAAGAAGAAGGTTTTGATCCGACGCTGCTACTGGCACTGTAATCATTCACTACAGGATCATCCGATCCGGAACTAGCCATTGATCTTCTTTGGCGTGGGGCTCGATTTGGATGCGAGGATTGGGAATGAAGAGGTTTTCTGTTCCTATCCATTTTACTGTTGTATCCGGAGTACTCCACTTGTTGAATAGGAAGAAGGTAATCATTCTCTCTTCTTGGATCCGCTTGTTGATTACCTTCCATGTCATAGGAAACTTCTCTACCTAATTCATGTCCTTGCATGTTCGCTAATGTGCTCGCTTTTTGGGATCGAAGGATGCGATTTTCTCGTTCTACCACCTGGTGTCGCTCGCGAGCTGGATGAAGAGGGTTCATAGTTTGAGAACGAGGTTGTTGGGGAAGAGGTCGACGAGGGAGATCCCCACCACCCCGACGGGTTCCAGCATGGTGGATGTGGGAGCACTCCACGAGTCCAGAGTGTTCATGGTGGCAATGATGCTGCAAATGATCATAAGCATCCTCCACAACGTCATTTCTTCCCATGAAGCTGGGATGTTGGGAAGAGTGAAGATCATGGGCAGAAGATGATGCCACACTGCGAGGAACAATGATGCTACGATCAAGCTGAGATGAAGAGCGATTCTTTCTTCCAGGATTGGATCCGATGCGAGAGTTTTCTAAAAACAAATTCATTGTAGGCTACCGGTACTAACACAGACAAGTATCAATACAAACACCATAATTGACTGGCGGTACAGAATTTAAGAATAACGTTGAAAAAAGCTGCTTCGAGAAACGCTCAGTCGTAACTCCTTCACGACAAGCTTTGAAAAAAGCTGCTTATACCGACAGCTTTTCGTGGGATAAAGAGATTTTTCTTAATGCGAAAACAGTTTTTTTTAAATACTACAGTATCTTACATGTCAAAATCACTTTTATCGATAAGCCTCATAAAATTCTCATCCTGATTTTCAAAAAGCAGAGCCAAAAGCGCACATTCACATGACGCAAACATGCGCAAAAACAAATTCCCTTGTGTTTTGTATCAATCATGGTATGCTAGGAGCACTATGTTCGAAACGGTACTCACGTTGATAATTAATGGATTGAAAATCTTGGGCGGATTGATGCGGATTTCCACGTGCTTCATCCCACATTCGCTGAAGCGCACTTTGCTCCTGCATTCAGGTTTCAAATTAATTGGTTAATTTTTCACAAGGTACAAAAAAGGTCAAAGTTGGAGCTTAAGTATCCAGGAAAACAGTAGAAACTACGCGATCAAAACGTTCAGGAGTAAAGCGGTATGGTAATATTATACTGTAGCATCAGCAACCACAGATTGCTGTTCAGCTAATCGAAACAAAGGCACCATTATCTTCATTTGTAACAAGCTGCCTTACACTGCACACTGTAAAACACTAGCAGTAGGCCTATCTAAAGAAGTAGAAAAAGACAGTAGCCTACTGTCAGTTCTTGGACATCATGGTATTACCATCCATCGAGTCTCTCGCGGTGTTCGGGTAGCACACTTTAACTAACTAACTATGCAAGAAGTGTTTGCATTACAATGAAATGGGAAAATACGAAATAAGGTAAAGCATTTGAAGTGAAAATAACACAGCCAAGTTTCGGCTCACTTCCGATGCCATTATCCAAGGTATGAGCCTGCGTTGAGTTGAATCGTGTGCCTCAAAAGTTTTGCACCGTGGCGCAATGTCCGCCCAAGTGTGTTTAACTGTTTCTTGGCAGTCGTGATATTTGTACCGGTAATTAAATTGCTAATGAACTCTTAATTGCACCGTTTGTCAAAGGTAAAGCGTTAATTTCTTACAAAAAAAGTAACCCTACAAAAACATGACTGTAGCATATTTTAGCATGCAACACTTTTTTTTTTTCGCTCACATTAGTAGGTCCTGACGTAGAATTGGAAGGATAATGTTTGGAGAAAGACATGCTGTTAGTTATGTAGGAATTGTGTGAGTTTTTCTCGCAACACGAATGCCTTGCAAAGAATCGGGAATATTCGCTTCGAACCTGCCATAAAAAACATGAAAAAGCTAAAAATTATAATTAAGAAAAAGATTGTAAATTTGCTGCTTGCCAGCTTTATGAGCAAAAATACTAGATTAGATTAAAATTTGTTTCAGGTGTCAGTAGCAATTGTAAAAAATAAAACAAAAAACACGTAAAACAATAAAGGTGCATACACTGACTCCTGCAGCGAGCAGGGCTGCGAACTCGATCGATTTTCAACCGAGTTCAAGTTCGAGTTCTAAGAATTTTATTTTTCGAGTTCGTCGCCCTGGACTTTATAGGTCGCAATAGCATGAACAAATAAACGACATGCAGCTTTTCTTTTGGTAAAATCTTAACTTCAATTTACACGGATTGTGACTACTTGAACAACAAACTATATTTCGTAGTGATCTTTTATTTCTTTTCAACAATTTAAATGTCTTTCTAATGAACTCGAACAGTTTTATGCGAGTTCGAGTTCAGATAAATAATTTTTTCGAGTTCAAGTTCGAGTTCGGCAAAATGATCGAGTTCTTTCGAGTTCAAGTTCGCAGCCCTGGCAGGGAGCTGCGAAGTGACTACGCAAGGGGGTCTTCGAGTTAGCAGCCCCCAGCTAGTCTACAAAAGTTATTTTGTATACTGAAGTATGAAAGGCGAAAAAAAGCATGACGCACAATGAAAAGCATGAAGGGCGAAGTGGGCTTTTATTTCAAAAATCTACAATAAATACAGGTTCCGCCAAAAAAAACATGCCTCAGGTAAAGATTTGAACTCATAACCTTCTGATTGTAATAAAGCAAGTATTTAATACAGAAATGTAAAGCTTGGAAAAAGTTCGAACCTTTTTCGGAAGCAAGCAATGGAAAATGAATATAAATAATCCCTGGAATGCATTGAACAAACTGAACAAGTAAGCCATGATCAAGGTGGACTCGGATATCCACAGAATCCCGAAAACCCATGTAATTCCAAGGAGGAACACAAGCAAGCTTGCTCCTCCCACTGCCTCCCTGCCAAAAAAGAATTTTGCTAATATTTTGAAAAATAACCATCAAACCGCCAATTATAGCTCAGTTGTTACTCACTTTGGTGAGGTCTAAGGTTCGAATCCCGGAGCGGTAAAATCAGGCACGTTGTCGCCTACGGCTCGCCACCGCTGCGATGTTTCTTCGGAGCTGTGTTGCCCAGGAATAAGTCATCTAGGTGGGCCCTGCCATGCGTTACATGCTTCGGCGTAGCACCGCCAGCATTATGAAGATTTGATTTGCGATTTTAAATTTATGGTAATGAAAAAAAATAGATTTCAGCTACTATAAGTCATATCAACCACTTTATGTTAACAATTTGCACTTACTTTAGATTCTGCATTTTTGATGCATCGCTATGCATTTGACTATGTCGGTAAATTTTTGCCATTGTAATGCCGAGAAAGACAAGATTGAATAAAATGACAGCACATACAGGTCCAACAAAACTCCAGATGAATCCGGAATCTACTTTCAACCAACACGCATTTTCTGTTCCATATCCGCTGCTATCCACAATAGCTGACACTCCGACGATGACTAACGGAGTTCCTATGAAAAATTGTATAAATGGGTATATGATGTTTCGGTTTAAGGTATTCATTCCAATGCTTAAACATTACAGAGCGATTTCAATGAAGAAATTCATCAGATTTTAAAATGTGCAAAAACCAGCTAGTGCGCGGTTTAAAATCTTCAAATAAAACCTTCACTATACTCGCGATATTGCGCTGAAGCGTGTAACGAGTGGCGGGGCCCATCTCCGCGGCTTAACTCCTGGGCAACACTGCTCCAAATACATCTAGTGGCGAACCGTTGGCGACACTGTGCCGATTTGACCCTCCCCAGTCCCGGAAATCGAACCCCAGACTTCCGGCATCAATAGCGTGTGCTAAACAATTGGCTAACCGACCGGTGTGCGCGGTTTAATTCAGTTTTGTCAACTTTAAATGTTTATGAAAATGCATTCCCTAAAAATATGTACAGTATATGCAACAGCCTAATTCACTGATTAATAAGATGATTATCCACCACTAGCCACTTTGTGCAAAACACACAATAGACTATGTACAATTTTATAACAATACAATACCGTACAAGAGAAATATGAAAATAGATCCAATATTCCGATTACAGTCCAATCATATGACAAGAAATGCAACCATAGAAAGAAAAAATGTCAGAAAAACTTGTTTTCACTTACCGTAGCCGACCAAATAGTACCACTTCCATCTTGATTTTGCTTCAAAAACTTCAATCAGTAAGACATAGAGTTGGAATCCCTCTAGCGCCATCCACATAAAAGCGGCCAAGAACAAGTAATGCAGCACCCCGGCAATGACAGAGCATGCCAGCTGGTTGGAAGTCTGATTGATTCCAAATAAAAAAACAGCCTCAGCAGCAAACAAGCAAATGCAAAGATGTTTGTGGATTGTGTTTCGGTCACTTTGAATATTCCTGAAAAATATTTGGAGTAGGTTAAGAGCTGAGTCACAAAAACAACAGCATTACAAACCAAACTTTAATCACATAAACAACATACTCCAGTATCTACTGCGAACCATGAAATGGTATGAACTCAGGACGAAACATTAACGTAAACTTGTGATTACAATTAGCTAAACTGAAATTTTTTGAAGCGATAAACAAACATTTTAAACACACACCAATCTATAAAACAATTCATGACAGTGTCTGTACAGTAGATTAGATGATATAAATTACTTACTACATCCGCAGCCCGGAAGACTGTATGTAGAGCTTTTTAGACGGTTAAAGCATTCAGCATATGACTAACGTTTTGCCGTAGACATGTTATGTTGCAAAATGCAGTGTCAATAAATAAAAGTACAGCTTAATAAGAGTCAAAGTTTAAGTGCAGGAGCTTTGGACGAATTCTGGCACAATTGAAACAAAAAATATCCAAAAAGTAGAGCTTACCTGAAGAATGAGAAGGTGATGATGCTAAGCAGGAGACAGATGAGAGATACAGAGATGCCGACAATGGAAGCGACATTGAGGACAGCATCCTGCTCTGCTGATGCGCTCACTCCAACCACATTCACCAATACCGCAAAGCTGGTCACGCGATTACATGAGCATTCCGTGTGGCTGGCGTTTGATGACGTCATAATGCAACCATCGGTACTCCAAGCTCCGTCATTGTTCCTAAGGAAATAAATCATTGGGTAATAAAATGTTGATTGGTTGTACAAAGCATTCTCAGACTGTTAAGGTTCACATTGACTCTCGTCAAAACGATAACTTTGCAATCGAAAGATGGTTCATTTCGTTCGATGCCCCGGTTAGTCATTAATCCTGAGAAAAGACCATTAACGCTTCTTTTTCTTATAAACCAAGCCGACTACCAGCCATCGCAAAAACGTGCGTTTCTGATGATGACAGTAGACTATCAGGCAACGAAACGTCGTTCCATCTTGAGCCACAAATATTAACAAAAGTGGGAAATTAAAATTAATTGCCAGCTAATACTTCAAAATGGTGCTAAATGATCAGAAGATTTTAAACTTTTTAATCTAAAATTATGAAAACTAATTTTGAAAACTAGCTTACCGTTCATCAAATTTCCAATACACGCATTTCCGAGGCAAATTTTCCGCCTAAACAAATACATAAATGAGGCTTAACTGAGACGAAAGCTATGATAGAGGGACAGATAAAATCAAGGCTTTTTAAAAAAAAACTACAATACTTATAAAATCACATTCAGCATCTTGATTGCTTTTATACGCACTGGTGAGAACATGCATAGACCAAACACGCCGAAATGTTTAATTATTCAAATTCTTGTTCAGAAAAATACGTGTTTTAACAAAAAAGCAAAGATAGAGAAGTATTTCGACTCAGAGCAAAGAGTAAATATAAAAACACAAATCAAGTAATGGGAAACAAATATGGGATAAGCAAAATTGAAAATGATGGTAAGTTATTGAAATACTTAAAGCTTCTAAAACCTACATTGATTATACTTAACTCACTTGAGGATACGTCAACTAAAAAATTACTAAACTTCAGAAAATACCCCAGCCAGTTTACCATTCAATGGATAGTTGCGTAGATATGAAAATTCAGCAAAACAATATTGAATAATATGTTTACGAAGAGCTCATTAAGCCATAAATGATAGATAGGTTAATTATTAATATTTTTGAAAGCTGAATTAATTTGCAAATCAAATTTTCGTAGACTTGCGGTATTACGCCGAAGCGTGTAACGAGTGGCGGGGCCCATCTCCGCGGCTTAGCGCCTGGACAGCACAGTTCCGAAGAAACGTCGCAGCGGAGACGAGCTGATGTTGGCAACATTGTGTTCGTGAATCAATATTACATTTGTTAAATTTACGGAAATACATGATTCTCCAGTGTAACAGAAGGTAGGCGAACATTAATACAGATCGAAAACCAAATGAAAAGTGATTGGAACATGTTATCGTCGCGCATGACTGCACACTAATGTAATTGCACCAATTTAATTTTTGGCAACAATAGAGTCATGGTTTGGCGATATTGGCACAAAAATGCTGCCTTGTTTGATTCAAACTTTCATAAAACCACAGTCAATGTTATGCATGGCCAGAAATGAATAATTTAACATTTAATTAGGGAATTCTATACTCAAACGGCTAGGCTCACCGTGAAACAATTGAAATGCTCACGAAAAAGGCGCCTTAATGTACTTTTCTCTGCTACAAACCAGTACCCGAGTCGTGCACAACTGTAGCTACGCTAATTAACGAAAAAAGTGCAATTAACGAAAAAAGTGCTAATTAACGGGAACCAACCGGGCATTTCCGGTCATCCCTCACATCAAATTTACAAAAAGCGAAGATCCCCAGAAAAAATTGAACCCGGGCCCCCCATAAGCATAATGCGGATCTGGGGCTAGGCTTCCAAACGCCAAGTATTCCCACGCCGAGCAGCCGCGCACTCAATCAAAACAGCTCCTAAGTCAGCGCAACGCAATCATTGATAGTTGTAGAAAACATTATCGCTACATTTCGACCCCAAAACGATACAACGTCATTTATTTTATCGCATATTGTGCCTACCTCTGTCGTTTCTAATGTTATTTTGACTGGGGAACTCAGTTGCTTGTGTTGCTTCGAAGATCCGATGGACACAGACACAACTTTCGACCTAACTTTCCATTCTCCATTATCCTCATCATCTAACGGAGCATTCACAAAGGTTCCGACATTATTGTAGAACACAAAAACAGCAAAGAAGGAATCTGAAATATCAAAAATACAATCAAGCAACGCTTGGGAGGTGGGGACGCTGTTCAAAACTTGATGAAGTCAAAACAAAGACTGAAAACAATAATCAACAAGGTCCCATTGGCTCATCGCTGCAGCAGCAGAATCTACTACCTCTGGAGCTTCGCTACTTCGATGATTAGCAGCGAAACTACTGATGTAATTCATCTTTTTTTAAGCCACATAATTGCAACTTGAGTTTTTACGTTGGTGAAGTATGCGCATCGCAAAAAAACAGCCTACAGTAGCTGCGCATAGACCCCACGAAGTCAGTTCGAAGCCCAATGCGCCCAACCACTACAGCAACTCCTTGTGTTGAATTCATAATTTTTTTTTTCAAACCACATAATTGCAGCTTAAGTTTTTATATTAGTGAAAGATATGCATCGTGGAAGATGGCTTAGTTGAGCATTGAACCGCGAACCAGTTTCGCAGCCCAATGCACCAACCACTCTGCCAACTTACGTGCGAAATTCATAATTTCTGTCCGAAGTTGGCGGTACAGAGACCAACTTGGTACAAAGATTAAGAGAGTATGAAATGGCTTTAGGTCGCTTTAAGGACAATCACAGCCTACGTTGATACGTTAACTTGCATCATTCTGGAGATACAGACAGGGAAGCATCTACCAAAGATACTGGTGCTGGGGACACGGGACCCACCCAAAAAAGGTCCTACATGGCTACTTAAAGATTCTTTTTCACAGGACGACTCTTGTTTTGTACGCCTTGGGGCATTAATCTCAGAAACTCGAGGGGCCGTACTTAATTACCCTGTCCACATATCGAATTTTAGTGGTATTTGGGCCCACGGTTCTTAGTTCAAATTTCTGCATCATAATTAATCAATTCTTTGATGTCATGGTTAAAAAAAGTGATTACATTAAGAAATTGATTATGATGCAGAAACTAGAACCAAGAGCCGTCGGCCTACAGCTCACTAAAATTAGACATGAGGACAGGATAAGTGTTTGTACACATGCCCCGACAGACGAAGTTACGGCCCTGGATACAGACATTCAACAATCAAAACATTGTTACAATTTTTTGGATAATCTGTGAAACCAGATATTTCGTCAATTCACCATTACGTTCTTATACAGACGTTGCCCGGTGATATTCAAAGTTAATGCAAACTCACTAAAAGCCCAGTATTGCGGAAATCGGTGCACAACACGACTATTTCAGTCTTTGTGCAGCTGAATAAGCACTCTTTGCACAAAATCGATTTACAACAATCTGTAGATTGCAAAATTTGAATAAAGTAATATTCACTCATCGCTCAGTTTACCTTTATTCAACGATAAGTCATCAGTAGGAAGAAGAATTTGGTCATTAAGATGAGATGGAGAAGTGAAATGACTTGCAAAGGACGATTCCATCTCAGAGTAAAGAGATAATTGGGATCCAGCAACAACTTCCGACTCTACAAAAATAAATAATGATACAACTCTTAGTATTTTTGCATTAAGACGGTTTTATGAGTGGTTGGTACTTGCGATGTGAAGGGTTCTGGGATTAAATCTTGTATTTGACAGGCCCGGGAGTTGAACTTCAGACCTCCTGTACCGATAGCAAACTTAGCGATGTCTTTAACAATTACACTAACCGGCCGGTCGCAGCTGTGCTTAAATAGCCGTACTTGAGTCTTATAACTGGTCGAGAAAATGCTGCAGATGTGGAAGGCCACTCAACTGACGAGCCAATAATACAGTATCTCTCAACTTGTTAATTCTGTACTTGGTCTGACTGACTCTTGACATGAAATAGAGGCGTGGAGCGTGCAAAACGACTTCACATCAAGGAAACTTGCCAAGACAGATAGTAGCCCAAAGTAAAAAAAAGTTAATATTAGAGCCATGGATGTCCTGCGAATAGTTGTAAGGATATGATATGTTATTTCGTATTTCGTAAGTATGTTATGTTATTTCGTAAGGATATGTGATATGTTATGCATATGTTATTTCGAGCTTGGAAAAAATATCTCTATTGATTTTGTTTCTGATAAAATTTCCTCTTTTCTACTGGCTCTTAAAAACTGGATGACTAGCAACTATCTGAAATTAAACAAAAACAAGACCAAAGTAATAGAATTGTTGCCTGCTAGTCATAATGTTAATGCCAGATTAGTTACTGACTTGTATATTGATTCGAGTTGTGCTTTGATTTTGCCAACTTCTAGTGTAAAAATCCTTGGTGTTATTTTTGATGCTAAACTTAATATGGAAAAACATGTGCATAAGGTAGTTAGTACATGTTACGCCAATTTTCGGAATCTCGGTAGAATTGCATCCAAGCTCTCTATTGACTTAAAAATTCAACTGGTACATTCCATGATCTTGTCGCACATTGACTACTGTAATGCTCTTTTTTACGACTTGCCTGAAATGTTGCTGAAAAAGTTGACTTAAGTTTTATATGCTGGTGTTAGATTTATTTTTGGAATCCACGGCACTGCTTCACGTTTGCACATGCTTCCTTTTTTGAAACGCCTTCATATCTTGCCTAAAAAGTTTCGTATTGAATTTGAAATAGCTTTATTAACTCACAAATGTTTGCATGGAAATGCTCCAGTATATTTAAGAAAATTGATAATGTCCTCGATTTGCTAGCACTCGTTATTGCCCGCGTGTAAATAATGATAAATGGTTACTTCAAACTATGCCACATCCTAGCTTGGTCAAATCTAAATCTATGTTTTCCTTTGCTGCTCCAAAAATTTGGAATTCTCTGCCTTTGCCGCTGCGTGAAATTAACAGTGTTTCGCTTTTCAAAACGCATTTGAAATCTTATTTTTTTAATATTGCTTTTGAGGATGTTGCCAGTATTGAATAACTATGCTATGTTTTACTGTAGTAGTGTATTGCCAATGTTGAACAACTGTGCAAAGTTTTTTGTAGTAGTACTTTTCATTTATTCATCTTTGATGCTTTTGGGTAGTGATTTTTACCGTTAATTTAATTCTGGTCAACCCCTTCGTCAGATTCATCGAATTGTTGATGAAATCTTACGGGGGATACAAATTGTTATTATTATTATTATTATTATTATGAGCAAGATTTTGGATTGAATAACACTACCAATGCTTTTGCATCAGTGTATATAGCCATGTAGACTTTCCATCTCACATTGTCACAAAGCATCTTTAAGTCTCGAAATTTGAAATTCCTAAATATATTTCATATTCTTATATGCGTCACAAGTTTAATGGGCAATAATCATCACATTTGCGAGTTGCTGCTATTTCTTCACCTGAATATGGCAGCCAAGCACGAAGTGAAAAATAATAACACGACATTCAATATCATAGAGCGGGACAGCGCTGTTTTGGGCTATTATCCCTTATCAGGCGCACTTAGATAAAAGGTAAACATTGAATGACATTCAACGTGAAATGATCTCATCCTGCTGCTTAGACCTTTAAATAAGTCTGGAATAAATCTTATCATCTACCTTGAGATGATTCCGAGAGTTTAGCTTGCAGGAGAAGGAATCCCACATCCTCTATGCTAGTAACTATGTCATCCATGCTGAGGTATCGTGATTTAGAGTCCATCATCATCCAAGCATCTTCAGGCTTCAACAACTCATCTACTGATTCAATGACATTCTGAAACAAAGAAAAAAATCGAAAATGATTTTACGCTTGATCGTTTTGCGTAAAGTAAGACAGTATAGATGTGTTGTATCTTTATCATGCGTAGCCGATACGTCTATTTCATCAAGCTCTAAAACAACTCATATGACTGAGAGATAAGAGCGTCCCCTTCTGCAGCTGTAGACTCGGGTTTGATTCCGATTCGAGCCAAACCAAAGACTTAACAATTGGTATTCACAGCTTTCCTGCTTGACGCTCAGCAATAAAGGGACAGTGAGAACAAGCCGAAAAGCTTACTTGTGCTGCTGGAAAAGGCACTTTTTACTCTTTTCATTCGTGTTTATTCTTTCATACGGGGCAATTCGAAACGATCACAAAAGTTTAGCAGCCAATCGTTGCCGCTACGTCTAATACCATTGCACAGCTCAATACAGCAGTATGCTTTTTAAACCAAAGTGTCCTTCTTCGCCGAAATTTGTTTTAAAAAATAACATAAAACACGTTTTGTGCATTTTGTTTCGGTTTCACAATTTTTTTGATTCAATCACTGGAGGAGAAAAAAGCTGAAGTAATTCGTAAAATCACAGATTCAGCTGCTGGATATTTTGACAACATAGATTTAGCTGCCATCATCCGCAGTGTATGCAAGACAGTACAAAACCGTAAGGACCAGAGTTAACAATTTACTGACAGTAGGCTACTTGGTCATATCGAAAGTCTTATCTTCTTCGTTAATCAGTCTTGTCCCATAACTTACTGCATTCCGAAGTTTTTTATTTAGTAATTTTAACGTTGGATTAGGAAACCAAGTCATTACATCATTACTACTGTGACGTCACTGCACGGTGACTTGTGGACTGCGGTGATTTTGTCTGATGAGATCACGCGGCGCATTTAATTGTGACTTCAGTTTGTGATTTCAAGCCGTCATAGATGAATAAGCACAATCTTAATCTAATTAATAAACTTCTTGGAAAATTGATTTTGTGATTGGCAAGACTTTAGAAGACAAAATTCTGTTTTAAAAATTGAACAAACTGATCTCCAACTATTCCATCGATTCTTCAGAATAAATACTTCAATGGCGTATTGTTGGCTTAGCACTTGGCAATAATATAAATTAGGATTACCTAAATCAATATCAAGGCTATGAGCAAGTTTTTTTTTTTCATTTAATAATCACGATAAGAAAGCGAGCCGATTGTCAGTAAGATTTTACAATTTAATTTTTGGAGGATTATTCAATCCTTTATCAAAAGCAGACTGATGTTTCACAGCAAAACATGTTTTTGTAAGGGAATTACTAACGATTAAAAAGCAATTGGAAAATATTTATTATCCAAATCCAATTAGTGTTGTGACGTGACATAAAAATATGAGCCAGCCTGTCCCAAAATAAAACCATAAACAGAATTAAGCTAATTTTCTCAATACAAAACATCGCCAAATCGGAGATGAAAAAATGGACACGCAAATTTCTTTGACCATGACCACTTTTCAAGTGTCCCAGTTTCCTATCCAACGCTAACTGTGAGTCATAAGCTATGCTGGTAATATTGGCGTAACGCCAAATAGCTGGCGGGAGGAGCGTGACACGAACAAAGAAACGAACCAAACAAACAATGACATCACTGATGACGTCACCATCGCTACTTACATCAGCCAGTTGTCGAGTTTGACTTGGGTTCAAATTGAGTTCATTGTCACGTGCCAAGGTTACTATTTTTCTCACTAAATTTGCTGCACCCTCAATCTCCCCACCGTCCAAGGGGCGTCTTTGTGACGTAGTAATAAGGCGATTTGCGAGTTGATCAGCTGCTGTGATGACGTCAACGCGACCTGTTAAAAGCAGTTTTTACGAGTAAAATCGCACGAACAACACAAAGCCAAGTAAAATTTTGGTAGAGTCACTTTTTCGTATCATGAATTTTTAAAGTAATGCAACCAAAGGACCTGACGCATTAAACTCAAATTTATCTGCACTATTTACAGAATATGCAAATAATTTTGAGTTATTATTACATTAGATAACTTTGCTTGACAAAATAGCCAAACTGCAAGTTTGTAACATTTCTCCACAATATCTCACATTATGTGGTTATAATGTCATAACTCCTTCACTACATGCTAAATTACGGCAAATATTTGGCACAAGAACCTCAACATGAATCACTGCGAGGAGTATGCAAATAAACTTCAATTGCTAAGTACGATGAACAACCTACATACAAATTCAAATTATAACTCCAAAACCAAATTAAGCAACAAGAGTTGCAACTTTAAGGGGAGTTGACACAATACTGATCGCTACAGAACCATTTTACCGGTTCAACACAAAAAATAGTCTTGGGAAAAATCTGAAAGAATGCTAGTCTATCTGAAAACAACACTGACTAAAAAATTATTATTTACTCCTGAAAAAAATCAGGAAAAAGATAGAGCTGCATCAAAATAACTTTACCTTTATCGAGATTAGCACCAATGCCATCCAACCACGCGTCACAGTCTGACATGTCAGGGCCTTGGGGGTCCCATTGGGGCAGAAATACTGGGAGATCGAATTGCGTGGTCGGATAGTTTTTGCACAACCACCTGGCCGTTTCTGAAAACAATCGATATTAATTACAACTTACAAAACAAACGAAGCAAGGTGATCTATCACAATGTACTTTTTGCTCAATTCTGCTGACTCACATCAGTAATTAATTCGAACCAAGAGTGTTTTTTAGTTGAATCGCAAATTTATGTGTTTTTTTGACGTGTAGTTTGAGTGTAGCGCCACTCGTCGAATTTTGATAGAAGGGCTTATGTTTTTAAGCTCACATTTATCTTGGAAAACTTGTTTCTTTTGTTTGACTACATGTCTCCATAGCGGGTCACGTGATTACATGACGACATTAGCGATGATTTTTATCAAAAATCAAGTCGCCAGGGATGAAAGTTTTGACGAGAGAGTTGTTATTTTTCTTACTCATGATTGCGTATGCCGCAGCACCGGTGGCGCTGGCACCATGAGTCAGCTTACACAAGTTGGATCAAAGCAATCGCCACCTCAACACACACATGCGTACCATGCAAGCGCTACTTCCTAATCTCGTCACCGTTTGTGACAATATCTCAAGAGAATAATAGCTTTTAACACTAGTTTTCTAAAATTAGTCTCCAGCCAGTTGCAGTTACATAAATAACGATGTCGATTCAACGACTGAGTGTAAAGCATTTGCCTTTGAATAGTAGGTTCGGGATTCGAATCCTAATTGCGTAAAACCAAATGCTCAAAAAATGATGCTCATAGCATCCTTGTTTGACGCTTAGCATTGAAAAGACAGTGTGGAAAATCAGAAGCACTGCACGGGTGTGATAGACAAACAGTCGGTGGCTTCTATATAAGCTCGTTACCGCGGCTCCATCGCATTCTCGTAAAATGGAGAACAAAACATACTTAAACAAAAACTGCCTGCTTGTCCTTTCGTAATTAATTATTATTCTATCACACTATTAAAATAACACAACACAACATCACACTATTAAAATAACACAACACAACTTAGCAAAAACGGCCAAACTGACCTCTTAATTTTACCCAAAAAGCAAAAGCAGATTTTTCTGATGGGAAATTTACGAGCTAGATCGTTCTTTTCCCTCTTCACCAAGTTTTTGCAATTATAATAAGCAGCCTTCATCCACATATTACAATATACTACGGTGTATGGCCGAATATGAGTGACAGGAGAACAGAATATGAGTTAAGAGGTGCCGATGTGAGACTATATAATTATATGAAATACAACTGGATAAATGTATTTCATATATATAGTATAACTGAAATGAAATACAAGTGGATACATGTATTTCATATACTGTATATAGACCTTGAAGACTTACTAAATAAACGCTGTGAAAACCAATTCTATGACTAGTTTCGCGGTTTGACCGCTCATCAGGTAGACTCAGGTTTTGAACCCAGGACCTTGTGATTGAGAGTTTTACCTCTCCAACCACTCGGCCACCGAGCTGACAGCGTTTTCAGCGCAATTTTCAGCTATACATACTCAAGCCCCTGCAACTGCAGGCTTTTCATACTTAATCTTATCATATAGACTCTAGAGAACAGAACAGAATAAAGAGAACTGTAGGCTTATCATAAAGAGAACAGAATACTTATCATACAAAAACGTATTATTTTGCGCAAATTTTGGGCTAAAAATTAATATAACTCCAGTACTCATTCTATTGCCACAGCATTCATTCTATTGCCATTTCTTACTTTTACTATTTGACGGGCAAGTGGCAACCGCATAACTTCCTACGGACGTAAGGGGCCACTGAACTCCAGATTGGTATACTTGAGGACAGAACTTATCATCATTGGAATCTCCATTGTTTGTTGTGGTCGCATTGTTTGTTGTGGTGGATGCGGTAGTGGTAGCAGTAGTAGTGCTTGTTGAAGCTGTCGTACCTGCAAGAAATATGCATAAAAATTTGGAAATAAACAAGCAGAATTAGTAATGAACGCACTTACGTACTATTTGCGTTTACATCGACTATTTAACGCTTTTGAAAACTACTGAGCAAGCAAGCACCTGCTGTACAAGCAGTAAGCCACAAGTAAGGTTGTCATTTATTTATTTCACAAATTAATTTCAACACTTTCGCATCTTTAATACAAGTTTGCAGATTTGTCAGCAAAATAAAATCTACTGTACAAAGCGTACAGTTTGGATTACAGCATAGTTGCGATAGCTTACTTTTTGCAGGATTACTCCCGTCAAAATGGAGGTAATAATAAACAGCCTTGCTTGATGATGCTTCCCACGCGTACAACAACCTATCTCTCGGATTATACATCACTGAAGTGAAATTGTAGGAAAGAAAAGATCGGGAAGAAGATCGTAATCCAGCCGGTGAATCAAATCTTCTTCTGGGGGATAAACTTGATTTTTTACGGTCTCCAAATAATCCATTTAGTGCTAGGCGGTTTTGATCAAAGCCAATTGAAACGTATTTTCCTTTGCCAGTTACACCATTAGTATTGTACACATAATCCACTTCGCCTGAACTGGTTCCAATAACATATAGCACACCGCATATCATAAAGCTATGTAGGCATGAGGATTGAGAATAGGTTGTTTTCCAAGTTTGCTGTATCATACACAAAATACAACATAATTATTATCGAAGTCCAAACTTTACAGTGTATGGCACTGTGTAACATAAACAATATCACCATAAACAATCATGAGACAATGCTAACCTAGCAAAGAGCACGCCTTATTGTGTATAAATCAAAAATCAAATCTTCGTTAAACTTGCCGCATTACGCCGAAGCGCGTAACGAGTGGCGGGGCCCATTTCCGCGGCTTAGCCCTTGGACAACAACACAGCACGGAAGAAACGTCGCAGCGGTGGCGAGCCGATGGCTACAATGTGTCCGATTTGACAGGGCCGAGAATAGAACCCCGGCCTCCCGCGCCGGTAACGATGTCTTTAACCACTATGCCAAGCAGTTGTTCCTTATTGTTTATAGTAGGCCTATCCAAAAATCAACTTTAATAAACAATGAACAAGTGGTATAAGTCAAGTAAACACTCGCGTTTAAGAGATGAGTTTATGACTTCGACCAACAAACTTGATTAAAAGACCAGTTACGTGTCTTAGGCTGCGTTCACACATGGAGGTTTTCGCAAACAGGCACAAAACTTCATTTCGTTATTGCAGACGCTATTTTAACTCTTTTCGAACTTGTTTCAGCGATTCAAAAACCGAAATGGTTACCTTTTCCAATTGCTAAAACAGTTTATAAAAATCTTAAAATATGCGTTCACAATATCAAAATCAAGTTTCGTGCCTAGTTGCAAAAACTACTATGTGTGAACGCGGCCTTAGTGGCAGCGTAGATGCTCCAGAACAGCGATTCTCAACCTATTATGATGTTTGGTCTCCTTCTCGACACTCTCAACACCAGCGGCCCCCTGCTCAACAATACATGTTTTTCTTCGTATTTCATTCATAGCTGTTGCAGTCGTCTACTGGTCAGAAGTGGTTGGTTGCCATTAATCAATCTTAGCTTGTGCCCCCGGGTTAATGCCCTGTGGCTTCCTAAGTGGGTCAATGGTCCCCAGGCTGATAACCCCTGCTCTAGAACATCGGTTCTCCATCGGGGGTGCGAGAAGGGACTTGATACGGTACAAAAATATCAGCCATAATACAAAAACTTAAGGCCTACAATCAAAGCTGTTAATGGTGAAAAAAAGACGATTTTTCATTAGGATGGGGTACAGGCTTCAAAATTAGAAGTTAAACGTCATGTAAAGAAAACATCTACGCAAGAAGTGGTATGGTAATTTCAACTAATTAGAAAAAATAAATCTAAATTTGACAATTATCAAAATTCTCACCTCTAATTCCAACGTCTCTTTATTAATGCGGGTAATAGCTAAGAGGTCCGAATTGGGCCTATCCGCATATATGGCCCACAGTCCTTGTTCATCCACCGCTAGGTAGACTTTGCTCAAACGAGGGTGTACACCAGACGAATAGGAGCCCGTCAAAGTACCCTGCTTCACACGAACACCAGCCATGAAGCTATACTTGATTATAATTCGCGTACGAGCCTGAAATACGCAGATAATGACGTCACAAACAGTACGTCACGGCAATTACGTCACATTAGCATTACTTCTAGGAGGTAAAATCAGATATTTCAGATAAAAATCGCAATCAAAACATCAACTAAATATTTATCTGTGCAAACCCACTTACACTTAAAACGAGAGATAGCGCAGTCAGTGATGTTTGGAAACGTAAATCGTAAATCTGATGTATTTCCGCTAAAATATCATGACACTGGCCAGGTCAGCCCCATTACAAGTTCTGCCGCAAATATTTGCAAATAGATTCAATCTCAAAGAGTTAATTCTGTTTGTTTCCACATTTAATTTTTCACTGTACTCCGTTTTTATTAAGTAATGTATTTTTTATGCATGTTTTTAACTACAATAATTGTGTTGTCGCTGCTGCTTATTTTTCGATCATTGCTTTTGTTTCTTGTATTTGCTTGTGTTAGCTTGGTCGTTTGATGTCGTAAACTACCACTACCAGTGTTTCCTCCCGGGAAGTCGGACGGGAAATCTGGGGTTTTGAAATCTCCTGTTTTCCGGGAAATTTATGTCGGGATCCCGGGAAATTTTTTGTACATTAAGAAGGATTTCAGGGGTACTGATATCCATCATTCCAACATTAAAAATGCGTTAGTAAAAATTTTAATTTTTTTTTCGCCTACTCAAACTTGTTTTTCAAAATTCGCAAAACTTTTTAAGGCGAAATGCTTGTGAGATCAAAAATTGTTCTTCAGTTTGTCGAAAAAATTGAAGAACTCCAACCAAGTTTGTCAAAGCAACATAACAAAATGCTAAAAATTAGATCTGAAATGCTGAAAATCAGAAAAAATTTCAAAATATTCAAGCTCGAAAAAATTTCCGGAAAAAATTTCCCCAATCCCGAAGATTTTCGGGATCCCAAAAATTCCTCAGAATTTCCGGATATGTTTTTGAAAATTTCCCGTTTCCCGGAGAGTTGAAAATCCGGGAAAAAGAGAAACTCTAACCACTGCTAGTTCATGCTGATAAAATTTACAAGGGCGCGGTGCTCGCGCTGTTTAATGCTCCATCTCCAAGATTGGCAGCACTGCTACGAAAATGGAAAACTACTGTATCGTGGTAAATCACTGTCAGCCATTTAAGTCAAAGTATAGGAAAATTCATACAAAGTATAATATAGACAAATTAGTGGAGAAAGCATTACCTTTATATAATACATGAATCCATCATAGATAACATAACTTGTTCCTTCCAGTGAAGATGGGAGAGTGTGCAGTCGATTAGCCTCGTCGCCATTCACAAAAGCACTAATGTTTCTGAACTCCTAGACAATAAAGGAAAACAACTAGTTGAGATATATATTAAAAGGATGCAAAATGAGACCTGGGCCATCCTGTTTCGGAATTACGTCCTTCATCAGTGATAACAATCTTGGAGGACCATATCGAAAACCACACAAAATTATTCAATCTAGCGCTAGGGCATTCAGAAGAGTTAACGAAATCGCTTTACAAGTTAAAGCAAGGATTAACTTCATATGGCAGAGTGCTCGATAACTGTCAATATCTAGAGCTTGCATTATAAAATAAAGTAAAATCATAAAACTACTACAACCTGTTTCGCAGTTGTCGGCTCTTCAGGTTGTGTAAAGTTAATCTTATTCAAATAGAATGAATTACCAGTAAATCAAATCAAATCTTCATCATACTCGCAGTATTACGCCGAAGCGTGTAACGAGTGGTGGGCCCATCTTCGCGATTTCGCGCCTGGCCAACACTGCAGCTCCTAAGAAACGTCGAAGCGGTGGCGAGCCGTAGGCGCCTCTGTGTCCGACTTGACCGGCCCGGGAATCGAACCCCAGATCTCCCGCGCCGACAGCAATGTGCTCAACTACTGAGCTGACCGGCGAGTGCGAATTAAATTAATTCAGCAACAATTTTAAGGAATACCTGAACAAATCGCTGGGACCGGGAAATATAAAACACGTGTCCTGGGTTGTAGATTGGGTCTTTGAACCACGACCCGGATTCTGGACGCATCGCAACATCGAATGTTTTGTTTATGCCTATACCAATCAGGGTGCCAGGACAACCGAACACTAAAAGTAACAGATGTGTCATTCTTCGGCTTGAAACAGTAAATACGGGTTTGCATTAAATTATTTCAAAAGTGGTAGTTTGAAATTGAAAATTATCCAAGTATTACTATTAGCACGTTCAAAGTTGTACTTATAAGAGAGTAGATTTACGGTACTTTCACGTGAAAAAATTACTAAATTTTTGAAAATGGGACTGGGCCGTTAAACTGGGCATTGATTCATATTTGAGTATGTGAAAGAGACCCACAGGAAAGAATAGCATCGCAAATTGATTTATGCGTAGGCGTAAACACTACGTTCAGCGTTAATTCAAGCCTGTATTGTGAAATGGGATCTAGGCACAAAGGAAATGATATTTACTATAAACACACCTTACAGATACTTTCGTGCGGTGTTGCAACGTACAATTTCACAGTGAAGCGATATAACGTTTATATTTGAAAACGGTTGGCGGCAATGATTCTTATTTTCATTCCAATCTACAGTAGTTAAAGGCTAAGAATTTATTGATTTATTCATATCCTACCGACAATAATCCAGCAAGGTAATAAAAGCTAATAACACTTCAAATAACGTCGGTAATTTCTGTGATATTTCATCGAAAAACAAACACAAAAACATATCGATTTGGCACCTAAATTAATCTATAAGGACAGCTCAATTGCTTGTAGTTCTTTTATGAATTGCCAACATTAACGACTAAAAAAGATTGTTAAAGCGATATCTGATGGGAACACAGCTCGTCCAAAAACCGTGTTTTGATATGTTGATCCCAATTGAAACCTTTCCCTTATTAAGAAAACAATTTCAGAGAGAAGTCATTGTCATGGTACAAATACTTCAAAGACTTTCGTTTAGTTGAGAGAGTTTGAAAAGAGCATGATAAGCGAAAGGACAATTTTTTATTTTGAATTCACTTCGCGTGACTAGAAAATTCATAACACAAAGCGTTGATTCAACACTGATCTTGATTTTAATAATCCAGCTTAATTACATCAGCATTAAGTTGAAACTGCACCTAGTCTATTTTTGATAGAACTGATATTGTTTACGATTAGTTTGGGCCAAATCATCATCAAACTTTTAAATCAGTTTAATTCTAAATTAACAAATTTCTACTTTGCACTAACCGCGAACTAAACCTGGTTCTTGTTTCATGATGCTCTTACTATTGTGTAAGTTAATACTATTTATAAAATTGTGTAAGGTTATTTTCTTAAAACTTGTAAAAAAAAAATCATAATAAAAAACTTAATTCATTAACAACTAAATCAGCAAAAATTAATTAAGAGCATTTCAATTTTCCCTAAATGTGACTGTTGCATCTTCTTTGTCAACACCATGCAACTTGGTTACTTTTTGTTTTCAAACATATATTCTTTTTTGGGAGGGTAACATTAAAAAAACAATTTTATTGAAAAGAATTTTCACAAGCACAACACTGTGCAAGTCATTATCTAAAATCTTCATTATACTCTCGGCATAATGTCGAAGCGTGTAACAAGCGGCGGGGACCATCTCCGCGGAAAAGCGCTAGGGCAACACACTCCGTAGAAACGGTGTAGCGGTGAGGAGCCGTTGGCGACTCAGTGTCCGATTTGACCGTGCCGGGAATCGAATCCTAGATCTCTCGTACCGATAGTCATGTGTTTGTTCAAGTCAACATTTAAGGTGTTGAAGTGTGCAGCGAAAAGCATGCAAGGATTTGCAAAAAGAAATCGATCTGTAACACTGCTGTTAGCATAAAATTATATATATCATTTTTGTCGCAATTTTTCTTACGTTTAAACAGTATCAAGTCCTAATTATTTCGTTGTAACTCAATAATCAATTTTTGACGCGAAAATAACTTTTTTGAAGTTAGTGCCATTTTTACTTTGATTTCAAACAAGCATTGTGACCATTTTTAGTAAAAAACTTTGAGGTTGGTCTTACTACACTTGTAAAAGGTGGCTATTAAATTTTTGTAGTAATGTGTAATTAATGAATTAAAAGTAGCAGGTATATTAGATTAATATCGGGTTATGACTTATCGTTTGAAGCTCTCCATCCATAAGTGGTCAGAACTACACAACTGAATAAAAAATAATGTTATTCATCAAACTTTCCCACAGTCGTATTATGTTGTTACTTCAATAGAATGGTATTTCACATCATATGCATTCAAGCTAAGATGGCAAGGTGGCAACAGGAAAATCGCTGGCTGCTAATAATTATTCAAGTGTTTAATGCGGTTGACGCATTCGATTTTTGCATAGACTATAGCATTTTCCAAACACCGGGTGAAACTAGCCTCTAGCGACATTATGATGAAAGATTGGTAATGCTTGAATTATAAAGAAGGGGTTAGGTTACACTTTCAGGGCACTAATAACTTAAAAATAAGAGTTTGTCGTTTATCGCCGAAAAAGCGACCGTAATGCTTCAATGCAAAGCTGTAAGTGGCACAGTTTGACTAATACGTAGTGTTTCTACGTTTGGGTAGTGAATACTCTGCGTCTTGAGAAAATTTACAAGTCTGTCTTGCCAACATAATTATTCTATGTGAAGCTGCGATAAATCGCACAGACATATGAAAACATAAGCACAAACTCGATCGATGAAAATGTTCTTTGTGACCGCTTAGGCTTCAAAATCGAAAAAAAAAAAAAAAAACAATTCGAAAAGCTGCTTCACTGCAACTGAAGAATACAACAATGATTAAAATCGTCATAAAAATGAACAACACCAATATTAAATAAATATGGAAGGAATATCTTTTAAAGGAAAAATAGAGCCACAGAAAATCTCAAAACTGAATGTTTCGACGACATAGATTCAGCACCGCCTTGCTCACACTGCTGATGATGACAGCTGAATCTATGTTGTCGAAACGTCAAGCTTTGCGATTTACAGCGGCTTTACTTTTCCTCCTTAGTGCCCAGTATCTCTACACTGCCCTTTAATAACTTCTGTTTTAAAAAATAGCTTTGCATGTCGCTATGACAGGTTAGCGCCAACGCAAATGAAGATAACGCAATGATTCAGCAAGACAATTTATGATGCTAAGGATATTGTAAACCAACTTACTGTATTTCACACATTTGTATCTGACTTGCAAGTATTTGTGGGTATCAGGGCATGGATCAGGATAAAAATTCTCAGAAGTAATCGGTAATTTGCATTGAGTCTTGTTATTGCACCTGTAAACATGTTCATTACAGCTGAAGTTATTCATAACCATTAAAAAATGAAAGTATTCCAGAGTACAACTCACAGTTTTCAAGCACGCTTAGATTTGAACTTCAGAAAAATCAAAACCAAATTTTCATTATACTTGTGGTATTATGCCGAAGCGTGTAACAAGTGGCGGGGGCCCATACACATGTCGACAGTGTCTGATTTGACCTGCCAGGGAATCGAGTGCGAGACCTACCTGGCCGATAACGATGCCTTCAACCAGTGCGCTCACCGGATGATGGCATTATCAGATAATTGTGAAGTAAGACACAATAACTACACCACATAGCAGGATGTACAATATCTCACAATATCCTGCGCAAAATGAAATCGCGTTTCGCACCCTGCTGTGATTGTTCTTTCTAAACACGGCGCGTCAGGCCCACGGAGTGCATGTGGATTAGACCTGATTAATAACTGGTCTCGCCGCGGGACACACGGGAAGACCAGGGTAGTCAAGCGCAAAAAGTGAGTCACGTTGTTCAAAGTGGCAAAGTTGAGCGGACAAATCTATTTCCAGCAGCACGTAGCTAATTCTTATTATCTTTACGCATGACTGCATTGAGCAGTGAAATGAAAAACATACAAAGCAATATATCCTTTGAAACAAATTCAAAACTCAAAATAGAAACTTAAAACCTAGAAAAAAGACACTGTATCAATCACTAAAATGCTCAAATAGAAAGCAGTGAGACCTGCTAATGGCCCATGTCATTTGAGCCTCAAATATTTAACCTTTTAGGCACACATATTGACCGAAAGCCCAAGGGTATGCTTTGTTATGTCCCTTCCACATCAAACCATAATATATATTCATAATAACTAGCCACAACGCTGTCAGACAAGCTGTAATTAATAAAATTAAGGAACAATATATCTTTTCTGGCCTACATTTCTATATGTGCTTCTGGAAATATCAGTCTTCGAAAGGTCAATGCATTGCTCACAAAAAAGTTATTGCAATTGAAATAGAGTTTCTGAATTGTATTTTATATAACATGAGAACTTAAATATGACTTTTAAAATGTAGAATATTATTAGTACTTACTTTGCGCTTGTTATGGCATATGCTTGGGGTAGACTGCAATTTACATTCTGTGTTTTCTCTGCCACAGTAACGCATGTTTCTCTGTTTGTCCGTCCATACTCAGCGCTAACCACCTAATTAATATTAATGAAGTTATTTGGATGAATATTGAATCATTTTCATCCATTCACTCAAAAACCGCGTTCTTTTAAATGACACGTTATAAGGATTTGGAAAAGCTGATTGACAGTCTCGGCTTGGTATTTTGCGGCAATTTGAATTTTTTAACCTTTGAAAAGGTAGAAAACTATGCTAAGAATTGAGAAGCATTTCTGTTGGCTACAAACTGATTACACTCGTCCAATAACTTCATATTAGACATTCTTGTTGGATTAACAGGTATATAAGGTCGTGAAGTTGTTATCAAAAATATGTGGAAACACAAAATATACACAAACAGTTCTGTTCACACTGAAAATATTGAATACATAAAAATAACGGATTAAAATACGCACCCAGAAAACAACAATATACTACAAAATGAGTAAGATCAGAGAAAATAATCCAAACATGATTTATTCAATGTTTAATGGCGAATCATGCTGTTCACTATTAAAAAACAGCGTTTCATACTAGCCTCTACAGAAGGAGTGGGCAACATACGGCCCGTGGGCAAGATCCGGGCCGCGAGACCATTTCATGTGACCCGCCGGCAGTTACAGAAACAAGTTATACACAGGTCATCTGAGGACGTGAATACCTTTTCTATATTACTTTCGCTCTCACCGATATCTTCGGTGGAAAACAGGTCATCTAAAGACCTGAAGACCATTTTTTTTTCTTTTCACCTATATTCATCGAATAACCCGGTCCGGGAAAGACTTCGTCTTCCCACATGTGGCCCGCCAACTAACGAAGTTGCCCACCCCTGCTGTACAGCGATGGTTTCAACCTTTCTGGCGGAGCGGAACCCCAATGAAACATTCCAAAGACTCGAGGAACCCTGTGCATTAATATAACTCACTAATTTACTTGAACCCAGCTCTAAATTATAAACTTGCAAAACCCCTGGACTGTACTGGAGAAGGCCTAGGGTTCCGTGGACTCCGGTTGAAAACTACTGTGGTCTACACAAACGATAGTTGAAAATGTATAATTTAAGTTCTGTCTAGATTTCTAGACACACTGACAGTGACATACACGCTTTTTCGGTCACAATTCAAAAGTACTCAAACCAACCGCATTCTTACATAACACTTAAACGCGCATACGACGGATACAACGGTTTGACAGCTAAATTCGGCCCACGGGTAGTAGGTTGCCCACCACCAAACACTAAGTTCTAATTACAAAACTCATAGCTGTAAGACATGAACGTCGTGGAAACAAAAGACTTTTAGTTTTTTCGCAAAAAAACACCTTTTCATGCGCTTAACCCAGCAAATGACAACACACTAAGTTAAAAATGTACCCACCTGAATAACGTCGGTTCCAGGACACCTCATTACAATCGGATATCCTTCACATTGAAGTTCACTGGGAAGTGGGAAACTACTGTCCGGAAAATTAAATCCAAATCCTCCTGAAAAAAAATTAAATCATTTAAGAAAGCATGTTATTATTGTCGTTCGAATTGCCTGTTAGAAGCAAAAGTTAACACATTGTTTTTCTCGCATTGGTTTTATTTTGGTGCATCCTTGTTTTTTTGTGTGTGTCGGCATCCCTTCATTCCCCACTATCAAATTAATTCTAAATAAAAACATGACATTTATGGACATTTACGAACTTTAATTACAAATACTGTATATCTGGCCGTGATGCTAACTTTTAATACACTTATCTCAACAAATGTCGTAGAATTTACACCATAAAGTTCTTGCAAGAGGAAGGCATAGATACAAGAATACACTATATCTTAGTTTTAGTAAAGATTATTATCGTTGGCAACTACACACATTAAGTTTTAGCATTCTTATCATTTCAGGATTCTTCACGAACTAAAAATACAAAAATACAGACAATCGAGCGTCTGCAATGCATTTTATAATGGATTTCTGAATCGTTTATACGTCGGCATTAATGTTGATGTTTGTTTAGTTTATATTTCAAATGGCAGGGTAATAAAAACTCATTACTTTTACATAAACAAATAAACCCAAGTTTATTGGCGGAGATAAGAGAAAAGGCACAGCCCCCATTCATCATTGAACTAATGGAACACATTAAAATTTTCTGGGCTAGCCTTTTTTACGATTTGTGGCAAGGCAAGCAACAATTTATCCAAAAAATCAAATTTCTTCGGTATTCGCTTCATACGCTTTCTCATGTTAGTTTGCTGAACTTGCGCAGTGCACTCGCGAAACAGCCTGTAGGATTATTTTGCCACAAGCGATCTTAGTAAGCACATTATCATCGGTGCGGAAGGTTAGGGTTCGATTCCCAGGCCGGTCAAACAGGACAGTGTTGCAAACGGCCCGCCATTGCTGCGACGTTGCTGTGTTGCCCAGGCGCTAAGTCGTGGAGATGGGCCTAGCCATTCGTTACGCATTTTGGCGCATTACAGCGAGTATAATGACGATAAGATTTTTTTAAATTCTGGGGATCAGGTACGGAGCTCTAAGGTACATTGACCAGTTTTTTAGTCATGCCAATAACTTTTCCCTATTCTGCTCGAAAATTACCCATCCAACATACAGGCATTTGTAAACAAAGTAAGAATGTCACCACCGGTACGCAGCTCTCAATTTTGTTACGCCCCTGGAAACTCTTAAAACCAAGACACGGCCACGTCATTTGACACAGACTCAAGAATTGATAAGCTCCAGCATTAGCATGTAAGTGTAAAGCACAAGAAATCGATAAAAACATTATACGGGAAGTATTTTCTCACTAAATATAAACTAAACAATTATGTTTTTGTTTAAATTATTCAACGATAAATAACAAACTGGACACTACAATGGGCAGTCAATATAAACACCTCCTTTGAAAACCATAATAGACAACACCTGTTACACTATTTAGTTTCTACGAAAACAATTTCGATGTTTCTCTTTGAAAATAGACTTATTTTATAATATTAGAGGTTGGAAGGGAAAAATATCTAAGCTTTTCCACTACATTTTTTTTTTAATGTTCTTGATTTTAAAGCAGAAATTGCTTCACAGCTGAAAAGCTATTGTGTGCAAGCCAAAAGACAGATGTTAAAAAAAAAACGCCATAAGAAAATTGCACAACTCATATGACAACATAAGGTCCCCATCATCGATTAATCACGATATAAATGCAGCTACTATGCCAAGCATCCATGGAGAATTAAATTGGCAAAAAAATACGAAATTAGAGTAAGTTGCGTGATTTCTTCGCCAGAAAGTAACAGAGGCACTAGCAACAGCTCGTTTCGTAGATGCTACCATCTGCTTCCTACTCAAAAGCGTAGGAACCTTCGGCAAAAGTTATTGAATGCCGATGGCAAAAGTAAACTCAATGGCTTTGTTCCCAACCAGCCTAAGTGCTGCCAACTCTTAGCAATCAAGCAGGGAAGTTTGTATGCTTGACTCGACTCGTAATCGAACTCGAGTCTGTCTCTTCCCGGTATCCACTTGGAAATCCGTTACCAATTAACATGATAAAACTACTCGGGTGCGACATGCAAAACATAAACATATTACGTCAATAACCTTTTAAAACAGTTCTAAATAACTCGACATTAAAATTTACCCGCCGTTGATTAGATGACTTGTTACAAAAATCGATGAAGCTCAAAGGGACAGATGATTTTGTTTGAATGAAACGTTATTTGTAAGAAGCATGAAAATTACAATTTCAGTATCGCTAAGCACATCGCTACCTGTTATGGGGTTCGATTTCCGGAGATTTCATCAACACAGAGTCACTAATGCTGCGACGTTTCTTCGGAGCTGTGTTGCCCAAGCGCTAAGCCACGGAAATGAGCACCGCCACTCATTACACGTTTCGGCGTATTACCGCGAGTATAATGAAGATTTACTATTCATGTTTAAGTAAATCGATTTCTAAAGGGGCCACGTACCTCTGCCAATTTCCATGTATAAGTGGAGAACAAGCCAAAATAAATGTAGCATTCGCATCCCTTAAGACCACAGTCGGGTGCGCCGTTGTCGCCACTTCAGAGTTATAATGTAGGCTAACCTTATTCCATTCAAAAACAATACAAGCTCTAGCTGGCAATCTAGTTATAATTGAGCACACTGTGCCAGACGAGATTGGAGACGCAGCTGAAGTTGCAGCATTTAGAACCTAATGAAAAATGGTACTTTTTATACGCAAAAATGGAAAATGTAAAAGATTCTACACATAAACCGCAGGCTGCACAATCAAGATTTATTATCTCCAGGTTAGAACTGAATTGATGTTTGCTGAGAATAATATTTTGTCAGTATGAATTAATGTTGTTCGGCGCTATCTTGCTGCTGTGGACACCCGATTATGATTTACATGCTTATTAATATTTGATTCAAGTCAAGATTATATATACACAGCGCACATGCTTTGTACCTCGCAACTAAATCAATAAAGTCATAATTCACGACAAAGTTTGGTTCCAAAAATAAACAAGAAATACGTTTCCATATAATAGAATGCCATTAAAAAACATCAGTCTCAAATCGGCTTCTATAGGCCTAACTGTTTTTCTTTTCAAAATGAAATAAGCCACAAATTTTCAATTTTGATGGTCAGACCACTAAGCTGGAGTTGCACAGCCACATTGAGAGCTCGGGACAGGACTTTTCCCGTGACCAACCCGGTGTACGACAACTCAACGTTAAGAGCGTTTGGGTTCGGTTTACAGCTAGGGTTAGGGTTAATATTCCGGTTAGGGTCGGATTTGGGTTTCTTAAAAGTCGAATTGCCCCACGCCGAGTCGGTCACCACGAATAGTCGCGCACTATCACAGCTTGGGTAGGAAAGCTCGCTTTTGCATTAATGCAATATTGACAACGTATGAATTTTTTATTAGGCAATCTGCCTTAATGCCAGACTTGTGGTATTACTCCGAGGATCATTACCTATGTTGGCAAAGTTCAACTTTTCATCGCACATTATTGTTCAGAAATAGCAGATTCACTCTACCACATTCATTTTAATTTTAGAAAGAAATATATTTCGTTCTTAGTTGGATATCATCAGTCCTGCATAAGACTGATAATGTTCGATTAAGGACAAAATATATTTAATATATTCTTGAATAAGACTGATTGAAATATATTTTCTTGAAAACTGGTTGAAATATATTTTCTTGAAGACTGAACTGAAATATATTTTCTTGAATAAGACTGATGATGTCCGATTAAGGACGAACTATATTTCTTTCTAAAGTTAAAACTTATGTGGTAGAGTGATTCTGTAATTTTTAAATAATAATAGTATGCAATTGTGCAACGCGCTGAAATAAAATGAACATTGCAGCAAATGCAAATATTTCGCAAATTTGGCAAAAATGCACGTATTTTTTTATTTTTATTTTTTTATTTAGTTACATATTTATCCTATCACGAGAAAGCGATCAAAGCGCTATGCGAGCTCGCTTAGGAGTTGCCAGCCATCTGTCTAGCACACCAAGATGGGGGAATCCCGCGAAGTGCCTTTCCCAACGGCACAACAAGTAAACTTGCCGGCTTGTTCTCCACACTGTCCCTTTAATGCTGAGTGTCAAGCAGGGAAGCTGTGAATGCCAATGTTAAAGTCACTGGTTTGACCCGACTCGGAATCAAACCCGAGTCTACAGCTCAAGAGACAGACGCTCTATACCACTCGGCCATCTGAGCATTTAATTGGTAGGTTGCCTTTCAGATAACCTTAAACGCTTGGATTATTAATAGAGTCAATCTGTTCATTAGCATAAACTATTTTTATTGTCTTTGCTTTGTGCTTAGTGCAAAATTTCCTGAATATCAAACCATAGAAATCATTGAATAGATTTCCATGGAAAAGTTATATATTGACAATATCTTCAATAAATGAGCAATGGTAAACATGGACGAGAATGATTTGCTTTCAAAAGTCAGGCGTCTGACTAATCATATTTGTCCAAGATCCTCAAAAAATAAAAGGAAACCCGGTAAGCTTTGTACAAGAAAGTAAACAAACATCAATAAGAGGGCACGGAGGACAAAGATTTTGCACAGCAATAAATGGAACAAAACATCGAAAATCAGTTTGGGGACGAAAAAGAAAAGTCTACAACGACTTGGGTCAAAATGCCTAAAACTTTTTAAACCAATGAATCAACAAATACGAGCGAGCAAAATGCAGCAGCTGCACGAACAGTTTATTTCTTACAGTCTTTCCAAATCTTCATCGTGTATCATATTTATCACTTATAAATTGAACTAACAGGCCGGTTAGTTTAGTTTGTAAACACATCACTATCGGTGCGGAAGGTCTGGGGTTTGATTACCAGGCTGGTCAAACCGGACACAGTGTCGCCAACGGCTCGCCACCGCTGCGTTGTTTTTTCGGGCTCTGTTGTGTTGCCCAGTCGCTAAGCTGCGGAGATGGGCTCCGCCACTCGTTACACGCTTCAGCTTCGGCGTAATACCGCGAGTATGATCATTCGATTTTATATTGAACTGCGAATTACCACGATGAAACAAGTATACCGTACTATCCTTAAATCCAGAAATTCACAATTATGGTTGGCAGAGTTCAACAGCTACAACTAAAACAACAACTAAAACAAATCGCTTTTGCGTTTCCAACAACCACGCTGCAGCAAAATGGATGTGTTGTTCTAAAATTCAAAATCAAACCTTCATTATACCCGCGGGTATTATGTCAAAGCGTGTAACGAGTGGCGCTCAACTGTGGCGGGGCCTATATCCACGGCCTAGCGCCTGGGCAACATAGCTCCGCAGAAACGCAGTAACGGTGGCGAGCCTTGGCGACACTGTGTCCGATTTGACCGGCTTGGGAATTGCACCCATGACCTCCAGCGCCGACAGCGATGTCTTAATCGCTATGCGCTTGGTGTATCGGTTAAGAGCGTCCACTTGGTAGCCGGTAGACTGGGGTTTTATTCCCAGTCGGGTCATACTAAAGACTTTAAAAATAGTATTCGCAGCTTTCGCGCCAGGCGCTCGGCACAAGCGGAAGTGCGAAGGGTTTTGTGTATGTGTTGTTCGTCATGTTATGTCCCTCAACAGCGTTCAATCATTCGTGATTGAAAATTGCAATGGGCCGACAATTGAAAATGGCCTAAAAAATGTGTGCTTGCACCCGCTGTCCCGTACCTTTACCTTTATGCCAACCGGTCTACCGGTCTTGTCTAACGCTTGTAAATCAAAATGAGTTGTACCTAGCAAGCTAACTTCGCCATGTTGCATAATAGAGAAGTCAAAAACCGACCTTAGTTATAAGAAGTGCGTTTTCTTTCACACCTACACCATTTTTCTAGACATCAAATCAACAAAAACGTTACATCAATCATTCTGAAAATCTCAACGTTTTTTCACAAACAGGAGAAAAAACTAATGATTATTTTTTGTGTTTTTAACATCACTCATTCACATTCAGCAAAAATCTAATGACATCATAGGTCAACAAAGTCTATTTTACATGTACATTTCAAAATCTCGACAACCTAGTCATAAACTTGGTAATTAAAATTTGAGTAATTATTTTAAGTTTGAAATGAGAATTCTGTGATCAGCCGCATTTTTTGGTTTGCATCTACAAACAAAGCTTGTATTTATTATAACATCAATCACGCTTTTTAATCTGTTTATTTCATAGTACAAACACATTAAAATTGAAACGTCAACAGTCAACAATACTTTTAAAATAGCACCAATTTATCATTAAAATCAAGTTTCCATGATACTTGCTGTATTACGTCGAAGCGTTTAACTAGTGGCGGAACCATCTCCGCGGTTGCGCGCCTTGGCAACACAGCTGCGAAGAAACTTCGCTGCAGTGGCGAGCCGTTGGCGACTTTGTGCCGATTTGACCGCCCGGGAATCGAACCCTAGACCTCCCGCATCGATAGCGTATGCTTAACAACTCAGCTAAATAGCCGGTAAAAACTTCGGAATTAATTCTCATTAGAATATTAAACCGATTGCAGCAAGAAGAGCGCAGTTCTGTTGCCCATTAAACCAGGTCTCGGCATTACCATGAAATCTAGGCATAATTACTGGCATAGCTAAGACGGTGCCCAGTACATTCAAGCAACTTTTCAGATCAAGGTCACAGTCTTAGGCGAACTCTCCCTCTGGGTATTCTGCGCAGTAGAATTTGTTAAAACGTTCTAATACTGTAAGTATTGGGTTAATAGTACAATAAGAAATCCTATCCTTCCACAAACGTTGTCCTTGATGTCTCAACGTTTTCAAGACGTGTTAAATGATAGTTTGGTTTGTGTGGAAAATTAAACCATATTGCAAATCGGTCTCTGTTCGAACACACCCAAAAATGTTCCGATCCTTACAGCGTACCTTGGAATTTCAAAGAACAAACAGTACCACATAAAAAAATAAGACTCAAAATTTTAAATGAAATGGCTAGAAGCACATCAAATTCAAATCTTCATTATACTCGCGGTCTTACGACAAAGTGTGTAACAAGTGGCGGGGCCCATCTCCACGGCTTAGCGCCTGGGCAAAACAGCTCCGAAGAAACGTCGCAGCGGTAGTGAACCGTAGGCCACACTTTGTCAGATTCGACCTGCTCAGGAATCGAAACCCCCACCACCCGCACCGATAACCACTGAGCTAACCGGCCCGTTAAATGAAATGGCCAATTCATTCAAATATTGGAGAATATACGTTAAAACGTGTCAATTGTGAAGCGGTATGAAATCCCACCCAGAATGTTAAACAGCAGGGAAACAAACTTCTTGTTGAATTTTAAGCCTGCCGCTACTAACCGCAGTAGAATTTGCTTACATGAATATATAAGCTATGAAATTTAATATATGTATCGAGTCTTTATTAATGATAATTGATTTGTAATTAATTAGTTAATTAACTTCGCCTTGAGTGAACTACAGTGTAAGCTCTGAGATTATAAATACAATTAAGTCGGGTTAAATTTTGGTAAAAAATCATGTAATGATTTCGAAATATCATTAAAATGACAAAAGCAAAGTCATTAACAAGCGCATGCTTCGCGATTAAGGTTTCGATGCTAGAAAAAAATATTCGTTAACTGACGATTAAAAGATTTAATACCACAGGTGTCGAAGTTAAACTCTATCAACCTTATTAAATAAAGTGCCCAGCCCATTATGACGCAATCAAAGAACGCTTAACCTAGCGTGGTGAAATCATAATCGAATCACGATCGTAGGCGGGCTAGAACGTTTTCAACAAAAGATATTTTGCGAGTATTTGCCAGGAACAAATCTAATCGCTCGTGAAATAGCGAGGTATTGTTAATTCATAATAACCCTTACATATCGGCTTTACCTTTACAAACAAATTCATTTAGAATCACTTACCTTGAACGACGGATACAAGCGTTAAAATAACGACGAGAGACAACAGTTTCTGTCTATCAGTAACTCCCATCTTGATTATTCTGACAGTCCTGAAGCTTTACTTGAATATTGTCGCCGAAATGCAAACACAATTTCACATTTATTGTTCCAGTGCAACTTTTACATAAGGTTAGTGTTAACTCTCATCTACAAATTCAAATAGAAGTCTGATGAAAGTTTTTTTACCAACTAAACCTACCAGTCTTTCAACATGCAAAGATAGCTTTCGACAAATAACAACGATTTGTGTTTGTTTGCACAGCACGCACTAAAAGTCGCATCTTAGCAAGCTAAAATTGTAAATCACAGAAAATGCTATAATTTCATCATAGATAGAGGTTAAAATCTAAACTATTTTGGGTGGTGAATTTTGTGATAGCGCTGCAAAGCTCGCAGCGTGTGGAATAACATGAACGTCAACAACTCCATCACTGGTATCCAAGGCACTAAATAAAGCAATCAAGCCTGAATACTTGTAACATCAAAGAAAAAGCCGTCACTCAATGGTACTTATGCTAATCATAACAGCCCAACCCCCATTCAGGGCAAGTGCGCAGTAACTGACCTCAAGATGGCTTTTTTAGCTTAGAAATATGGACCTTTGTTTCATACATAAGCCTACGCAAAAATATAAAACTATTACAGTATTACTACAAAATAGTTTCGAATCTTTCTAGTAACGGACATGATCTATTCGTATTAGTCTTAGAATTCCAACAAGGCAAAAAGCCATTTCAAATAAATATTATCAGAACTAGTTTTGCCCGATTTTGAAACTGTTAGCTCAGGTATATGTACGTTGATTACATATTCACGTGGTTGTAAAAAGCAATTTTTGACAAGTTTACTACAATTACAACATCGTTAATTGAAGTAAACTATACATCAAAGCGCAGTGAATTATTCTATTTTGTACCCATCACATTGGAAAATAAAACCTGAAAAAAATTGTACAAAAGTTAGTAATTTAAAACCATATTAAACAAACTTTTTCAACAAAAGTGCAATAATCACTCAAGCAAAAACCACCACAAACAACGCCGGTTTAAACTAAGCCAAAAATTTTGAAGGTGCATATCAGCAACAAAGTCGATGCGCAACAAATTCAGTTTCACGCAGCGATGGCGGAAGCATTTCTAAAGTGGGGGGGGGCCCAAAACCAACGACCAGATTTTCTTCACCTACAACCAGGGCTCGCAGTGGCGTAGCGAGAAATTTTAAAAGGAGGGGGCATAATTTCCACATTTTTTCCAGCGTATTTTTTTCAGCAGAATTAATTTGAAGCTGATTAAAAAACTAGAAAACTTTTAGGGGGGTCCGGGGGCATGCTACCCCGGAAAATTTTGAAAATTTACATTCTGTAATGGCTATTTTAATGCTTTTTGAATAATTGTTAGGAAAATTGCGTTTAAATTGTTTGACTTTAATTTTGAGTGCTTCGCCAAATATGATACATTTTGTTCGCACATTTTCAATTGTATACGTGCTTAAAGCGTAAGGCTTATAGTTATCGAAAAGGTTCGAAATTACACAAAAATTGTATATATGCATCAAAAATATTTTTGAAAATGGCTGATGGGAGGATGCATATTCCTCAACCGACCCCTCTGGATTCGCTTCGGGCCATAAGCTACAGAAACCATCAAAAGAATCTGGCATATTTCAGTTGTTAGTATTGTTCTTGCGTACTAAAAGGCAGAATCAAATTGGGGGGGAAGGCATGGCACATAGGCACCGGCCCTAAATACGCTCCTGAGGGCGGTATTTAGACAATGAGAGGCCCTAGGCCATTTGATCACACTGATTGGAAGAACAAAAAAAGGTCTTCACGTATTCAGATGTCCCTGTTTTCACTGAAAATATCGGTATAGTGAAGAGCAAAAACAGGTATACACGTCCTCAGATGTTCTGTTTTCCGCTGAAAGTATCGGTGAAGAGAAAAAACGGTCTTTATTGTTCGTGATGAGGCCCTCCATTTTCTCCGAATCTAGGTTTCAGCCTGCTTAGCCTATACGCAAGGTTATCATCGGTCCACACCAAAAAATAAGCACGCTGCTGTTGCGAGGACGAAATAGCAGGTTACCAAAACGTCTGCAGATTCCTATTTTTTCCGCTAGAAATTGGGGAAGACCAAAAAAAAGAAGGTCTTCGCGTCCGCAGATTCCTATTTTTCCGGTGGTTCAACAACTTTTGAAGTGAACACCATGACATGATTAAGGAACGCTTTTGTTGTTTTCCAGTCAAGCTTTGTAGCCCTCCGAAAACAATCCAGTGCTGGCTCATGGCCCTCAAGTTTGGGAACCACTGGATTGAGAAATTAAAACAAATTTCAAAATGCTGAACTTAACTAAGGAACAAAAAATAAACAAAGTTTTCTACCATTTTTCGTTCATTTAAAGAAAAAAAGCATTTGAACTAAGACATTTTAAGCACGAGATTCAAAAATAAGCACGTTTAATTAGCACATTCACGTTTTGTAAGACATTGCCCTTGAAAATAAACACAAATCTTAGAAATAAGCACGAAATGGTAACCCTGCCTATACGTCAATCCGGCCCTATGCCCACAATCCATATTTAGCCTGTCCACATGTGACATGTCCAATTTATGTGGGTTTCACAGCTTCAGACCCACGGTTCTTGCTTCTAGTTTCTGTTCCCCTCACCCCCCATAAACAAAATTTTAAAGAAAACATCTCTGGATATAAGCTCTTTTCTGGGTTTTAATTTTGATGGTAGGCCTATTAAGTTTCAAATACATTCATGCAGAGGCAATATTGTAGAAATAAACGAGTTAGGGCCACCTATGGTTTCACGTATAAACTTTAATGAATGTAAGAAATGAGAGTGCATCTCTCGCTCAACATTACCTTTGACAAACTGTTGACATGATGTTTTAATTAAAGTATTGACACAAAGTTGTTAATTTAGAATGCAAACAAGCTGATTTTTCACACGAAAAGCGAGAAAAAAAACTCAAAAATATTCAATGAAACAATTAATCTTCTTGCGTTTCGCTTGTGAAAATTTTTTTCGCGGAAACCCTACCTCACGTGCTGTTAAATCATGACAACTTTCTTGCTGAATTAGTTAACGGGAAGATTAATATTTCGGTTCATATTTCATGCTTAATCCGGATCACTGGAGCTTAATTTTGACATGCCAGTTATCCAAACTTGACACTAATCTTCCTCTACCAGATTCACATGTAATAAACATACCTACCTACCTCTGCTTAGTCTGCTAACCACAGGCCTACCTCCACTGTAGCTGAGTGCAGATACCCCGCTGTTCTTACTTCTTCAATAAAGCGATTAGAAATGTTTTAAACTATTACAAATACAATCACTTTTTCACCGCCATGACTGAGAACCGCTAGGCTGTGGTAAACACGACAGCCTGTGGTGATTTGGCCGTTGAAACTGTAGCGAAAACGCGACAGCGGTCATGACAAATCTACGAGAAATTCTTCTCAAACTTGAAGTACTTCCGCGAAACAAGCCGATTGAGCGCTTGACAAACTTCTTCAAACACCAGCAGCCGCTCAAAATGTCCTTACTTTTGTTGTCTACTAAGACGATACATAAACCTTTCGCCTCGTGTTAAAATGCTTCAGCAAAATCACTATAAGCCTATATATCGATAAACACAAAGAAGCAAAAGCGAAATACGAAAAATCGCTTGACTCTTTCGTTTATCAGCTGTCAAAAATATACAGTTACGGCTAAAAATATACACAGCCGTGGCTCTGGTGTTTGTTATAAAACAATTAACTAAGTAAACCACGAACTATACATTTAGAATTTTCTACAGCTTGCCAAAGCAGCGCGTAAACAGTCTTTCTTTCGTTAAAGTGCCTCATAACCGCAGTGTTGAAACAATATGCAAAAACAATTGAATGCTCTCCATTAGGCTAACTAACGATTCCGGCAATTAGAACATTAGCCAGAGATTGTATCTAGGTAAAAAAGTAAAAAAAATTTTCAAGGTTACATGGTCCCAACAGAAATTTCAAAATGTTTTTTTCCAACAGGAAATAGCCTAGGCCTATTATTGTTTTTAACTTGGGGCAAAACAGCATCAGTGCGATCTTTGAACGAAAAAGTTACCGTTTCTGGCCTATATAAATAATTACTGTCCTTATTTAATGCTTAAAGTACCCGTAAAGGCAATTTTTCATTTTTGCACGTTTGGTGGTTATACATCTGTACACCCCGTAGTTGTTATGTAAAAGAGATATCCATCTTATTTTTGCCTAAACGGTTCTCCATTTTTCGTAAATTATTACATTTTTAATACTCTTCCCATTTAAATCACAGCTGAAACAGTGTAGCAATGAAATGAATTACGTGCCCTCGTTTTTGCTTTCCGTGAAATCGTCCTTTGTCAATTATCAATTTATATTCATAATCGTAAGAATACCAATGAATGTTTGGCTGGCCTTTCCTAACACGAACAGCTAATTTGCGAGGCAATAAACTGCTAATGTCTAATCACTTTTAAAGTTACAATTTTCATCTAATCAAGATACAATCACACAATGTAAACATAAAAAGCTAGACTTCTCGGCAAATAATGGGAGAGAAAGCAAATTCCCTTTCGCTGTTCGCTAAACTATTTCTGCAACCTTTACCTGTTTCTACTCCTCGTGATCCTCGAGCTAACTTTAATTAACGGCAATGCGACGAGCTTTGTGTAAAACGAAAAAAGCGCCGAAACGAAAAAAGTGTTGGCAGCGCTGGGAAAAAAATTTCATCGATTGATTTGTTTTGCCGCCTAGCAAACAGCTTGTATTATTTTTCAATAATGTTTTATACTTCAAGGATTACTTGGTACGAAAATTGTTAGGTTGCTTTTTCAAGTAACCGAAAAATTTCTTTATTTTGGTTAGAGAACAAATAATTTATGTACTTGTATTATTTACGATGTTTTATGGCACATTAGAAATCCAATAAAACCTTTTGATTTTAAAACCGCGCGGTCTGAAATCACCATGTAGTTATATTGAATGGTGTTTTATGGTGTTTGCATCAAATACCAATGAAGGTTAGCAAAAGTTCAACCATTGCTTAAACTAGTCCAATATTTGCCGGTCGATCTGCAGCTCTAAGCGCTATGAAGTCCAAAAAATTCATCCATTCTGCTGGTCACTAACATATTATCAAACACTTAATTCCAAAGCCTGTTTACATAGCGCGTTTTCTAAAGAATCCAAGCGACTAAGATTTTCATTCGACGTCATAATGACTCTGCAAAATGGAAAGGAACAATGGATTTTGAGTCTAACGGCAACTGTACGGTTTGCTGAGTTATTAAGCACACCGCTATAGGTGCAGGAGGTCTGGGGATCGATACCGAGCCGGTCAAATGGGACGCAGTGTCGCTAACGGCTTGCCACTGCTGCGACGTTTCTTCGGAGCTATGTTGCCCACGCGCTAAGCCGCTAAGATGGACCCCTGCCACTCGTTACATGCTTTGGCGTAATCCCGTGAGTATCATGAATATTTGATCTTGATTTTTTGAGCCTTAAGTCTCACAGGTGAAGAATTTTGCAAAAGCTAAACTCAGATAGATTTACTGGATTTGCTTTGGTTCAATAACATAAACCTACGTCAAATGCTAATCGTTTAAAAGCGTACCTTATAAAGTTATAAACACGCTTTCCAAAGAGCAAAAGCGCAAAAATACATGAACTATAAAGAAAGCAACAAGTTCTAACCATACAAGGGCGTAGCCAGGGGGGCCATGCCCCCCCTTATCCATCCTGGAAAAAAACAAGAATCTTGGTAATTATGATAAATGCTTGTTAGTGCGTGATTGTTTTCTTGCTGGGCTTTTAATAAGTGGACTTGCAAAGGAGAAACACAATACAACTTTGCTTTTTGCGTTGGCCAGAGTTGTGATGGCACAGCCGCAATGGCCAGCGAACGATTAGGCGTCACTTCAATTGTTCAAAACAAATCTTCTGTGCTACACACTGCTTAAAGTTGAGCTCTTCTGCAGCTATAAAAAGTTCAGCAATACAAAATGCTGAAAACGTTGCACTAAAATTGGTAAGGCCTAAAATGTTTAAGACCGGTGCGAAGAAAATAGCGTTGTTGAAGTCCGGCATCAAAGAAGATGTCTCTAGTCAGGAGAAACAAAACGTTATCTAGTCGACTTACGTGAAACTAGAGATATGCTTAAATGTTACTTTTGAATAACTGTTACTAACTGCTATTTTGAAATATTTATCCGTTACTTTTTATTCGTTAAGTAAAAACAGCACTTTCGCTAGTAGCAGTTACGAGACATGAGAGAAAACAAAAAAGCAAGTGAACTGCACTGGCAGACACGAGAATAACCGATAAATTAACAGTTAACTAGCAGCAAAAAATAGATACGGAAAATAACGGTTACGAAAAGTACTGCTATATACTTAACATAACGGTAGATAGGCCTACTGCTTTTCTTTTATCCGTTATTTTTCCTGTCTGCGACAGATAAGAAAAAAGCTGCTAAACAAACTGTTGGTGAATGGTGATAGGAGGCTAAAAGTACAAAATACAATGCAATCCTGTTGGTGATATACGCATGCCCAAGTATGTTGTGTTTTTCCTGAAAAACTGGGAATAATAAAACACGACGTGGTGTTTTTCCACTTTATTACACTAATATCTCAAAAACTACCTGCAATAGAAATTTTATTTTTACGCGTAATGAAGAATAGAGGCTAAACATCAAATTAATGCAGTAAGAAAAAAATCGAAAATTTGGCCACATTGTGTTCTTCCTGAAAACGGCAGAGTTCTTGCGCCATAGTGATTAGTGACCTCTTGATAACAGTTACTTCTTAACTGTTACTAACCGTTAAAGAAATTATCTATTACTTTTTAACGAGCTGCTATTTTTTGCACACCTCTATGTGAAACCCAGTTTATAGAATGACATGTATCGATACCGGTAAAGCACTCAAAATTAGGGGCAAAAAAATTCAATAAAGTTTGCTCGAGAACTGTTCAAAGTGCAACAAAATGGCCATTACAATATGTGAATTTTCAAAAATTTTCCGGAAGAGCATGCCCCCGGACCCCCTAGAGCCGTTTTTTCCTCAATTTGCTTCAAATTTACTCTGCCGGAAAAACATACGCTTGTAAAAGATGTCACAGTTTGGTGCTTTCCCTAAAAAACTTTGAATAAGTCTTTAACATGAAACATTGACGCCCTATTCCGGGTCTAAACGCCTGACGTCTTTGCATCTAGTTAACACTCCACATGATTCAAATCAGTATCTCCTCCACCAAAATTTTCTGGATCCGTTCCTGCCGTTGGGTAAGATTTTTTAAACTTTAAAATTCTGTCAACGCTTATGTAACCACTAGCGGCAATAAGTTGGAGAGGTGGCCTAGTGTCATGGCTTCGGTTTCGGTAATTTCCAAAAAAGGTTTTTGTTAAAACGATGGAGCAAAACGTTACATTGATAACCACCACCAATCAATAGGCCATCAACTGCTTTGAGTAGGTAGTAGGCTACCAACGAATATCACTAATGTAAAACAAGCGCTTGCTGAAAAATAATTTCATTGATTTTTTTGCTTTAAGCTACGCTTTGCTTAGTAAAACTTATTTTGCTTTTTTGCTGTTTGCAATGAATTTCGTTTTCTGTACTTATGCCAAGAATCGTTTTTTGGACAAAGCGCAAGCATAAGACGTTAATGCAAAAACATCGCTCAAGTTAATCAAGTTGAAAACTAGATTGCTAGCGGAACAGAATTATTTAACATAAAATCATGTTCTTGAGGACCGGCCGTTAGCTCAGTTGCAAAGCTGCACGCTATCGGTGCGGGAGGTGTGGGGTTCGATTCCCGGATTGTTCAAATCGACAAAGTGTCGCCAACGACTCGCCACCGTTGCGACGCTCCTACGGAGCTGTGTAGCCCAGGCCTAAGCCGCGGAGATGGGCCCCGCAACTCGTTACACGCTTCGGCGTAATACGGCGAGTATAATGAAGATTTGATTTGATTTTTGATCACGTTCTTGAAAACAAACCAGCCCGATAGCTCAATTGCTAAGCAGACCGCTATCGGCGCGGGAGGTGATCAACCATTTTCAGTGAATCAAAAACAGCTAGCTGCGCAAAGCACAGCACTAAAAAAGATTCAAATTTACAGGTGTCTTTATTTTCCTTATTTCTGTTTTTGCCATAAAAATATGGTTTGATTCAGCTCAGCTAAATGTGAACTGTCACAATAGTTCAAATATTTATGACAGTAGTAAGTCAGCAGCTGCTAAAATAACTCCACAACTATTGAGTCAACTTTTTAGCCTACTGCACATTATCGCGTCAATAGATTGTGTTGGCAAAAATCTTGTTCTGATAAACATATTGAAAATGCGACAAGTTCAAGTTTGACACTTGAAATTATCATAAATGCGATGCCAAGCATTTTAAGCTTCTTTGCATATGAGTCACTGATCTACTACAAGATCAAAACCGTAAAATGTCTGGAAAAATTATAATTTACAAACTTCAAAACGTCGAAATCATGTCTCTGGTGAACAGTAAAACTTTCTTGCCAATCTCAATTAACCTGCTTAACTCACTTTATGGTTGATAGCCTATTGGTAACATGAACTTTTTAAGAGAATGGTCAAGGCAAGGGTGGGGGGCGACTTATACGATACTTTTTGAGGTGAATGCCACTGTTTCCAGGATCAATCTACAATAAATCTAGCTTGTACAAACGGTCAAGGCTACGGTGGGAGGCAATGTTACACAATGTTTTTTTTTTAAGTGAACACTGCTGTTTCTTGTATGTATCTGCAATAAGTGCACGCTCGAAGTTTCTTTTGAGTTTTTTACAAACGACTCACTGTTTAGCAGCACCGTGATTGGATCAATGACGATACAGTATAACCGCTGAAATTAACAAACGACAGCACACTGCACAAATGTTTCAGAACGTACGGTGCTTTTTCTATCATCAACAGTAAGCATAGTATTAATCACAGTAGGTAGTATCGTAACGATTCACATCGACTAAAGTTTAGCGGAGCCTAAGTAATTCGTTTTGCTTGGACTGCATTTTTATGCCTGTAAGTTTTAACTTCGGTTTCCATGCTCGCGGATACCATTTTTATAACTTTTTTGAATGAGTCCACCGAGTATCGAACCCATTCTTTCAAATGCAAAGCGAGGAATCAAACCATTCCGTCAAACAGGTGCTGTGGCTGCGATGCAGTGGTTTCAATCTTGACTGCCACGTGTTGGCACGGTCGAAATTTTGGAAGCAATTCTATAGTTTTTTGAAGGGCGTATTGGCGGTTTGTGCTAGCAGATAACTGTAGCTATTTCATTATTTATTTCAACTTGAAATGACTTTTGTGGCTTTTTTGATCTTGAACTCAACCAAAGTGATTTTGAATCATCATTTAATATCAAAAAGATCACAGGAAAAATCGAGAAGCACCAGCAATCGCACCATCTTATCTTTCATTATCTGGTTAAGGCATCAATGCTTCATAATGCATGAGGAAATTGTTTATATAGCTAATTCGATCGCCAATTAAACATGAACTTACATTATGCCCTCTCTTTTTAACGTTTTTGGCCAAAAATGATTAAAAAAACAGAAAATTGCCGTGCAAAGCAGTTAAAAGGTGGATAATTGCCCCACTGTTGTCTGCGATTGCTGAAATAGTTCCCAGTTGATGAATAGCAAACTAAGGTGGACTGTTTTTCATATCAAATATTTATGAACCTAAATTGCCTATGCGGCAAAGGGCCGCTGGGGGTCAGCCGTGGAAAATTATGAAATTTAAATTTGCAAAAACATACTCAAGTTGCAGAACGGAACGATTGTAAAAAGAGATAACGTCACAATGATGATGAATGACCGGATCATTGTACTTATCATACAGGAACCTCACTTTGTGAAAGAAAAACCTCTCAATGTAGATATAGTGTCACTATTTCAACACACCTCCGTCTGCTTCGTCACTGGAAGAACTGCAAATGTATTAAAAACTCTTCACGTCGATGAAACAGAAAAATGCGCAAAGCAGATGGTTTTCGTGTCAAAAAGTTTCATAAAAAATGAGTTTGATTTTATCACTATAACAACGGAACGACGTTATCATTATTCTCATGCAAAATATCAAACCAAACAGCAAAAAAATGTAAGTCTGTTGTTTTCAGCGCTAATGAGTGTCACTTACACGTTTGTAGTGCTCCTACCTGAGACTAACCACCAAATTCATAAGGTCATTTCCAAATTGTTTACCTCAAAATTTAAAAATCATTGAGGGGTCAACGAAAAGCAGCAGCCACCCGATGCATAATGTCTAACACATGCAATCAGCTCCAACCGCTAATCGAACCCACTAGCAGTTAAAAAAACTACGATGATAGAAAAGCTGAAAGTTGGGTATCTGTAATGCATTAGTTCAACGTCCCATTTGGAAACCATAAAATAAGCCTTGGAAAGGCCATTACTTGTTTTGCTTAAACTTATACTAAGTAGGCGCGCTTGCGATAGGTTTTTGCTTGTAGGTTTGTAGAATACAAAACTAGAAGATTTGAGCCCAATTATTCGATTTGACGAATTTAGGCAATGAAAATTTGCTGAAATCATATTTCGGAAAAACTTTTCCAAAAAGCTTCTAGGCTTCATTAGAATAGAAAAATGATAACAGGACCATTTTAAAGACGAATGATCAATATTAAATTGAGTTCAGACTTTGCGAAAAGTGCCGTGAATACTGTATATTAGTAGTTGTACAATAAATGCTTTTGACTTACCTTATCCTTGAGTAAACAGGTACTTTAAATAAAAAACCAGACGCTGAAAAAAATCATGGTTTAAAATGATATTGGATTAATGAAAAAATGAACAACAAGTGCTAAATGTAGCGAAAAAATCAAACACGGGCAAGAGCAATTAAAAAGTACAGAATAAAATTGTTTCCACTTAATTGTTATCGATTAGACTTTCCGTTAAGTGCACGTTTAATTAGGGAGCCAACAAATAATGCAGTTAACTGCAAGTCTTACGAGCAATCGACTCTTCCCATTAATTGCATCGATTTGCTAAGATCATGCATATTATGTCCACTGGGCCCTGACTTCGCGACAAAAAGACGAGGAACCTCGAGGTTGTGCATTCAATTTCACACTTGTTTAAACTTTGTGATTTTGGTAAAACGCATTTTGCACATCTGAATTAGGGATGTACGTCAAGGAAAATTACTCGGACTCGCCGAGTAACGAGTATTCACGAAATTACTCGGCCGAGTCCGGATCCGAGTCCGAGTATCTACGACGTCAAAATATGAACTCAAAATTAGGTGAAGAGCAAAAAAAAAGGTCATCACGTCCGTAGAAGTCCTAATTTCGACTCAAATTCGGATAAAAAGCAAAAAAAAGATCAAAATGATAATGGTTTAATACTCGGCCGAGTATCAATCAATACTCGGACTCGGCCGTCCGAGTAATGCCTCATTACTTGGCCGAGTACTCGGACTCGACTCGGCACATCCCTAATCTGAATTGCAGGAGAAATCAGATTTACAGATTTAACCAAGCTTCTGCTTATAAGCTAAAAGAAAAAAAACTTTAGTGCGGCAAATATTTTTCACCAAAGCCTTGACAAACATGAAAACAGTTCAGAGCCGGGAAGCCTTACAGCACAGATGGTATTTATACACCTTTAAGTCAAACAAGATAGAATCAAAGCGTTCAATACATAAGAAAATGAAATAAAAATTATCAGCACGTCAAAAAAGCAACTTAAAACTCGAACAAGCCCTGCTAAATAATCTGTATTAAAATAAGCGGTGCAAATATACGACCTAATTTAAATTACCCTTCTTTTAATACAAAGTAGCCTAACCCTATGAAGTGCTTCTAGCTAAAAAAAAGTCGATACAGTAACTCTCAAGACCCAACATGACGCAATTGCAGGTAATTGGCTCACTCAAGGCCAGTCATTCTGAAAGATCATCGTACCTTTTACTTGAGAGCGGGTGCTGACTGCTGAGCGCTAATAGCCCGAAACAGCGCTGTCCCGCTCTACGATATCATGTTGCTTGAGTTGTTTTATTAAATTCTTTCTTATCAATTTCAAACATCAGTTTATTTTTTTGCATCATCTTTTGACACTACTGTACATTGGCTATTTTGCGTAATTGCTTGTCTGCGTTTCTCTCTGTGACGAAAATCGTCTCAGAAACATTTTTTCACAAAAATTTTGTTTTGTTTTTTAGTTTAGAGTTACTATTTTTCGCATTTCTAGTTTTTGTTGCTATTTTAGCGTTGTTGATTCAACCTATGTCATGACCTCTTGTATCTTTTTTTTTGTTTACGAAAATGTTATCAACAGATAATTTTTTTCGAAACGTGTAAAGCATAAACAAAATTAAAAATTCATGACTGTGTTACGCTCTATTTTCAAAACGTTGCATAGGGTGTAATCACCATACCTAGGCTATACGTGCTCTTTCCTGATTTTTTAATTCCTATTGCTGCAAGCTGCAGCTTTGCTTGGCGGCTGCATTTTACTGCTCTCCTTATGAACGAGTGAAAATCGAAAGCTAACATATCTTTAGTAGTCTTGGCACAACACTTCATCTTGCTTAGACAGCATTTTTTAGCTTATAATGTCGTGTAGATGAGAGGTCTTCTCTAAGAAAAACTTCTTTAAAATGAGCAGAACCACTTGAGTTTTCATCTCTTAAAATTTTTCACCACTAAACTTATTTCAAAATTTAACTAATAAGAAAGGTTTACTACGTTTTCAATATACTGTAATTCTCCCAGCGCTTACCCTACTTCTACAAATCGAAATCATTCATGAAACAATTCCTGCTGCTCGTTTGATAAAAACAAACCGATAGCCTTTTACAACCAGTGCCTTTTCAAAACTGCTGAAATTTTCATCACTGAAATATGTGCGCATTCGCAAACATGCTGGTCAAATTTGCCTTGCGTTTTTGCGTTTTAACAGCGCTGCCCACTTTTTTTGCTAGGTGTTCTACTGAAAGTTCAAGGAGCAAGCACTTTACTGATAAGCAAGATTTTTACTGCGAAACCACTTTTAAAACATATACAAAGTTGAAAATGAAGAAACTCTTTTTCAAAACTTATGAATTATTGAATGAGGACGATTCATTGCAGGTCAGAAATCACAGCAATCTATGAGAAAAATGTTTTTGACGACAGATTTAGTCAGCAAGTGGATTAGGCCAATGTTACAGCAGCAGTTTGTTGAAAAATCTAATCACATTCAATAGTCCGGTTTTAAACAACAAGCTATTTTTACAGAACGGAATTTTTTCATTGAAGAATTGATGTTTCAAGCCTTGACTGTAGCTTGCTTGTTGAGTGGCAGATGGTTTAGATAAAACCTCTCAGCTGTTTCAACTGCTTTAGGTTATTGATATATAGCGTTATTTTATAAAGATATATCAAGTGTTTGTTTTGACCGCTATCAAATATTTGAAGGAGTCAAAACTTGAAGTTTGTTACTTTTATCGTCAAATCCAATGCTTTTTCGTCAAGGTTGAGTAGCAGCAAACGCTCTAGTGGGTGACCTACTAACTTTGGTGATGTGAAGAAGCAGCGGGTTCGATTCTAACACTCTGCTGTTACGGCGTTCGTCTGTTAGCAACACAAAATAAAACTCTACATAATCGCATTTTTATTAAAAAATTGCTGGTTCTAATTACAATCTTCCAGTAAGTGGGTCATGGCTCCTGTGTAACCAAAATGTAATGCTTGCAGTATAACGACCTACAGCAGCTGTTCTCGGCCATCCCTTTTAGTGAACTTGATTTAGTATTTGGAATTGATTTGCTTCGTGCGTTGGGTTGTGAATACCTGGTTATAACCGACCACAAAATAAAAAAATTTCAAATTATTCAGTTCTCGGAAGTGAGTATTTTTTTCAACGCTTCTTTGTAAGTAAAGTATTGCAATGGAGAAGAGCAACCTGTAGCTTAATGTCTTCATCTCTACATTAATCAAGATTTCGATTTAAAAAAGATATAAACTGCAGAGCTATTCATTTTTTATTTTTAGTTGCAATGTCTGCTGGAACAGCAAGGGCCAAATCGCTTGTTCAGAAGCGTAAAATTTAAAAATACACTTGAAAACAATAAACTGCGTCAAAGATATTTCAAAAGCGCATGTTATCAAAATTACTCATCAAATCTACAGTTTCAACTGTCAAAATCAAAGTTTGTGTCATAAATCAGAATTAGAGGTTGTTTTTACAATTTCATTGATTTTCACGCATTGTTAAATATTCATGGAAAGATAGGTTACTGTGCAATGCAACTGCCCAACAATAATAGAAACTATTGCCTTAGGTAGATCCAGTACAGTTTGTTTATATCTTCTCACTTTTTGTTTGTTTACACTAGCCAGTGAAAAATTTCAATTATAAACAAATTAGCAAATCTTCTAACGCTGCAATAGTTGTAAATGCGATTTAAAAGATTGCTTTAATCACCGAATTTTTGCCTCTTTTAAACTTGACCATCAAGCTAATATATCTACCAAGGTAAAACCAATACAATTTTTAACATAATAAGGATTAATGTATTGCCAGTTTACCACAAAGCGAATGACTAATGACATTTGAGGAAAGTATACGAAACCGAAGTTTTGTGGTAGTTTGATTGAACTTACTACATTGCCTTTAAACTTGTTCAAATCATATTTTTTGTTTTGTGTTGATTTAGTCCATAGTACATTTATCATTTTCAAAATTTTCAATGTTGCAACATTAGTCGTTTTTTTGATTCAATCACTTCTTCAAATTTGAGAATGGGAGTTGGGACCGACACAGGCAGTACTAATTTCCCAAGTTTTTGCTTTGATCTATCAAGATGCCGTAGGTCTATGGCGAGTTTTTTTTTTTTTTTTTTTACAGAAAAAAGTAACTGATGAAGCTCTTTTATTTCCACTATGAAAGCTTGAAAACTTTTTTAAAGAAGTAGCGTAAACAAGTATTTATTTTTTTGTTTGTCGATGGATGGGTTTTTTCATTGTCACGAAAGATGAAATACTCCTAAGTCATAAACAATTACCGGTAATGTCATCCAAAATTTGCAGTGACACTCACCGTCTAGCTAGTCTAAAAATAATTTTTCAAACACCACAAAACGAGTCAAAAATTATTTGCAATCAGGCACAAAAAGCTGTTTTTTTTTAATATCAACTTAGGCTAAATGTGACGCTAAAAAGTTGCACAGTTGAGACTGTGCATGTCATCCAGGGAAAGTGGTAACAATGTCACTTTGAGAAAGCTTTCTTTTTGGTTAAAAGTTTGCTTTTTTGAAGTCACCCCGAATAATTTTACTAAGAGCGTGTACCATCTGATGATGACATCAATGTGATATCTCGGTGTGAAGTTCTTTGCCCGAGATAAGATGCAGAAGAATAGGAAGTGTAAGCTACAACGACGGCAGACGGAAAAAAATTTGTACTAATAGGGAAAGAAAACATTCGCTTCGTGTGCAAAGCGCTAATTTGGGCAGGGAAGCCACGGATTGCTTATTTACTTTGGACAGCATGGGTGAATTTAATTTTATCGTCTCAGCTATTTCTTGCGTACGTCGCATTAGTTGTGAAAATGTGTTTGCGTATAATTGCTATGCTATCACAGCGCTCTAGGCAATATATACACGCAAGTAGTCGCAAAATAAAGCTTTGCAGAGATTAAAATTGGCTAAAAAATTTATTTAATGAATTTGGTTGGCTTAACGAGATAGAGATTGTTATCAACCATGATTCGCCATTAAAACATGGAAACGAGTCGTAGTCATGGTAACAACAGGCCGCGCCGAACTAAGTAGCTTAAAATAATGACGTCATCGAAAAACCACAGAAGGTGAAGGGCCGCGATATGTTTGCTTAAAAAATCAGCAAAAACAATATGAAAATCAAAAGTCGAGTACCATCGTCACTTAATACTCAATTGCAATTTATGACGTCATCAAGGAGAGATAACAATTGAAATTAGTACACAATACTCCAGGCTGTCACATGCTTTGGAGCGCGACTTAGTTTAAACACATCTCTCTACAAAAGACGCAACAATGCCACCTGCTCGAGTGGACTTGATCTCCTTGTAACAACGAACACGATTTGCTCATATATCGATTAATTTATCGGGCAAACCCTCGATTAATTTGATTCTGATTGTTTTAGGAATGCTATTGATAAGCTTCTCAATTGAGGTTGTCGTAATTCAATTATTTTCAATGTATAAAACTCGCAATTAGATTCTTCCAAGTGGACATCCTTATACTTCGCAGCTGTGTATAAATAACGTCATTTATCTTCTGGGAAAAAACAAGATTTTCCTACCCGTTATTCATGACGTCACGAAGAATCATCTTGTTCCTACTATGCAGCAAGGCAGTTGATGAATGAATAATACGTAAATACGTCACCTATCGCTCGCTTTACATGGAAATTCAGTTAAAGTCATTTGATGACGTCATAATAAACCACCCAGAATACTTCTTACTACATTCGATTCTGAGGCGTGACACAAAAAGCGGTGGAAAACACTGCTATCGGCCCGGGAGATTCTGGGTTCGTAACTAGGGCGGGTCTAAGCGGAAAGTGTCGCCTACGGTTCGCTACCACTGCGACGCTTTTTTGGAGCTGTGTTGCCCGGACGCTAAGCAATGGAGATGGGGCCCGCTGCTCGTTGCTTCGGTACCGCACGCTTCGGTTCCGCGAGTAAAATGAAGATTTGATTTTTTTGATGACTCATGAGTACGTGGTGCCCGCTATTGCGGCCACAATGCTGTTGTAAGTAAGGTAAGCTGAAAAAATAATTTAATTCAAACGATGTAACCGACATTTTGTCTTTTAGAGAATGAAAAGCAGCAGAGCACAAACTAATTACTTTCAAACCTTCGTAAGCCAACGTTTTATGTAAGTTGGACTAATATTGTTTCTGAAACAGCAAAATGCAAACTTTACTATTCAGAATAGAAAGTAAAAGCAAACCAGAAGCACTTTCTTGACTTGGCAGTTTTTTTTAAAGTTAGCATTTCTAATAAAATATTCAAAACTACGAGAAACAAACAGCAGTAAAAAATAAGAACTGTTTACAAAAGAAAAAGAAAAACAAACAGCGCAATAAATCGTGTCTTGGCGGCAAGAAATTACTGAAAATCGAAAAATTTATGAGCAGGTTTCAGCGGCAAATTAGAAAAATGGAGTTAGTTCGATTAAAGTTGAAAAACTTATTAGCTTTCGACTTTCGGCTTCGTTTTACGAGCTGCAGTGGTAATTCCAAGCTGAGAATTATGACGCAATAACCGAATCCACGCAAGTTTAACTCCACGCTTCTACAACAGATGGAAAATAGTAAAATTCGCAATTTATGAACATAATGAGTGCACAGAACCAAAGATGCTCAAAAGATGTTCACGTTTTGAGTGGCTGCTTACTTGATTAGCGTTGCTTGCTTCGCAGTCTCTCATTGTACAATTCGACATCGGTTACTGGTACTTTAAAATTACTTATAGCAAAGAATAGTGCCATTTTGAATCTCACAATATTTAAAAATTTTGCTGCACTCAAGTTTATTGTTAAGTTGAAAAATGTCGCCGTCATAAACTTGTGAACTCGACCACTCATTCTGTTGTTAAAAGGCGACTAGTGGGCACCCAGCAGGGGCATAGCCAGCTAACCGCTCAGATGGCCGAGTGGTATAGAGCGTCTGTCTCTTGAGCTGTAGACTCGGGTTTGATTCCGAGTCGGGTCATACCAATGACTTTAAAATTGGTATTCACAGCTTCCCTGCTTGACGCTCAGCATTAAAGGGACAGTGTGGAGAACAAGCCGGCAAGATTACTTGTTGTGCCGTTGGGAAAGGCACTTAGCGGAATTCCCCATCTTGGTGTGGTAGACAGATGGCTGGCAACTCCTAAGCGAGCTCGTATAGCGCTTTGATCGCTTTCTCGTGATAGGAGGATAAATATGCAACTAAATAAAAAAATAAATAAAAAAGCATAGGGGGCAGGACGGTATTTAGACAATAACAGGCGTCCGGTTACATTCGCCCTTAGAAATCATCTCTAAAAAAGGTTCGCACGCTTCAAAAAAATGTGGGCCGGTGTCCCGTAGCCTCCTTCCTTGACTATGTCACTGGTGACGGTCATCTTATGTAGTGATAGGGATACACCAAAAAAGATTCAAAATTGTTCTGAGTAGTCTATTTTGGAAAATACTTCGGTGCAATGTTGTGTATTAGCGTTGCTCTTATATTTTTTTAATTGTTTTTGCTTGGTTTTAGCTCAACTATTCTTCCACTAACTCACTTCATAACTAACATAGGGTTGACCAACCAAGCATTCCTTCATTTCATGAAACAAATCCGAGTTTGGTCCAAGGGTTGGTCAGATGTTTTGCCTTCCAATATTGCCATTTGTTAACGCAATGCATCTGTTTATTTTATCCAGTTCATATTTTATTGAACAGGCTGAACTTATCAGCATGGGATGCATCCTTTCATCGACTACTGATAAAACGTGTTAGGCCTATACCAGCTTAGTGTGAAACAAGAAGTGTTAACAGAGTAATATGATTTCAAAATGTGATCGAATTTTTCGAAATGTGTTTGTACAGACAAAAAATATACGAGTAAAGAGATTATCCATTTTTACACTAACATGTCAACAATAACATATTTATTGTTATTCTCACACCACAACAGCTTAATGTTTCCGTAAATAAACAACAACCTGAACCGTCAGGAAGCCTGTGTTATGACTGTTGCATTCTGACCAGAACCAGGGTCCCGCAACTAAACCCTCAAATGCATCTCGCCAGCTCCTACTGCAGCAGAGGTCAAAATACGGAAGTGTAGACTAATTCAAACGTTTAAATAATGGTTATTTCAAAATGTAGTGATTCGTAATTTCTTATGTTGTAGGCAAGGGCCGGGTCGTATCTAGAAAAATATTTGTGAATATTGGTGTAGGGGTGCGTTCGCCTCCTCCTCGTGGATACGCCAACGAACATAAGTAGAATTATACAATCTATTACGCCTATATCGGTAATGGTCAAATATTTAAAATACTGTAGGTTTAAACCCCTAAATACGGTAAAACACGACCAGTGCGTGGGTTATTACCCTGGTAATAACTGATAATATTTAAGCAGCGGAAGAAATTTGTGGGAAAAATTTAAGGGGGTTTTGTAAATTAAATTGAGTGAAAGCGATTCGAAATTTAAGTATTATCAATTTATTCTTGTGGTGGGGTTTTCCTTATCGCTTTGAGGACAACAATCAAAAAAGCGTTTGTTCTAACCAGCATTAGTTGCTTGAAATACCTTAGTATGGTACAGTAAGTTACAGATTTGATCCAGCACTTTGTTACTTTGTTTCTGCGTTATGTAACAATCGGAAATCCTTCATCTTCCCTTTCTTAGTTCAGCAGGTGAACAAGTGTAAAAAAATTAATTGCTTACAAGAAAAAGCAAGGCGAAAATACACATTTCAAGTACTCATAAATTACTCAAATGCTGTGTAATGCAGAAATAACTGCTGTAGTTACAAAACACAAACTATGATCGTTTTCTTTTCGTTTGTGTCACAGAATTTCGCATTCCATCACTGCAAATACACCAGCACATAATTTATACACTCTCGACAATTGCTGATAAATTACTAGAATATTGGGATTTGCATTTCTGTTCTCATTAAAACCAAAAAACTGCTATTTTAAGGCTTCTGTGTTTTCTGCAAACCCTAATCCCAGTTATTTTCTGCATAAAGTTGGCTAATCAGGAGCTAGACTAAAAATAAATGTGATCCATCAGAATTAACTTGGCAAACGCTATGTTGGTTTACGTTACGGCATACGAAATTGCTTTCTCTCAAAAGCCTTATATATGCAAATAAACGCTAAAGACTGAAAACAGTGTTGATGTTTTTAAGGTTATGTCTTCGCGGAACTCACATTAGGGTCCAAAAGTGCGTCTTGAGGCGCGATTAGCGCTTATTTTCTGATTACTAAAAAAAATACTCTGGTTGCAGCGTAAATCAGACAGAAGTTAAGAACATGAACGCATTGCGCAGTACGTTGCAATTACGCATGTTCTTTTTCATTCACCGGACTGCTGGCGTTGTGGTTGATACACCCCTGATGGTGCGGAAAGTGTGTGTTCGATTCCCGGAAGGTAAAATCGGTTGCACCACCACTGCAACGTTTCTTTGAAGTTGTGCTACCCAGTTTAAGAGCGTTCGCCTTGGAAGCTGGTAGACTGGGTTCTAATCTCAGTCGGGTCAAACCAAAGACTTTAAAACTGGTATCTGCTGTTACACTTGCTAAACGCTCAGAAATTAAGTGTAGCGCGGAGGATGAAATGAACAGAGAATAAAATACGTCAGTGAAATCTTCACAAAACTTAGTAATGGCGCTAAAGGACCTAAGTAGTTATAAAGCACCATAGAACCACACAACAACGACAACAACATAACGGAGATTTCTTGATTTTAGATTTTTTTTTTCGCGAGTGTACATTAGTTTCTACTTTTAGCAACAGTTTGGTATGGAAAAAAATTGAATACGAGTTTTGAGTTCACAGCAGCTCTAGATAAAAGACACATCTTTGTCAAATTTGTTTAAAATTATATCTGTTTCAAATTCAGTGTTATTACTCCGAAACTTTTGCTTCAGTAATTAAAAATTATCACGCTCTTGCAATATCGCTCGTCTCCTCGATCAGTGTTTAAAAATTAATGCCAGTTTTGAGGAGGAAAAATAAGGCCGCAGTAATTCTTGAAAGGGGACATTTCGACAACATAGATTCAGCTGTCATCATCAGCAATGTCAGCAACGCAGTATGCAACTGAAATAATTTTTTTATGGTTATCGTATTTTTCCTTCTTAAGCTATTTTTGTGCCATATTTATTGTAATACAAGTTTGCTTGACCTTCATTAAAAGGACTGACCAAATTGACCGATTGCGTAATTTAATGCTTAATTTGATTCTGAGCATTAATCAATCAAATTTTATGTACATTTGGGAGATTATATTTCACTGTTTTGTTGATTTTTCACCACTCAGAGCCACTTCATCTTTCAGTGTATCTTTTGCTGGAACATTGTTCAACAAACCCTCGTGCAGTTAATTTTTCTAGATTACATTATACACCGGTATAATCAGTGATACTGCAAATGCAACTTTGCTGCAGCAACTTTGCAAAAAAGGAAAACAGTTAAATCGCAAAAACAATAGGTTTTCTCAAATTTTTTCATTTAAACAAAGCAGACGGATACACATTGATATTTCAAAACTTCCACCTTACATTTTGGAAGATCAAAACCCTTTGCGGAATTAAGACGAGCAAAATATTTCACAATCCAAGGGGATATTTTGCTGAAGATCATTTTATTTGGCTAATTAAAAATTTAAGCTGAACAATGTTTTGGATTAGAGAAGCAAAAAAAATTAAATTCACTCCGAATTCTCGGTCATTTGTATTTCCAAAGCCTTTTTAAATGATGTAGTTCAGGGGTGGGCAACTTTTTCAGTCAGCGGGCCATACGTGGGAAGACGAAGTCCTTCCCGGGCCGGATTATTAGATGGATCGAGTTCAATATTTTCAACAACTACTATTGTCAGGGTCGCTGTGATTGGAAGAGAAAAAAAAAAAGTCTACACACTCCTCAGATGTCCTGTGTTTCTTCCGAAAATATCGGTGAAGCAGTGGGGTAGGGAAAAACTTCAAAAGGGGGGCCATAATTTCCACATTTTTTTGATCGTCTTTTTATTCAGCAGATTTACTTTAAAGCTGATTGAGAAACAAGAAAAGCTCTAGGGGGGGCGAGGGCATGCTCCCCCTGAAACATTAGAAAATTTACATGCTGTAATGGCTATTTCAGTGTTTTTTAAATAATTTTCACGCAAATTTTTTGACCCTAATTCTGAGTGCTTCGCCGAATATGATGCATTTTGTTTGCACATTTTCGATTATGTCTGCCTAAAGCGTAATCGCTATCGAAGAATATTCGAAACTATGGAAAAATTGTATACGTCAAAAACATGTTTGAAAATGACTGATGGGAGGATGCGTTCTCCTCATCCTCGACCCCTGGATCCGCCCCTGGCCATAAGCGACAGAAACTACCAAAAGAGTCTGGCATATTTCAGTCACTTGGCACCAATAATTTTGTTCTTTTTTACTAAAAGGCAGAGTCAAAAGGGGAGGGGGGGCATGGCACAATGCCCCCCCTAAATACGCTTCTGCGGTGAAGAACAGAAAAGGTCTACTTGTCCTCAGAGGATGTCCTATAAAAAAATAAAAGGTCTTTGGCTTGATTCGCGATATGAGGTCATATTTCTGCAAGTGCCAGCGGGCCGCATAAAATGGTCGCGCGGGCCGGATCCGGCCAGCGGGTAAAACGGTTTTGAAAGCTGTAAAATGGAATCAACCACCGTCCCTTGAAATTGTTGCTTATCTGAGGAAATCCAAAAACGGGAAAAAATCCATTCAATTGATCAAAGTAAGACTTTTTTGACCTGAGAAAAAAGGTATGAGCCATGTAGCGCAGGGGTGGGAAACCTGCGGTCCGCGGGCCAAAAGCGGCCTGCATAGCTTTTGAATGTGGCCCGCGTCATAACTTTGTCAAGTGTACAACACACCGGTAGATTAAAAAACGTTGATCTTGCTTAAAAACTTCTTTGCGTTTCAACAACATGCTACATTTGTGACGCAAAAACTGCGCAAAAGTCTTCACTTTTACGGCAAAGAATAACTCACAATGATAGATTGATAAAATTTTGACGTAAAAGTGCGTATTTTTAAAGCGAAATTTAAAAATTAAAAGTTAATGTGGCCTAAAATGTTATGCAACCGATTTTGGCCCGCTGTGCTTTACCGGTTCCCCACCCCTGTTGTAGCATAATGTTCGAAGTTATGCAGCGTTTCCTGCGGTCATGCAAAGTCATTGTAAAATTTTTATTAAATATTTTTATTTGGTTCTTTAATGATTTGTAATATCAAGTGGTTCACGTTCTACAATGCGCATAAATGTCAGAAATGCAAAAGTGCAAGTATGAATACACAACTGCAGTTGTGATATTTTCACCTTGCGCTGATGAGATGTGAAAGGTCGAAACAACGTTCACTGTCTGCCGATTAACTTTGCAGTCATTCACTTAAATTTTTCTGTTAATACTGTATTTTAAGGAATAATGAGGAGTTGACAGATTCATTTGAGGTTGGATTCAGTTTTGAAAGTAGATTACGGCTAGAAAAAAGTAGCTAGCACATGTAATGTAAAATTGCTGGAGTAGCAATTTGACTTAAAACATCTGTTTTAACTATTCATTGAAGAACAAGCTAATTACATAAAGTGAGCCTGGCTTAGTAGCAATTGATATCTTTACTTCGATACTTTTTATTCATTCATCCCCGATCAGCAAACTCAATAGCCGGCTACCGATCTAAATGAATCACTCGAAGCCGCCACAATGGGGGAGAGAGCCGGAAAAACAATGGGTCGTGTGTATGGTGTAAACTTAACTTTGTTTACATCTCAAACTAGGATATCTAACAGCTAATTTTCGGACAAAGATGGGAATACATCGGGGCTTAGTTCTCGAACGTATTTTTCAAAATACACGCTTGAAAAATCTTTTTGTTTTTGACGCAAAAATGCTTTGGTCTCGCCGCATCACGACTGTTTGATGAATAGTAATTTCAAAATCGGGTATTTTGAAGATTACTTGTCAGTTATTTGCGTTGCTCACTGTTTTTCATTCATGTATCGTGCTACTCACCTACTGTTTCAGCCAGTAGCGTCGGTATACACAACACAGGCCTGCATGGCCTACACTAAATCTGAGCGTGCTCCGAATTACGATTACTAGTACACAGTTATGTGTAGGTTTGATTGTGACGCAACTCATCACAAACACATTCTAGTCGCTTGATTCGCGTGATTTGCCTAGCCATGATACACGTGAGAATTTACCTTAAAACGAAACATTTAAAAACTGCAAAAATTTAGATCAGGTCATTGAAATAGTGCAAATCAAAATAAACTTAGATGCAACGAAACACTAGCCCTCCCTTTTTCAGCAGCACAGATATTTTGAAACAACAAACTATTGCGTTATAAACGATTAGCTACAAAAAAGACAAAATCACTTGTTTTTAAAGTTTAAAATTTTGATGCATATTTGATTGCAAAAAAGATAATTTCCGTTGTGGCTACTGCATTCGATTTCAAACCCTTGGACAGTAGCGTAGCTAAGGAGGCGGGAGGGGGGGGGGCACAGCCCCCCATTGGTATGCCAACTATCTGATGTAAACTTGAATAATGCTTGCAAACTGCTGTACCATCGTTTTCGTTAGTAGCATAGCTGGGGGGAGGGGGGGTTGAATTCTTTCCACCCATTATACTGGTACGCCAAACTATCAAACTATCTGTAGCCCCCCCCATTGGTATGCTAACTGTCTGCTGTTAACTTGAATAGAGCTTGCAAACTGCTGCACCATCGTTTTCGTCGGTAGCATAGCTGGGGGGGGGGGGGCTGAATTCTCCCCACCACGGGTGGAAACTTGGCTACTTGGCGTTTGGGTGTCAGTTTCAGTTTCGGCGTGTTGAAACCCAGATGTCAGGTTTCAGTTTTGGTTTGGTTTCACGGCTGTTCAAAAATCGGTTCCGGTTTCGGTTTCAGTTTTGCTTACGCGCAGCTTCGGTTTCTGGGTTTCAGTTTCGGTTTAAGTTTCATCGAAAAAAGTTATTTTACTGTGAAGACGTATTATTTAAATCATCTACTTTTTGGCGTTTTTGTTTCATTACGATGATAAGTAGCAGCTCAGATGGCCGAGTGAGGAGAGCAATTGCTTCAGAAGTTGTCAACTTGGGTATAATTCCGAATTCGGTAAAACCAAAGACTCAAAAATTAGTATTCACAGCTTCTCTATTTGACGCTCAGCATTAAAGGAACTGTACTGGTAATGATGGTGATGACAATTTTAAAAACCCAAAACCTTAGAAAATTTTGAACAGGTTTTAGTTTTAGTTTCGATTTTGACGTTTCAAAAAAAAGCGGTTTTGGTTCAAGTTTAGGTTTTCAAAATTTTGGCTAAGTAGGTGTCAGTTTTAGTTTGGGTTTCCAAAATTTCCTTTAAAACTGGGTTTTCAGGTTTAGGTTTGAGTTTCCACCCTTGCTCCCCACCCATTATATTAGTATGCCAAACTATTTGCTGTGAACTTGGATGGTGCTTACAAACTGCTGCACCATCGTTATCGTCAGTAGCGCAGCTAGCGGAGGGAAAGATTCAGCTCCCCCCCACCCACTGGTTACTAGCACGCTTCTCTAAATATAAAAATTATTATTTCTCTAATTTTGTCGTCACATTACATTTTGGCTATCCGTATGTATAAGTGTACAATTACTGCAAAGCTTTTACATGTGAGTTAAGAAAAGTATTTAGAGCAGCAACCATTGTTACATTAAATCGGCGAGGCATGAGGTTAGGCTACTTCTCTGCTTTTCGCCAAAGAGCAACGCTTCCCGATCAGCGGGTAGAAGAGCTCTTAACAGAGGACTGCAAGCATTCTAAAGTTTCTAAAATTAGAAAATTAGAAATTAAGGGTTGGGTTGGCCTAGAGCAGAAGCAACAACTGTATGTTCAATATCGCGTATAAACAGTACTCGAGTTGAGGGGGGATGCCATCCTTCCAGAAAACAACACTATCCCCCGATTAAACATTTTAGCGTAAACCATTCCCTTACAAGTATAATGACCATCTCTCTTTACGTCTGCGTGAAAAGTTGTATCATAACCCATAAGTGTTTTTACAACTCGAGCACTGTGTATAAATCACACGATGTCAGAGGATTCTGCGTTTGTCTAATACATAATATATAAGACATTATTACAGCATACAGTATTATGCAGCAAAACGCTTTAAAATTGATTTTTTAGTTAAAAAATACAAAATTTTTCAGCGGCTGGGGGCTCCGCCCCCAGACCCCCGACACACACACCCTTTGCAAAATCCTGGCTACGCGCCTGCCCTTGAATCTTTTTCTTTTTTTTTTCAAACCACATAATTGCAGCTTAGGTTTTTATGCTAGTGAAGTATGCGCATCATGGAAGATGACCTGGTTTCGCATGGAACCCACGAAGCCAGCTCTGGAGTCCAATGCACCAACCACTAGACCAGCGGTTCTTATCCATTTTTGGTCTGTTTCCAAACATATACTTTTGTTATGGTCGAATTTCCCACCCGACTATTTTAGTCAATGTTAACATGAGACATTTTATTTTACAGCCGATAGATTTTGAAAAACTATCAGAACACCCAAAAAACTAGTAGTGAGTAATTAGGATAGCTTCTCGTCAAAAAAGAAGGCTGGTGTTGTATTCGTGGGTCGTACAGCTGCCTATGACACTGAATGGCACCGTGGCCTCATTAGTAAGCTCTTGTGTATACTGCCGGACAGGCACATTGTTTTCTTTATAATGAAGCTTGTCCGTAATCGCTGTTTCACCCTCACCCTCACCACTGGTAACAGTGCGCAAAGCAGGTTACGACGTCTGAAAAACGGCGTCCCTCAAGGATCAGTCCCGGCTCCCCTCCTTTTCAACATCTACACTCATGACCTGCCTGTCGCAGTTGCCAGGAAGTTTGTTTGCGCAGATGACCTGTCCATCATGCACTTTGCAGAAGACTGGCAGTCGTTGCAGGGAACTCTCACACAAGAAATGGCAACCCTATCATCGTACATACAAAAATGGAAGCTGAAGCTCAGTACCACTAAGACGGTCACCGCTGCTTTCCTCCTGTACAACAAGGAAGCAGTTCGTGAGCTTAAGGTTGGTGCCGAAGGTCGCATCCTCCCTTTCTCTGTTGAGCCAACTTACCTCGGCGTTAAGCTGGGCAGATCGCTCACATACCGTCGACACCTGGAGTCACTGCGCAAAAAATTAACAACACGCGTTGGTTTTTTGAGGTGCCTAACAGGATCAAGCTGTAGGGCTGGTGCCAGAACGTTGCGCATAGCTACCTTGGCCTTGATCCACTTTGCTGCAGAGAATTGTGCTCTTGTTTGGAGTCGAAGTGCTCACACGCGTTTCATTGACAAAGCCCATCAACGACGCTTTGCGTCTGGTGACTGGATGCCTGCGTCCCACACCAATGGACAACCTATTTGTTCTATCAAGCATCACACCGACTGAGCTTCGTCGAAAGAGAGTCACACTGTCCTTGGCTTGTCGTGCCCAGGAGCATAGTCATCTACTTCACGATCGGGTCACGTCCTACCCTTACGGAGGGCATCGACTGCCTAAGTCAAGACACCCCTTTGTGCCTGCTGCTCTGGAACTGCTCAGAGATGCAAGCGAGCTGGACACCAGTGCAGCAAGATGGTCGCACCGCAGGTGGAGCATTGGGTGGCGAGAAAGCACTTTTCGTCTGCGTTCATTTTTTTGATGATGTGGACGCCCTTCCACCAGGAATGGGGCTTCCCAGACCTGCGTGGGTTCGGCTGAACCGTCTCCGAACTGGATTCGGCCTCTTTCGGGCATCAATGCATAAATGGGACATGGCTTCCACAGCGTCCTGTGAGCGTGGTGCAGAGGAACAGACCACATACCATATTATAACATCGTGTCCCATATACCGCCATCCAAATAAGATTCGGGGACTGCTCACTGTGAACGAGAGCTTGGCGAGGTGGTTGTCTGATACGTGCCCAGCCGTTTAAAGTGGTGCTACTTCGCGATGCAACATCGCACTCACACGAAGAAGACCCAAAAAACTGCAATGACTCTATTACGTTGAAATACATCAAAGCAAAAACAGTGTGAATGTTGGGTTGTCGACTTTAATGTGAATTTTGAATTTGCTTGTTGTTCACCAACAAGTCGATGCAACCTGCTTTCACTCCATATTTGTGCAAAATCACCTAATCCTTTACTACCTTACCCATAATTTAATATATATTTCAAATTATAGCAAAGCGTAACATAAAAGAGTCACCCTGAAGCTTTTTGTCTTAGACTCTTCAGAAGAAAACGTTAGCAAATGGAGCTAACTGTAGGGCAGGTTGATTATGTCTTTTGATCAACGACCCCATGGCTCAATGTGCTTTCTCTTTTCGGACTTGCCCACACAGTTGGCTCCATTCGCTTTTCCTCAATCATAGGCGCATTAAATTATTCTTTAGGTCAACGACCATGTGGACCACTTTTTTCTCTTTTCGCATTTAACAGTTAACTCCCATGTACATTAAGGTGGTCCAAAAATGACTTGAAAAAAATTTTTTTCAAAAAGTTGTACTCCCAGTGATCACAACTGTTTTATGTTACACAAAAATAACATGTGTAGAATTTTTTAAAAAATATAAATTTTAGGGGTCTATCCCCAAAATATAACACATTTTTCAACCCATAAGATTTTTTTGTTACTCCAGGTTTTCTTGAAACAGCATATATCAAATTATTGTAAAATGAAACTCGATGTTGTAAGTACTCCAGAACAAAAAATTGCGATATATTTTCTCAAGAAACTTAAGGGCAATGATTTTTGTTCAGGCCATCACTAGGTGGTGCTGTTGTCCCCAAATTTTTAGTATTGCGCTGACTTTCAAGATTAGTGTCAATTTCATTAATTGTGACATTTACAATCTGAATGAACACATTTATGTTTACTTTGCACTTGCAGGTTAACTGATATTAGCATTATTATGACACAATATTACATAATCACTAGAAAAAAAAGCATGAATATCATCACAAGTAACTTTACAAAAATGCCCACTGTGTACTGTGCAGGCTAAGCCAATGGCTTGAATTAACTATTTAGAAGGGTTCTAATGCATGACGGGTGTTTTTTCTGCGTTTCTTCTTTTTCGGCTAGCGTTTTACTTCCCTTTTTTTTACTTGTTAGCTTTTTTTTTTTTATTACCAGCCCATTTCTGAAATATTTTTCTGGCTTTTTCAGCGACGTGATCATTTCATCGTGTTCAAATTCTTGCCTTTTCCGAAAACACGATCACTTCTTTTGCTAACAAAGCAGCACGTTTTAATAGTTTTATTTCTAGCTTGTGATGGTGCATGAACACAGCCAGAACTTCTCTTTGTGAAGGCAATTGATTTCTGTGCGTTCTTGCTAGCACGATCCCACTTAACCTTAACCAGCTATCTGATTTACTTTTACGTAACATTACATTACTTGAAAGTGTGTAACATAACAAACCTAAAATTTAGTAATACTGTTGGGTGGCAAACATACTCTATAACAGTGTTTCTCAAAGTGGACGATATCGCCTCCTTGGGGGCGAAAGGGAGCGATAGCTCACGAAACGTGTAAGACTTTATTTTTTGCCCTTCACTTGATTTTGGGCATGAAAATGGACGTCTGCGGACGTGAAAACCTTTTTTTCCTTCACTCGATTTTGGGCGGAAAATTGGACGTCTGCGGACGTGAATTCCTTTGAAATTCGGCAACACAGGTCATTCTAACAAAGGTTATTAGAACACAACCTTATTGGGGCGAGGGGGCGATGATGACAAGCAGAGTACCATAAGAGGGCGATGGCACAAAAAAGTTTGAGAACCACTGCTCTATAAGATACTGCTATAACACTACCTTACCCTTAATCTGTCACTTTAGTCTTTTTAGCATTAATCTTCAACAAAATCCTGCAATTCTTGAAATGTTACTATCGAAGCAAATGTAAGGTTTGTGATAATTTCATGCTTGTGCTTTGTTTCTATCGAATAAGCTTTACTACACTATGAAGCATAATGCAATAAGTACAAACCCTAAAATCAATTAAAATATTTGTTATTTTATTTTAAAGTTACTACTATTTTTTAATCAAAATAACTGCATCAACCCTGGAAAGCAATAAGCACTGGTCCGTGATTACTACAAAACAATGCGTTTCGGTTTATTTAAGTATGAAGCATGTACAAACTACAGATAAGTAATTGCTATTACATAGGGTTGGTGCTAGAGGAGTGCAGTGTGCCACATGAGATTTGGTAATTAAATGAAAAGCAAAAACGTACTATGTTTCGTATTGGCTATAACAGAAGGCAGTGTCCAGAGCACCGGACCGGTTTCCATAATCAAACTGCTGATGCAGCAGATCGCCCGTTTGTTTCTTTACACGACGTTGATGTCACGCTGGTGTGACGTCATCAATAACTTCAAACGTAAAATAAGCGGATTAGAGTGCAGTTAGGGGTGAAGGGAAATGGGGCTAAGGTCATAATCGTACAAAAAAGCAATCTTGATAGAAAAGATCTGCCGATCCTCTAGATACTGACATAACAGTACAAGCAACAATCATAAAATCGCCCAAAATTCAAAGGGGGGTAGCAACCCCTAAACATCGATATTCTGCAAAAACATTTTGCACGTGCTAGTTTTAGGTGAGGTAGCACACATTCATACACTGGAAGCAAAATTTTCTCAAAAAAAATTTTTTTGGGCCACCCTAATGTACATGAGCTACTGTACCAGTACGTAATTACCACCAGTGCTTTGACCTACTGACTACTGTAGGTTGTTATTTTATGACTCATGGGTTACTAATTGTTTCAAAAAAGGGAATAACAATGCCTTTGTCGATAGTCGTTGCGAAACAATGTCCGGGGCTGTTACTAGATTAAGTTTTTGAATGAAAAGTACATTTTTGTAACTAATTTTTTGCCTTTGGAGAAATTTGCCAATTGTTTATTAATTTGGATGGAAAGACATTTCTCACTGGTTTTCCAAAATTTCCCACTATAGTGGGAAAAAAATTTCCACTAGTGGGAAGTTTCCCACCGGTTAAGAACCACTGCACTAGACCAACTCCACGCAATTAACGTATTTAAAATCTCTGGCGCCCGCTTGCGGGAACCAAGATTTACAAAAATTGCTGTCAGTAGGCAACTTTTCTTAACTTTGAGCTTATAAACCACCTAACAACGAGTGTCACTTGCAAAGCTTAAAATCAGTTAATTAGGCCTGTTTCGCAACTATCCACGCGCTAATGCAGTTCGTATTAAAAAGATGAAGCCGAGCGTTCATACTGTACTTTTTGAATGCCCACTATGTATCCTTGGTTTCATTGGTCTGTTGCAAGCTACTTTGTAATCGGTTTTACTGCAAGGCAGGCTTTAGTTTGTGGTTCTTAGACGCTTTTTTGCACGGTGACTTCTAAGTTTGGAATAAAAGCTTTTCGTAGACCCTCAATCACTAATTTTAATGCAAGTTGCAAATTTGGTTGAACACCTAGCAGCAGAAACTGATCTTGAAAATTTTGGTGGGGCGAGGTGCAGTTTTGAACAAGGTTGAATGTTAACTAAATACAAAGACGTTTTCCTAGACCCAAAAAAGGACGTAAATAAGCATTTGAAAATGTTTCATGTCAAGGGACTATTCAAATTTGTTTGGAAAAAGGGCAGTGACATTTTTTTAGCGTAATTTTTCCCGACACAGTAATTAATTTGAAGCTAATTGAGGAACAAAAACGGCCCTAGGGGGTCCGGGGGCATGCTCCACATGAAAATTTTCGATAATTTCCATACTGTATGACCATTTTAGTGCTATTTGAACAATTTTTAAGGCAAACTTTTTGCACTGAATTCACCAAATACGATGCATTTCGTTCCAACATTTTTGATTTATGCGCGCCAAAAGGGGGGTTTACCAATACGCGACAGGAGGCAACGCGACACGCGGCACGCAACAAAAAATTTTCGCACCTTGTTTGTTTTACATTTTACTGTTCACCGATCACGCGAAAACTCGCAAAATCCTTCTATATTTAATATTTACTTAAATTATAATTTTAGTCGCGTGTCGCGTATAGGCAAACGCGCCTTAAGGCGTAAGGATTATTGTTATCAAAGAGGTTCGAAATGATTAAAAAATTGTACTCGCTAAAAACTTTGTTGAAAATAGCTCAGGAGCGTATTTAGGGGGGGGGGGGGGGGGGAGAAGGAGGGCATTGTGTTATGCCTCCCCCCCTTTTTTGACTTTGCTTTTTTGGCATGAAAAGATTAAATGTTGCTGAGTGATTGAAGCAAACCGAGACTTTTTTGATGGCTTCCGCACTTACGTCTCTTTTATAATTTCTCACTACGCCACTGAAACAGTTGATGGGGAGGGGATGCATTCCTCCCCTCCCCCTTGGATTGGCCCCTGCCTAAGGGTAGAGGGTTGAAAGTACTTAAGCAGCGAGTTAGTTATGGAAATTTGATAATCGCTTTCTCATTTCTGTTTAAAATGCTGATATTTGATAAACGTCGTTTGCATTTTTGATTTTGAATTTTGAGGCTTCATTAATTGCTCCATATTGCACCATTTTTGTAAACAGACCTTTACTCTGTTGTTGCAGTGATGGCGGCACAAACCGTTTCAGTTTCAGAACAATGACAAAAAATTCAGGCATGACTGTATATAACTAAATTCTACAGTAATGGACATAGGCCAATCACACGAATGTCCCAGGAAAAAACAGCCTAAAAACTGCTTTGTTCAATACCAATTGGTTGTAGGCCCAGAGGCCGTCTCCGAACTCGATGGCAAGATTACGTTGAAGATCTTAGCTGGTCTCGCCTTGGCATTCCACCAGAGCATCTACCCTTTGTTGCAGAGAATTGAGATGTTCGGAGGCTCCAATTCGAGCAGCTGCTCCCGCGACCCCAAGGGCAGGCATATAAGGCTTAAGGATTAGCGCTACCACTTGAGATTAAAGCGTTAAGTTAGTAACCACACTAATCAATGGTCTACTCTCTACTGCAATGTTTAATTGGGTAATGTTAATTGGGTAAACAATTTAATTTAATTGGGTAACAAATTAACAATTGGGCAACGTTTAAATGGGCAACTAATCCGTAAAAGTGCTCTGTGCAGCTCTAGCCGCCCCACAAAACACACAAACTTAATTTGATAACTTTGCACGAGTTCTTGTATCTGAAGCGACATCGGCCAAATAAGCAGAACTTTTCAGCAAGCAACTTGCGACTCAAAAATAAGACACTGCAATCACAGCAAAACCTCTATTATGAGTGCGCAAAATAGCCGATAAAATCAAAAAGATGAACAAAAATGACCCCAGGTAGGTTCGTGTAATTTTCAGCTTTGCAACTAATGGCACGGTTTAAAAAAAGTATTTAGTTTCATGCTCCAGATATCCTTATATTTCTATTTCACTGAGAGCAGTAGCGGATTAAGGGGAGCGAAGCGGGCTGAAGCCCGGGGCCCCGCAAAATTGTGTTTGTACCAATTACGCTACCACATGCGGTTAGCTGGATCAATGCATGGATATTTTTTAACACGAACTTTCTTAACGTAAGAATCATAGCCACAGAATTTTATTGTACGTAGTCATTATAATTGACGATGTACGTAGTAACCGAATTTATGAGTCATATCGATTTTTCTGCTGTAGCCCTCATTCAGGGCCAACGTACTCCTCACCTAGAATCAGCAACCTCACATGGGCGACGCTCCAGCAATCTCATTTCGCCGTCTTCTGCAAATCTTTTTCGTGCAACACTCAGCGGCCAATGCCGTTACTTGATTTGGAATTTTTGCGCTCACGATTATTTTATTGGTGTTAAAAACAGATTCTGAAGTAGGTGCGCAAATTCCACTCTCTTTCATGTAGTCCTTTCATCATTAGCTCTTTATGCGAAGCTAGTGTACGCTGCTGCAGCTGCTTTTATGAAATTTGATATTCATTTCCAACTTAGTTTGAAGTTGCACAAATACTTGTAGGCTAATCAGTTATGCAATGTGTCACTGTCGGAACATTTAAATTGTGTAGGTTTAATTGCATTTATCTCATAATCATTGCAATTTTAATTTGCGTTATTCAGCACATCACCACAATTTGTTACGGATTTCCACGTATGCTGCCCTCATTGCATTCCTTCATCATAGGCCTACGCTTAAATCTGGAGGGAAGCTCGGTGGCGATTACATGCTCGTTTGTCGTAGCTGGACGTTATGCAATCTATTTTCCAGACAAAATCTGACAGCTTCTTCCTCGGCGATTTTGAGCACTCTGTGTTTTTTGATCATCTCCTCCTCGGTCCTGGAAGTGGCAGATTTGTCCGAAATAGAAGACTTGATTTCCAGCAATCCAACGAGGTCATACTCGTGTTGTGCTTTTTTTTTGCGCCCGTAAAAATCCTCATGCTTGCAAATAATACAAGTGTACTCTCACTCTTTCCGGTTTTATTTGTGTGTTTATTCCAGGGATGGCAATCGCATCGCAATCGAAATCGCTTCGAATCGAACGTTTCTTTTCAAAAATATCGCAGCCAAGAATCGCATCGATACACATAAAAAAAATCACATCAGTAATCGCATCGCATAAATTGAAAAAAATCTGCAATTTTTGCGATTTTTTTGCGATTTTTGTAGGTCGCAAAATGCTTCCCACTGTTCTCAGCTCCATTTCTTTGAAAGAGTGAAGCAACTATTTTGTCATTTTGTGAAATTATAGTGAGTGAAATTTAATCGACTTCATCACTAAAACAAGCTGTCCATCAAATAAAATACTTTGTTGTATGGCCTACTACCAATTTCATCCGAATTGCGTTGAGAGCATAGTCCGTATACGGACCATGTTGAGAGCGCGAATCATAAATTTTGTCTTTGGGGAACCGTTTTCTGGAAAGGTAACTGCATTTGTTGGGCTGCACTGGTCGCTAAATGTACCGGTACTATCTACCTGTCTATGGTCCTGTCGGGTAACGTCTAGTATCAGCCCTCAGGTTCGGTTAGGGTTAGGTTTGCTTAGGATTAGGTTTGGTTTGGGTTAGGGTTGTAACTGAACTGAACTTTAACTAAATTTAACCTTAACCAAAGCTAATCGTAACCAAACCTAACCCTTACTGAACCTTAGGACTGATACTAGACCTTACCCGTCCTGTCTAGGAAGCAGGCTTCTAGATTTGCTTGAGCGGTTACTGGAGTTTTGGTCCAAAACGAAACAGTGAAAGTAGGATAGGAAGTATTAAAAAGTTAAGCAAAGTTGAATTATTTAAAAGTAGAATCTTCAGATCTTGTTTTGCGTAGTCTGTTTTTGAATGAACACTCAGCACTGGGTGTTCTGCTCTCTGGCTCTGTGCTGCTTTGTGATGCATTTACCTGTTTGCCATGGGTAGACTAATCTACAGTTTGGCTTTATAGATTTAAGGAAGCGGCTATTTCACCGGAAATTCCGGTTACTGAAGTTCGAAAATCGTGGTTTGCGGAATCGGAAACATCCCCTAACGATTTCCCTACTGTGAGAGTCGCACTACAGGAACCGAAAGCGGTTATGCAACTACGATTTTTCAAACTTCAGTAACCGGAATTTTCGGTGAAATAGATACTTCCATTGATTTAACACCTCTTCAAAGTATCATGTATCGATATCGATTAACTCAAAAATTGAGTATCGCACCCATCTCTGCGTATACCAGTAGCTGAGTAGATATACATAAAGTTGAACGATGAACACTAAACACCAAATGTACCACTATTCAGTACCAGTACTGTAGGCTTGCTGGTAGCTGAGTAGACTCTAGTGTAGAAAGCAGACCCTATTATGTGATTATCATGCCAGTATTATACCAGTTGTCTAAATGGGTACATGACAATTTGATGCAGACAATTTGACGCAAACAAACTTGACGCGGCTGACTTGATGCGAAGACGACAACTCTCTTGACCCCAATCCCAACTCCCTCAACCCCTGCCCCAACCCCCGACCCACCCACCCTGACCCAACCCCAACTTTTCAATCCCAACCCCCAAGTTGACTCATGTCCTCTAGCCATCTTGGTTGTTGACTTTGCTATTTAATGATGTCAACATTGCCCCAAATTTTGCACTTTTTTAAAACTTGCACTCGAAAGTGAACTTGTGAGCAGTGAAATGGCAATTGTGTTGTGTTGATGTTGACAGCATACCCAACACATTGCCCTGGTGAGTAGTCTACTGGTATGCTGAGAGCATTCTGCAATTCTAATACACAGTACAAATTAATTGAAATAAAGAAAAGAAAATAATAGCTTATTATGTATAATTAGAGACGGCCATTAGAATCATAATGATCTGGTTTTCATTTTGGAAAAGTTCTTCATTTTGCTGCAAAGTTTCTCTGCTTACAGCAAAACCAAGCTTTCTATAAATCTGATAATGTACTCAAGACATATATAGAACAATTTTAGCAATATGTTCATGTGTGCGTGAGAACTTTCACACCGGTGCGCAATTAAAATGTATTGTTCGAAATTCAGAAATAAAAAGATTTGAAATTACTATCTTGGTTATAGAACATCACATTTTTAAAGGCTGTCTCTAATTATTATTAAATTCTATTGTTCAAATGAAAGAATCTTTTAATCTGAACAGCTAACAAACGGAATACATTTTCACCATGCATGTTTAGCAATTTGCATACTCTGATTCTGGATAGGTGCCTTAATTTTCTTCAGAATTTTTTTGTAATGTTATATAAACTTTAGCTACCGGTATTAGATGTGTTGTGATGCTTATAATTTTTGTGTCAATGGTTAAATATGGTTTGTTAATATGTTATCTACAGCTTAGGTTATAGTAACAATACTTTAGTAGTGTCAGTTGATTCTGCTGTTGGTCCATCTACCAGTCATATCTATTAATTCAAAATGAGTGATGCTGGTGATAAATTGCTTAGAAATCGAAAAAATGTTTCCAAAGATGAACAGCCTATGAAAGAAGCTGGGAGTTGTCAGTCTGGAATACAACAACATAATGACAGTAGGAAAGCTTAATTCTGTGTGATGGTATTGCTAGCAGACTTTGTATTCTATCACGAAACTGTGACAATAGAAAACACATATAATCACTTGGTATTATTTATGCTTGGTTGTCAACCTTTGTAGATGAGGTTTTTCTTCGTGTTTCTATTTTTTTGTTTCTTGTTGGTAGTGACCAAGTAGAAATTAGGCCTATTAATCAGGGATGGCAATCGCACTGCCAATGCGATTTTTGTTGCGATTATCTCAATTTTTCGATGCGATTTTTTGTGTTGGCATTTGCGATTATTTGTGTGATTTTCGATTATTTTGGTTTTTTGAGCAATTATGAACTCTCATGTTTTACAAATCGTCACGTTAGTGCAAAAACTGCATAGGCCTAAGTCATTTTTGGTGAAATTGAGTTTTTAGCACCAAGTTGTTCTGGTGGGTCAATGCTAACACCTAATACACTTTTTGGAAAAATATATCAATGTTTTCGCGAGTTATGCTCCAGTTTGTAAATTACGTAAGTCAGCGCATTGAATTGACATTAAATCATAAAATAACACAATACATATGATGAAACCATTCAGTCTTTCGTTTATTGTTATTTTGTTGTGACACTATAGTAAATACAAACAATCACATGTTTTTGCGTTATTTTTTTCAAAACACAAAAAATGACTTACGCAGTTTTAGCACAAACGTGACGAAATTTTTTTTACAAACGGTCAGTATCATCCCACAAGTTTTGTTTAACAACGTAAAACATAAAGAGTACATGCAGAAAACACAAGTTCTAAATTAATTATTAGCACGAAGAACCGAAATGGCATCAACTACATCATCCCCAAAACGCATCCTTAAATCATTTAGCACATATTTCAAACTCGAAAAGACGCTGTTGACAGAAATTTGTGTCACTGGCAACTGCAGCGCTATTCAAGCAATCTTGACGAGGTCCTCGTCCGTGCCCACTAACATTAACTTATTTGATAAAAGTCGCCAGGGACTCTATTTTTTATTTATTTTTATTTAGTTGCATAGTTATCCTCCTATCACGAGAAAGCGATCAAAGCGCTATACGAGCTCGCTTAGGAGTTGCCAGCCATCTGTCTACCAAACCAAGATGGGAGAATCCCGCTAAGTGCCTTTCCCAACGTGACAACAAGTAAACTTGCCGGCTTGTTCTCCACACTGTCCCTTTAATGCTGAGCGTCAAGCAGGAAAGCTGTGAATACCAATTATAAAGTCATTGGTATGACCCGACTCGGAATCAAACCCGAGTCTACAGCTCAAGGGACAGACGCTCTTACCACTCGGCCATCTAAGCTGTTATACCTACCTAGAATAAGACCGCCATCTGAGCTGTTATATCTACCTAGAATAGACTCTACCTACCAAGAATAAGACCGCAGTATCTGCGACGCATAGCAAACCTTCCAAGCTGTGTGCAAATTGTGCATCTTAAGTTAACCGATACAGGGAAACGCTTTTTAATTTTAACTGATCGTCTTGCTGAACCACGACTGTTTTTAAGGACTGCCGGTTGTTCACCGAATTGACGCTAACCCCGTCATTTTATTTTTTTTACGTTTTGAAAACCATTTTTCAAATTTTATCCAAGTCAAAAACCCAATTCTGGTTGAGAAAATTCTTAGTTTAGTAGACATTTTTGTAAATGTGCAGACTGCAGATTGCAAAACCTCAAAAAATTTGAAACCAGTCACTTGCTCATGTCTATTGTGAATAGCTATTAACTATGCCAGGAGTGGGCAAACTATGCGGCCTGCGAGATCATTTTATGCGGCCCGCAGGCACTTACAGAAATATATATCTTGCTTTTTAGTTCTTACTGTAGAGATGGCATGGGCCGCTAAGAGAGCCGCTACCAATTTTTGAAATCCCTTTCAACTTTCATTTTTGTGTTAAATGTGGTTGAACGTTCATAAAAGAATGGGCCGTGGGCGGGCTGGGCTTTGTTTTTGGGATGAATTTCCGGGTCGGTTACCGCTACTGGGTAAGAGGTTCTTGGCCATGGGCAGTCCGTGTTGCAAAAAAGTCAGCTTGTGCCATCTCTGCGACTCTACCTTGCTGATCTTGAGTGGGATATTAGGACATTTGCGGACGTTTGAGCGAAAATTAGGACATCTGCGGACGTGAGGACCTTTTTTAGCTTTTTACCTGATTTAGAGTGGAAATTAGGGCATCTGCAGTAGTGACGACCCTTTTTATTTTGCTCTACCAATCAGTGCGACCCTCGGCTTCAAAATTTTTTGCAATGCGGCCCTTCGTGCAAAAAGTTTGCCCACCCCTGAACTATGCGATCCCAACGAAGCTTTTGTGCATTATATACATGCAGGAAAATGGTTTTACATACTTAATTTCACTTGAGAATGAAAACCTGAGTCGTGAAAAAAAATCAAAACAGCTGTAATTATTTGCTTTAATGGCTGGCTGTCCATCTCTTCGCTCTGCGTGAGTTTGCACTTCAAAAGTACTAGTTCGCATTAAATCTACCCCCAATTACAATCAAAGCAATATCAAAGGTGTAAAATGAAGATCGCCGTCGTAATGAAACTAATTTAGCAAAATATCAGGGACGTGAAAATTCTTTTACCAGAAGCCGCAGCACGCCGCCAGGTTTTAAAACAAAATATTTTGTTTGATGGACAGCTCGTTTTAGTGATGAAGTCGATTAAATCTCACTGCCGCAAAATGACTAAATAGTTACGTCACTCTTTCAAAGAAATAGAGCTGGGAACAATGGGAAGCATTTTGCGACCTACAAAAATCGCAGATTTTTTTATCATTTATGCGATTACTGATGTTGATTTTTTTATGTGTATCGATGCGATATTTTTGAAAAAAAACGTTCGATTCGATGCGATGCGATTGCCATCCCTGCTATTAATCATCACAAAAGCATAGTAGCTTGAGTAAGCATGTGTGCAGCTCATACGATGGAATTAAACCATTAGTTTTGCAATTGAGATCATCAGAAAAGTGACCTCTAATGCTAAGTTTATTCCAATAGTCGTTAATTTATCATGTATTTTATACCGGCTGTTAGCCCAGTTGTTAAGCGCATCGTTATTGGTGAAGGGGTCAGGGGTTTGATTCCTGGGCTGGTCAGATTAGACACAGTGTTGCCAAGGACTCGCCACCGCTGCAGCGTTTCTGTGTTGGCCGGGTACGGTGACGTGGAGATGGGCCCTGTCACTCATTACATGCTTCGGCTTAATACCGTGAGTATAATGAAGGTTTGATTCATGTTTGAAATTTTTTACTTTTTGCAGGTAAAACCAATCGTTCTCACCTGGTCTCGTTGTCACAGTTAAACTGGGCAACTGTTATTATTGTGTATTGTGGAATGGTATTTTTTGCTGTCTATTTCTCATTTCTTCATTTGCCAAAGCCGAAACATAAAACTACAGCTAAAAAAGAAGATTTTATTGAAGAAATTGCACGGTATGTAATAGGTGTTATTTTCGATTGTAGAAGAAAATTAGTTGTATTTTGGGGTTTCCATTGCAAGCATTAGTCTTCTAGAATTTTGCAAACATGCTGAAAAAGATTTGTGGAATTGGCAGTGGTAATACGTAGTGAAAGGCCAGTCTTCACTTTTGTTCACCTCTTTTCTATTAAAATTAGCTGTAAATCTTATTTCATTTGATCACATTTTTATTTTTCTGCTTCAAAAAAGTGACAGATGTATTCTAACAAAAGTTGCTTTTGTCAATGCTCGTCAATCAAGTGTTTAATATTCCGAAGTGTGTACCAAGGTTTAGGTAGAGTATAGATATACAGAGGATATACCATTAACATTTGACCCTATTGGTAGATTTTGGCATGATCTAATTAGTGTGTGGAATGGAGCGTAATTCTGTTCATTTCTTGACATTGTTTGGCTCTATAGGCTACCGATTAGCTCGCCAAATTTATCGTAGCGCTTGCAAATTGGCGATCAGGCTGTCGCATTGTTTCTTTGATAAGCTACAAGAGACGATAATGTAGAGTTATATTCTGTTTTCAGCAAAAAACTGATGGATGTTTTTTTTTAACAAAAGTGTGATTATTAGATCACATTTGGAAACAATTGTTGGGTTTGGACCACGACCAGCTGGAAGTATTGCAAACGAAATCGATGCTGTTCGATATATACTGCAATCTATCAAAGATATTGAGAAGCAAGCTCCACCTAATCTGAAATTTGAAATCGATATGCAGCACCCAACGGTATCGATATATCTTTTTTAGACTTGATTTTATTCATGGCTAATCTTTGTTAAATTGCAAACAATTTGTTGATATCGGTAACTGTGTAATAAATTGCATCCTGTTCTCATGTCCAATTTTTGTGGACTTTAGACTCGTGGCACTTGGTTCTAGTTTTTGCGTCATAATTAATTTTTCGAAGTCATAATTAAAAAACTGATTATGACATCAGAAAATTAATTATGATGCAGAAACTAGAACCAAGTGCCACGAGCCTAAAGCGCACGAAAAATGGACATGTGGACTGGGTAACTGTCACCAATTGAGCTAAATTGTCGACAAATTATTAACCACTTTACGATTTTGATAGAATTGTCTTCAGTTTTAGCTCAGTTGATCAGCGCACGCTATCGGTGCGGGAGGTCTGGGGTTCGATTACCGGGCCGGTCAAATCGGCACAGTGTCGCCAACGACTCGCCACCGTTGCGACGTTTCTTCGGAGCTGTGTTGCCCAGGCGCTAAGCCGCGGAGATGGGCCCCGCAACTCGTTACACGCTTCGGCGTAATACGGCGAGTATCATGAAGATTTGATTTGATTTGATTTTGTCTGCAGTTTAGGCAAGATTAGGTTTAAACGTGATGCTGATTTTCATATTTCAGCAATTTACGAACCGGTCGTATAGTTGATTAAGGTTGACCACAATGATGTAAGCATTAAAGCAACGCACGAAGACTTAATAAAAACCATGCATAAAATGAAAAGATTTGCAGTAGTTTCAGCTCATTTATCCTAGAAATTAATATATGCGTCTCGCAACAGTGCCACAACTTCCACGTTTTGCGTCAAACTGTTCCATGACAAGTTGGCCACGTCGAATAGTGTGTGGTTCTCTGCATATCTAGCTAAATAGACAGGTCTAATACTAGTTATATACTAGATCTTAATATTTTTGCAAATTTTAATTTCTTTGAGCTTAGTTGTTAGTGACGGCTGTGTTGATAAGATGTAGTGAAAATCTTATCCCAAGCACTTGGGAAAAGTAGGCAGATTTGCTGTCTTTGGACTGAATAAGTGGTCTGTTTATCCATCTTTTCTAGGTTCGCTTATCCTTGGGGTATCGCGAACGCAGCTGTTCAAGTTGGAACCTCTAAGCATCTCTATCCTCTGCAACAGAGGGTAGATGCTCTGGTGGGATGCGAAGGCGAGACCAGCTAAGATCTTCATGTTAATCTTGCCATCAAGTTCCAGGACGGCTTAAATGAGTGGTGTTTTATGTATTTTGATACTTCATTCAGATCCTACAATTGACTAAATTTGCTTTGTGTGCATAGGGCTCGTATGCTTTGAATTTTCTGGGTGGTTTTGCTAATTATTACAGCAACGTTACAAATACAATTGTGAAGATTTCCCCGATCAATAGTGGTTCAAAACACGCTTTGCTTCTAAATTGTCACACGGATTCTGTGACAGGAGCGCCTGGTAAGTTGGCATATGAAAACTGTTGTGACTTAGGAATACAGTAATTACGGGACGAATATGGTTTGTGGAGGAAAAACAAAGTCCCATTTAATCTCAAAACTCGACGTTTCGACAACATAGATTCACAACAAGGCAACTGCCTTGCTCACACTGCTGATGATAACAGCTGAATCCTTGGTGTCGAAATGTTTAATTTTGAGATCAACTGTGGGTTTATTTTCTTCGTTAAGCTGTTTTATTGCTTTTTTTTTATAGCATAAATTGCTTGCTTCGTAGGAACAAGGGAAAAATCACAATATAAGTCGTTTTTTAGCAGTAGCGCTGATCTTTTTTCTTTCTATGGTTCACTTGATTGCTTTTGGTATGCTGATAGAATAGCTGGTGAATTTGAGTGCGAAATAACGAAAAATGGTTTCAGATATAAAACAAAACCAAAAAAAATTCCAAACTTAGAGTAAGCCATTAAGCAGAAATTGTATACTGGGGCTGAGAAGTAAAATCAATTTGATCATGGATTAAAATTCTTGGCAGGGCTTTTGTTAGAGATAGTTTATTTCATCAGATTTTGCGTAATTTTTGTTGAGTGTAATCCGGAATCAAATCTTCATTTCACTCCCGGTATTACGCGAAAACATGTAACGAGCGAGGTATCTTCGCGACTTAGCGCCTGGGCAACTTAGCTCCGAAGAAACGTCCCAACGTCAGTGTTTGATTCGATCGGCTTGGGAGATGTGGGGTTCGATTCCCGAACTGACATATCGGACACAGTGTCGGTAACGGCTCTCCACCGCTGCGACGTTTCTTTGTTGCCTAGGCGCTAAGCCGCAGGGATGGACCCTGCCACTCGTTACACGCTTCGGCGTAATAACCTCGAGTGTAATAAAGATATGATATTTTTTGGTTTTATTACTGAATTTTTCAGGTGCTAGTGACGATGCCGTAGCTTGTGCCGTGCTTCTTGAGGTGATGCGGGCGCTTGTCTCGGAGCGAAGACATCCCTTGTTGCATCCGGTCATATTTCTATTTAATGGTGCTGAGGAAAATATTTTGCAAGGCAGTCATGGTTTCGTCACAAAACACCCATGGGCCAAACAGGTAGATCCAAGGTGATAGATGGGGATGTTGGGTGCGGATCGGTTAGGCAACCGGTGTGTTTGGGTTAGAATGAAATTTTCTTGATGCTAAAAGCCAAGTAACCATCGGTAGATGGCCTGCATCAAAGGAAAATTCATAAAGTGATTGATTTAGATTAATAATATCGAGGTTTTGAATCAAATTGTGAGTTATTTTCTTAAATTGGTACTTTTTTGCATTTGCTGATGAAGGTACTAAATTAGGACTGGGCAAACTACGGCCCACGGGCCCATGCTGCCCGCGAGGCTATTTTATGTGGCCCGCCGGCACTTGCACAATGTGTGGATTACGTCGTGCTTTATCACCAAGTTTTAAACAATTTTTTTATTGCAATAAGCATGACCAACGCATTAGCACTCACTTCTACTCGTTCTTGCGGTCAACGGATCAGTCGCAAAAAAGAAAGTGAGCCGCATGTTTTCAACTGCCTACCTTTTCTTGTTCGTTGTATGTTTTTCTCTTCACGTTCAATGCGTCGAGTATAAATTGCAACGTACGCTTCTCACGCGCTGTTTGATCCATAGTTTGATCACACACGACGCAACGAAAATGCGTCGAGTTACGTTGTAGTCCGGAGAGCCTTATATATTTATAAAAATGAACGAGTGAGAACACGGTTATTGATACTGCACCTTATACTCAGGTACACCCCATGGTCCGAAAAATACGGTAATTGGGAATAGCTAGAAATCAAAATAGCATTAAACGTACTTGCTGAGTGTGACATACAAAAAATTGTGTTTAATATGAATATATGTTTCTTCCACATCGAGCAAACTTCCTTTTTCGTAATGAGAGTGTGCGGCCCGCGACTGCAACAGTTTTTTCAAATGCGGCCCTCCGCACGAAAAGTTTGCCCACCCCTGTACTAGACTACCGGTACTGAATTTCATGTGAAAAAGTTGTGAGAAACACTTTTTACAAAAACGATTATTTAGGCTAGATTGCTGATCAACAGTAAGTCAGAATCACGCTTCAAACCTTCAATGAATCTGGCGCTTTACGTGTGCGACCTTTGTGAATGAATCTGTGATTAGTACAAATGCAACTGAACATTTATTAGTTCCAAATAATATAGCGCATTGTTTGTTTGCTGGATGTTTATAGTGGGATGATGAGTTACAGTCTTAACCTATATGCGAGCAACTCGGCTCTTCTGGCATCAGATTACGATGGCAGAGTGGTTAAGTCCGCGTCTCCTGCATAGACTCGCCTCAGCCATTTGGCTCGTGACACGTCACTGGTCGGTGCTGGCGTGGGTTCGAATCTCACTCGTAATCTGATTTTTCTGATTGCTTTTGATTTAGCCCAGGAGTGGGCAAACTTTTCGTGTGGAGGGCCGCATTTGAAAAAACTGTTGCAGTCGCGGGCCGCACACTCTCATTACGAAAAAGAAAGTTTACTCGATGTGGAAGAAACATATATTCATATTAAACACAATTTTTTGTATGTCACACTCAGCAAATACGTTTAATGCTATTTTGATTTCTAGCTGTTTCCAATTACCGTATTTTTCGGACCATGGGGTGTACCTGAGTATAAGGTGCAGTATCAACAACCGTGTCCTCACGCGTTCATTTTTATAAATATATAAGGCTCTCCGGACTATAGCGTGTAATAACTCGACGCATTTTCCTTGCGTCGTGTGTGATCAAACTATGGATCAAACAGCGCGTGAGAAGCGTACGTTGCAATTTATACTCGACGCATTGAACGTGAAGAGAAAAACATACAACGAACAAGAAAAGGTAGGCAGTTGAAAACATGCGGCTCACTTTCTTTTTTGCGACTGATCCGTTGACCGCAAGAACGAGTAGAAAAGAGTGCTAATGCGTTGGTCATGCTTATTGCAATAAAAAAATTGTTTAAAACTTGATGATAAAGCACGACGTAATCCACACATTGTGCAAGTGCCGGCGGGCCACATAAAATAGCCTCGCGGGCCGTAGTTTGCCCAGCCCTGATTTACCCTAAGATCTTAGTGGGTTCGATTCAAGATCAGTTCATTAATTGAAATTCTTGGTTTGGGTGTTCTGGTTTATTTTAAGAAAACAACTACATCAAATAGGTGAAAGCTTTTATAAACTTGGAAGCAGCAGGAGCAGGAGGAAAAGAAGTTGTTTTTCAAACTGGGCCTAGCAATCCCTGGCTAGCCATGGCTTGGTCTGCCCATGCCCCTCATCCTTTTGGCACAATTGTAGCCCAGGAACTTTTTCAAAGTGGCATGATACCAGCTGATACAGATTTCAGGTGGGATGGTTGTCTAACTTTTTTAAATTGCATAAAAATGTGCTAGATCAGTGAAACTGCCTGTGCGGTTATTAAATTTCATGACTTCGTATTTATATGTTTTAGAATATTTCGTGATTATGGTAATATTCCAGGCATAGATTTGGCATATATTCGAAATGGTTATGTATACCATACTATTTATGATGACGTCAACATGATACCTCCTGGGTCTATACAAAGAGCAGGTGATTAGTTTGTGAAGCTTTTATGTTTCTATTATTTGATGGTATATTCCTAAGTTGCATAAAGTAGTGCAGTTCCATGGTTGGCTAGACTTGGATGACATTGAAAGTGCCTCGTCCTTTTCAACGTGTTGCTCTCTAACGAAGTAAAATAGCAGAGTTTAGCTATTAAGAGGTAGCTTTAGAAAAGCGGCAATTCTCAAGCGAGTAGGACCTCGATTTATGTAAACCCTTTTGTCGTGCCTTTTGGTGGAGGTTAAAAGAAATTTCAATCAGAAGCTTTGAAAATGCAGTTGAAGTTACAGAAGTCGAAATGATGTTTCGCCCCCCTAGCGGTTGCGTCCTAAGGGCATTGCTAATAGTGCGGAGTATGGGGTTCGATTCCCTGGCCGGTCAAACCGGACACACTGTCGCTAATGTATTGCCACCTCTTCTTTGGCACCATAGTGTTGCTAATGTCTGGCCACCGCTGCCACATCGTTTCTTCAGAGCTGCGTGACCCAGGCTCTAAGCTACCCCACCACTCGTTACTCGCTTCGAAGTAATATGGCAAGTGTAAAGCAGAATTCTTTTTTTTGTTTGATTAAAAGTATTTCCCCGGTTATCAGCACTCGTTTGCAATACGATAGCATTTCCATACACTTCGCTGAGGAAAAAGATCGATTTACGTTTGTGACCATGCAAATAAATCTTTTGAAGTTTTAAGCATTGTACAGCGAAACTAAACTTTTCACGTTTTACCAGAATTGCTTTTCGCAGTATGCTAGTACTCAACTGCTTAAATTTGAAGCAAAGTAGGCTACTATAAATTTGAAGCAAAGTACAGGGTGACCCAAAAAAAAAAAAACGGGCCCCAATTCAAATTATTCTAAATATACGGGGCCCGTTTTTTTTGGGTCACCTTGTACATCGTTTTAAATCACTGAGAATTATTTACAGAGCTTTTTCTTATAGCTTCTTCTTGCAGGGGACAATATTTTGGCGTTTGTTCGACACCTTGTTATGGACAAATCGTCACTTTTACCTGATCCGAGCATGTACAAGCACGGAGCTAGTGCTTTTTTTGATGTTTTTGGCTTGTTCATGATTACTCTGCCTATGCGGTTGGTGGTCATGTTGAATTCAATATGTTCTGTTGGCGGTATGGTATATGTCTTGCGACGAATGGCGTTTTCTAGAGGTATGCTGTTATGATTTATTTCAATATAAGATTCAGAACATTTAAAACATTTTCATGTTTCCCCTGTTTTTTTTTTTAAAGTTTTATGTTTCATAACTTTTTTGACTGAATTTATTTTTACGTATAGCGTGTAGTACTTTTACCAACCCGCCAGTTGGCGTAATGGTTAAAGGCATTGCTAGCGGTGCGGTAGCTCGCCAACGTTGCTATGTTTCTAGAGAGCTGTGTTCCCCCTGGAGGCGCTAAGCCGCGGAGACGGGTCACATATTTCGGAATGGTTGCATTGAAAATTTCCACTTTGCTTTCCAGTGATCTGATTGGCTGGAGCATTTGCCAGGAAAATGATAAGACTCGATCGAGATGACTTAAAGTAGAAAAATTGTACACAGAAGTGACAACAGCGTCGTGGTGTAGTGGCTAGTGTACTGGACTGCTACTCATAGGGTCTGGGTTTGCTGCTGCTCTAGGATTTTATTTTATTGTCAACGAACTTGATTTCTTAAGTGTAATTCGGGATGAGGTAGAGTGGTGGTAATAGAATAAACAAAAAAAATTACTCGCAGCATACTCGCGCAACTGCTCTAGCCAATCATATCGCTGGAGAGCAAATTGGAAATTTTCTGCGCAACCATTCCGAAATATGCAGACGGGTCCCGCCACTCGTTACACGGTTCATCGTAATGCGGCAAGTATATATAATGAAGATTTTTGTTTTTACCAAGCGCTCTGGGCAACTAAATACGTAGCAGGCACGTTTAGAATATGATGATCACTTGATCATATTGACTCATCACCCCAAATGTGAGATTTCCCAACTTGTCTGGTTTCAACGTCGTTTTGATCACGTGAAGTTGTTACGTACCCAGTAGTCCTGTGCCTTATTTTTGGTTTTTGTTATCTCGAAGAGCGCAATCTCTTCACAACCAATCTCTTTGGATTGTTCACTTTTCTGTTTAAAACCTTGAAAACCTCAGTTACATATTTGACGTATAATGCTTGGCGCTGGAAACTATTGTTATTGATTATTGCTGCGCGCAAGACTTAGCGCTGTTTGCAGCGATTTGTCAAATAATTCGCAATTTATTGGAACTGTTTAAAATCCGAAGTAATACTGACAAAGCATTGAATAAAAGTATTAGAGGCACTGCATACCTGCCGGTTAGCTCAATTGTTAAGACATTGCTATCGGTGCGGGAGGTCTGGGGTTCGAATCCAAGGTTGGTCAAATCGAACACGTTGTCGCCAACGGCTCGTCACCGCCGAGATGTTTCTTCGTAACTGTATTGCCCAGGCGCTAAGTTGAAGAGATGGACCCCGCCGCTCGTTACACGCTTCGGCGTAATAATAATTGCACGAAGATTTGATTTGATTTTTTATGAAAAGCACTACATGAAGGCTGTCTCGAATTTTTCAAATTAGCACTCCGCATCTTTTTGTAATTTCCCATGATTTCCGATCGTTTCCGTCAAAAATAGCCATCCTCATATATTGGATTAGCACCAAGCGAAATTTATCGGTTTCAGACCGCGATGCTTCAACAAATAATGTCATGGTGGTTAGTTAAACTCATTGCTTTTGGCGCGGGAGAATTTGGGTTGCATTACCAGGCCGGTCAAATTGGACGCTGTTGCCATCGACTCGTCACCCATGCGACGTTTGTGTGTTGCCCAAGCGCTAAACCGCGGAAATGGACCCCGCCATTCGTTCCACACTTCGGCGTTATACCACGAGTGTAATGAAGATTTAGTTTGAACAAATAAGCACGACAGAGCGGGTTGCAGGCTTGTTTGCCATCCCGTAACTGTTTTTTATTACACTTCGTATAATGTGTTATCGTTTATATGCAGTTTTTGCGACAGCGACTAACGTGCGTAATTGAATTTGCATAATTTGTATAGATATATTGGCCGTCGTATGGATGATCGCCAATTGTTGAATTAAATATTTATTTAAACTATTTCATTGTTTTTATAGAGCCATTGTTTGCCGTATATGGAAAGCAGTTAGTTAAAGCTGTTGGTACAATTGTATTGAGCTGTGTTGCATGCTTCATAACTGTATTAATGATATGTGCATTGATTACAATGCTCGGAAAATCGATGTCATTTTATGCGAAGCCTTCTCTTGTATTACTACTCTACGTAGTGCCGGGTTTTATGGCAATGGTTGCCGTTCACAGCGCTGTCAAGTCACTCATGTTTAAAGTAAGCCAAACTGTTGTTTTGAAGTTACTGTGGTGTTAAATGCTGTAGTTCTAGCACGTCAAGCATGTACGTGGTTGTGGTTTTGACTGTTGATCTTTCTTTATCACCGGCCGGTTAGCTCAGTTGTTAAGCTCGTCGCTATCAGTGCGGGAGGTCTAGGGTTCGATTCCCGGGCCGGTCAAATCGGCACAGTGGTTCTCCACCGATGCGACGTTTTTTTGAAGCTCTGTTGTCTAGGCGCCAGGCTGCGGTGATGGGCCCCGCCACTCGTTACACACTTCAGCGTATATACCACGAGTTTAGTAAAGGTTGATTTGATTTTTGATCTACATTATCAAGTTAAAAAATTGTAACCTTTTTTGGTAGCTTTAGGTGCATGTAGAACTTAATGTTGATGTCTGCTCGCTTACGAGCTTATGGTGCTGAGTTGACCCGGAGGCGACGTCCCTACGCCGACGAGTCGGTGCAGGTCGCGCCAAATAATCGCGTACCGCCAAAATGACTTACATAGACATTGCCAATACAGACATGGCATTGAGCTATTCATGAGTTTTTTTCTACTTATGACCCAGTTGATTTAACATTTCAAAGTGGCAATGTTGAAAACTTTCTACGTTTACTTGCATTATTATTTTTGTCGCACGTCGCGTATCGGTAAACGCACCTTTGTACTGCTGTAGTACGGTGAAGATTAGATTAGATTTTTGTTTTAACAGAAAGAAGATCCTTGGAAATTGGAGTCAATTTTTTTCGATGCAAGCTTGTTTATCTGGTGTGTCATGTTGTTTTATCTCAATTATCTGAGAATTCATTCCAGTTTCATTTTTCTGCTTTGTCTTGCACCAATACTTGTTGCTCGGTGCTTTGTCTTCAAACACTTCTTTGATTTATCAAGCGGTAAGTTTTATGCTATAACACTTTTTGTATTGAAATATGTAAAGCCTATATAAGTCTACTCTATATATACTGTAGATATAGTCTGTATATATGTATGAAGATGTTGTGGCCTTAGAAGACTTACTAAATAAACGCTCTAAAACTGATTCTACGAGTAGTTTCGCGGTTTGACCGCTCATCTGGTAGAATTGCTTTTTGCAGCGTCTATTTAGTAAATCTTCTACTGCCTGCCACAACATCTCTTCATTTTTTCGTAAGATGCGCTTTGCCCTATGTAGTTGTATACCTAATAATTATTAAAAAATTAAGCTATGTTAACAAGTTGGCGGTACAATAGGTGAAATATTGGTTTTTAGTATGGGTGTTTTTGAAGAAACTACCTTTTCCTCTTGTGTGTTCTGTTTTTGGACCCTTATTGAGCTTCACTATGTTGAACGATACTTGTTACACAAACTCTTGAATTAAGACAAAAGTTTTCACTATTTTGCTACGCTGTAAGTAAGGTGTTACAATTTTGCAGTGCCCACTTCTGCTATTTTCACCTGGCAACACTGCTACGAAGGTGGAGAACTGGCTGCTCCGATATGTTGACTAGCAGCGCAGTTCAGTATTGTTATAAAGCCTTTACCGCATCTTTACCAGGGTCCACGACTTTTAGTCGCGGACGGTTAGTCGCGAGACGGTTAGTCGCGAGCGGGTAGTCGCCAGGACGGTTAGGCGCCAGCTCTATTTATATCTTTACGCATAACGTTCTAAACTCAACACATGCAATTTTTCGGTTTTTCGGGGGAAATTTTTTTATGTTGAAATTTATAGGTTTAGTTTGAAGGAAGCTAAGCAAAAATACTGCACAGCTCTGTGAATGGTACATCTTTACTGTAGCGACGTGGAGATGAGATACGTTCGTAGCGTCAGTTATGAACGTGACATTATATAGCAGATGTGAAACAAATTTCTATTCCAAATCAAAGATATCTTATTGAAATTTAGGGACGTTTCACGCAAAAAAATAATTTTTTGAATATGCGAAATCATAACGGAATGAACACGTTCCAGCGTCACCAGGAAGCGCAAATAAGTTTTCAAAAAAAAATCTTCATTATTATCGCGTATTACGTCAAAGTATGTAACGAGTGGCGGGGCAAACGTATTTTAGCGCAAGCATGATGATTTACAGCATTTTCTTGTACGTTTCGCACATGCTTGAGCGGACCTGCTGATATTAAACAGTTACATTTTTTTTTGTTCAAGTATCGGCGCTTAATCCTGGAACTTAACGAAAGTGGTTTCGTGTTCTCGGTCATGGATGTTATACTGTATTGATCTGGCAAGCAAGGCAATCCTTGTAAGAGTAAAAATTACATTCGTGGTTAGTGGCTACTACTGCTTAAAAGTCAAAATTTTCGTACTTGATAATAAGATCAATGCGTCGATTTATATTCTGAAATTCGTAATTAGCTATTGTCTTTTTATTTACGTTGATTTGGATGCATGTATTTGTACTGCAGGTAATATCAGAACTGTCAAATCCGCAGAAACTTACGGAAAATTTTTTTTACAAAACTGTTAGTAATTTTAGACACACGTAGTTAATGAGAAATACTTTTTACAACCTCTGTAATGTCAAGTATGGTATTGCTGAGCGCAATTTTTTGTCACTTCGATGTATTAAGCTTCAAATTTCTTTCCGTATTAGCATCGCCTTCCGTATAGGAGATCTGGGGTTTGATTCCCGGGCTAATCAAATTGGCCACAGTGTCGCCTACGGCTCGCCACCTCTGCAACGTTTCTCCTCCGTGGTTCGAAGCTGTGTTGGCCAGGCGCTTATAGACGCGGAGACGAGCCACGCCATTCATTACATATTTGGACGTAATACTCGTTAATAATGAAGATTTTTTTTGAAAACTTATTTGCGCTTCCTGATGACGCTAGAACGTGTTAATTCCGTTATAATTTTGCATATTCATAAAATTATTTTTTTGCATGAAACGTCTTTAAATTTCATTAAGATATCTTTGATTTGGAATAGAAATTTGTTTCACATCTGCTATATAATGTCACGTTTATAATTTATGTTACGAACGTATCTCATCTCCACGTCGCTACAGTAAAGATGTACCATTCACAGAGCTGTGCTGTATTTTTGCTTAGCTTCCTTCAAACTAAACCTATAAATTTCAACAAAAAAATTTCCCCCGAAAAACCGAAAAAATTGCATGTGTTGAGTTTAGAACGTTAAACGAAAAGATATAAATAGAGCTGGCGCCTAACCGTCGGCGACTGAAAGTCGTAATCCGTCTCTGCCAAGGGTAGAATTCAGTCTGCCACTAACAATGCGTTCTTTGCACAAAGCCCAAGCAATTAAACAAAGCGAACATAATTTAACGCGCAGCAATTGGTACTGATAGCTGAACAGGAAACATCTATACCTTGTATCAGGTCGTTATAAAATCCCAACTTCCATCTCGAAAGCCGCCGCTCTGTCCAAGCCAAAACAAGTATTCGAAAACTGGTAGTGCAGTGTCGATGCAAGCGTTATCAATTTCCAGTTATTCATCAGTGACAAGACCGAACTTGGCAGATTCCACACCCGGCCTTTATAATATTTGTTTGGGTGGGCTGCTAATTCAAAAAGTGCAAGCTTACGTATCGTTGTGTACCAATGCGGTGTTTAATTAAGGTGACCGATTTGGCGTAGGGACACCTAACCCTGACTGCAATCCCTAACTATTAAGCATGTCCTTAAAACCATGTCTTCATGCTGAGTAGGTCACGCCGAAAAGCCTGTGTCGTAATTTTTTGATCACTGCTTTGCGTACAACCTTAGTCATCTATGATTGCTATTTAATAGACTTGAACATCTTTTTAGATCCGGCCGGTTAGCTCAGTTGTTAAGACATTGCTATCGGTGTGGCAGGTCTCGGTTCGATCCCGAGTCGATTAAATCAGACACAGTGTCGCCAACGACTCGCCACCGCTGCGACGTCTCTTCGGAGCTGAGTTGCCCGAGCGCTAAGCGTAGATGTCTCCGCCGCTCGTTATACGCTTCGGCGTAAAATCTCGAGTATAATGAAGGTTTGATTTTATTGTTATCTTTTTAGATCGGACATCATTGAACAGACTTGGAATCTATCTCTTCGCTCTTCTTCCTCATTCTGTGGTCATGATGTATCATGCGGTGTTAGTGATGGAGTTTTTCATTCCTCTCCTTAATCGATTGGGATCCGAAGTTCCTCCTGACTTTGTGATCGGAGTCTTCACGTCTTTTTTCCTCTGTCTCTTTTTTCACTTTGCAATGAGCACAGTCTATGCTGTCAAGTCAATCAAAAAGTACTTCGTAGCAATAATAGAGTCTTCTAGCTATTATATCCTACAGGGTTTTCTGTTTTCGTCGTGTTAGATTTTCGAAGTTATCTGTAAAAATTACACATTTTCCACAGTAGTGAATGCATTATAATGCAAAGCTGCAAACTCGTAGATGTCGGTCTTTTTGCCGAACTTAAACTTGATCTAGAAAGTAAAATATCTCTAAACTTAAACTTGATTTCGAAAAAACTTGATTGAGCTTCGAACTTGTCCTTAACTGGATAAAAACTCATTGAACTTGGTACAAAATTCTGAAGTCGCACTTAAAATCAGAAAATTGAAAATGAAGAACTCGAACACAAACTTGGGCTAGCATAATTTTACAAATTGGTTAAAAATGGTTCAAGTCGCAGCCCTGCTATGTAATGCGTTTTGCAAGTCAAAATGGTCTTCAAACTTAAAATTGTTAAACGGTGAAGAAGTTGTTTTAAGATTTATCAATTTTTCTTGTTTTCAGACTTGTTGTTGTGTTGTTGTGCCTATCTTTTCTTGGCTTTATCCTGGCTTGCACAACATTTCCATTCTCCTACTCTCCCGCGCACCCAATCACTAAACGTGTTTATCTCCAGGTAACTATAATAACCAAACTATAATTGCAAGAACGCGTAACTGTTTGACGAGAGACATGGCGGCTTTGAGATACCTAACCAAGTCCCGAACAGTGAGACTCCTAACTTTGGACCGAACCTAAACACTACTCCCTAACGAGAGTCCTGAACCCAACCTGAACCCTGGTTCTCATCCTAACCCTGGGTTAACGCCAAGTTGTCCCACGCCGTTATGTCATGTTTCGTAATTGATTGATTTCTTTATTTTTATTCTCTTGTCACGAGAAAGCGATAGAGGCGCTATGCACAAGAGAATCCAGACTGACTTAAAAGTTGTCTTTGTTTCCGAGTTTTACTTCTGACTTCTTTAATTTGCTGCTTGTCAGATTCCACCTAGCAGAAATAATTATCGTAAACCATCTTATCCAAAGACGCAATGCGTGGAAGTTGAACCATCAACTGTGCGATCATAGCCGTTGTAAAACGACGCTCCAAACCACTCAGCCACGCTGCCAACGAACGCAACGTCTCTGCACGCGAATGCAAATTTTGCCGACTTTTTGCAGCATACATCCCGAGAGTTTTACTCAACTCCAGACACGCTAATCCGCTCCGATTCGGGCTTGTGGGTTAATACAATGGATTACACTGTTTTTAATCTTGATATGGGCAGCCAGTCTTTATCATCTTCGAAACAATTTCCCTGCACAGGTAAGTAGTTATTTCGTTAATATTTTTTTCTGGAGAATGATATCGTTAATACTATTAGGCAAGGAAGCATAATGTCAGTTTTGTATTTGAAAATAAACCTCATGTAATCAAGTTGCTAAACCCAAATTTTAATTCGTATTTGACGAAAGAAAGTAACTGTTTATTTGTAAAGACTCTTAACCAGTTTGCATTGACATCTGATTAATAAACCATAATTAAGATTCTCTTTTTGTCTTTTATCAAAATTAGTTTTTATTATGGTGCAGCACAATAAGAATTACTGCTACAAATTTCAAAATCTTGTAAGAAAACACAATGTTCTTTCCTTACCTGGTTATGTTAATGGTACAACTTCGAATGTATTTTAAGTCTTATCAGTGCAGTTTGCTGACTGATGTATCCATCGCTTTGAAAAGCGGAAAAAACCTTTTTTTTCTAGTGGTTCCAGAAGTAGGAATATCGTACTGCAGAAAATGCTGTCTCTGGAAATGATTTGTTGGTGATCAGTGGAATATATTGTTTCGTCACAGGTGTATATTGTCATTCGCCTTGGCTGCTTCCACTAGATCGTATGATGAGAAATGCCAGATATGTGCCTGCGCCCAAGCCCAGTGGTGAAGCTATGAAGGATTCTTTCGTGGTGAAAATTATTAACAATGATATGAGCCTCATCAGCGGTACGTTGTCGCAGGAAAGTAATGGAGTGTCGTGTAATATGCATCGAGTGGATGCTGTCTCAAAAAGCCCAAGCTTTTTTCGCAATCTCCCTCAATTTCTATTGCATTTTCAGTTCAAATCAAGAAAAATGAAATCGTCATTACACTCGCTGTATTACGCCGAAGTGTGTAACCAGTGGCGTAACCCATCTCCGCAGCTTAGTGCCCGGGCAACACAGCTCTGAAGAAACGTCGCAACGGTGGCGAGCCGTTGGCAAAACTGTGTCCGATTTAACCAGCCCGGGAATCGAACCCCAGATCTACCGCACCTATAGCGATGTGTTAACTGAGCCAACCGACCAGTTTTGATTTTCGGTTCAATAATTTGAGAATAACTTCAGTTATTTATTTAGACTTGTTTAGAAAATTTCGGCGTTGTGATTTTTTTGCTTGCTTTCATTTGAAGCGCATGAAAAATCAACCAAGCGAAGATAATATTATTGTGAAGCATCTTATCCCGGGACGCAACGACGAGGCTTGAGTTGGAGTTGGTTCCATGATCTTGCGATTATGATGGTCGCAACAACTACTACCTTTCAACTATTTGGTCTGACCGTGTACTTACATCACCTACAATGTAAGGTTTTTAATTGCATGTACATCTTTTTCTACACATTTTTCACAGAAAACTCCACTACTCGGATATATAGAAAATATCTGTCGTTTGACATCACTGGTCCCAGCCACATGTCGATTCAAATTGGCACACTGATGTCAAAAAGTTCTTTCTCTTATATGACAAGATGGTCGCTTAATTGCCCAGTTAATGCTGTCGTATCTTCGCCAATTTCGGAACCTTCTGGTAAGCCTTGATAGTTGTTTTGGTTAATGTTTTAAAAGAGTTAAATTGTTCACTTTTTAGTGACTTGTACTGCTGAGTGCTGAATCAGCTGAAATGTTTGTAATTGGTGTTAATTTAATTTAAGCATTATCAAATTTAATACTCGTTGAAAGAAGTTCTCCGGAATCCGTTACTGGTTGGGTTTGTGCATCTGTTTACTGATAAATGGATTCCCGCAAGGAAAGACACTTAACGAGATTTTACCGTTTTGCGGAGTAGCATGCAGGGCTGCGAACTCGAACTTGAACTCGACCTTTTTGCTAAAACTCGAAAAACAATAATCTTTGGACTCGAACTTGAATTCGATCTTGAAAAAATTGATTAAGTTTTAAACTTATCCTAAACTTGATAAAAATTGCTTGAACTTAGCTTAAACCCAGTAAAAGTACTTGAACTCAGCATAAACTCGGTGAAAGTCACTTAACTCAAACTTGAACTCGCCTAATTGAAAATGAAGAACTCGAACTCGGCTTGCAAATTGTTAGTGAACTCAAACTTGGACTCGATCAAAAGATGCTTGCGAGTTTGCACTTGTGGTAGGACGACAACGAACTCGTTACAGCGCCTCTGTCGGTTTCTCGGGGATGAAAAATGCTAAGAAATAATTTTTGTTGCAGAAAAAGGATATGAATACGACGGGTGGTATTTCATTTATTATGGGTCCGGTCTCAATCCGCCATCTTGGAAACCATGGTTTGAGTTTCTTGTGTATCGTGACAAGAGTGTTGACCAGAACTCTCTAAAAACACAACACAGCGTCGAGTTTGGGTTTAGTGCCCAACATTATCCTGATGAACGTGTTGCCCTTACACCCGGTCAGACACCAGAAGTCCGGTCCATGACCTCTGAGTTTCATGACTGGGTCATGTCCATCTCGTGGATATCTGAATATAAAAACTATCTTTTTTAATTTTAGTTTGGTCACTACAAGGTCCTCGACTTGCGACGTTGATCCGTTCTTAAATTTCAGTGTAACCCAAATTTCAGCGTAAATCGGAACATAAATATATAACTTTTTACACACTGTAAAGTACATTACTCTTGAAGCAGGGCTTTTCAACCGGTGTCATCGGCCCACCTAGAGGGCCACAGGACCTTTACCAGGGAGCCACACTGGCAAAATTCATTAACCTATCAACCGTAATTATACACACTAGCAGCGGATGGCTGTAGCCATTTATAGCTGAGCAGGTGCCATTGGTGTTGAGATTCTCTAGAAGCGGGCATTCATCAATAAAAGATAGGAACCACTGCTCTAAGCACTGTACCGTACTATGATAAAATGTAGCAAATATATAAAAGAAGTGCTTTACTAGAAAAAGAGAAAACAATTTCTTACCACATGGATTGAAGTAAATACAGTGATTTTACTGCGGGTTAGATTACGATATTGATTCTTGACCGCTACCTGCTTTAATGTTGTTTACGGGACAGGTTCGTAACCTCGAAACAACGTAAGTCGGAACCCGAGGACTCCTGTATTTCGTGACTGCAGTTAATAGCTTTATAGTAATACAAACTTGGTAAAAATGTTTTTAAGTTTGCCTCAAGTTTGGTTTTATTTTATGACGCTAGTAATTTTTTTAGTTTTTGATGTGAAGATACTTAATACTTTTGCTTTTTTTGTCAAATCTTACCAAGATATAAACTGTGATAATGGAAAATTTCCGTAGTTATTTTTGATATATAATATATGTTTGCCGTGCTTGATGTTTTAGCTAGTAATGTTTTTATGCATTCGCAGTTTTTTCGATCTTCACAAACTTTTTTACGGTGCAAGATATTTTTTAACAACTCTGATAACAAAACTGGCCGGTTAGTTCAGTTTTATGGCACGTCGCTATCTGTGCGGGAGGTCTGGGGTTCAATTCCTGGGCCGGTCAAATCGAACACAGTGTCGCCAACGGCTCGCCACCGCGTCGACGTTTCTTCGGAGCTGTGTTACCCCAGCGCTGAGACACGGAGATGGGCCCCGCCAATCGTTCCACTCTTCGGCGTAATCTCGCGAGTATAATGAAGATTTTGATTTGATTTTTCGACTAATACGCATGAAAACGTTTACGTATACTGTCTAAATTGACCTAAATCACGAATATACAGTACACCGCATATCGTGACACGAATAAATATGCGAAGCGATTGTATTGAAGACGAATTAGTAAAACTTGTTAATCCGAAAAATGGGGAAACGTACGAAAATCATCATGTGCTAAGCAAGTACGTTAATCTATGCATAAAAATCTTCGTCTTTTTATGACAGAAGGTCGAAGTCATTTATTGCGGTTGCTACTTTCTCATTACGTACGTTTGCATTTTTTTTGTGCGTTTTGAATTAGGCGTATTTTGAGGTAGAGCCACACGTGATGTTTAATGCCAGACGCTGTCTAGTTGCTGCTTTTTCAATATGTGAAATTAGCTGAGGTGCGTGTTTTTAAGTGGTATTAGCGTGTTCAATGTATCGATATGGTTTTCTGCGTTTCGATTTTGTGTGTCCCATTAATAAGTGCTTTATATGGAAATTACCTGACCTGCTGTTTATATATTATGCAGACTTGTGTTGTTGCTTAAAGATTCAAAATATGTGAACTAACTTCGTAATTATGGGAAGTTGTAACTTTAAATACCCTTTGAAACTACTATATTTAGTGATCGCAGTGAATCTCACCAAATCGTGATTGCTTAAACCGGGGATGGGGAACCTGCGGCCCGCATAGATTTTAAACGTGGCCCGCATCGCAACTTTGTTAATTGCACGGTTAAGTGTGCTACGCACCAGTAGATTAGAAAACGTTTATCTGTTTAGGAACTGCTTCACATTCAACAACATGCTGCATTTGTGACACGAAAGCCGCGAAAGTATTTTGATATACGACAATAAATAATTCACCATGAATGTTTTATTAATTTTCGACGTACAATTGTGCAGTTTTCAAGCGAAATTTCAAAATTAAAAGTTACTGCGGTCCGCTAAAAATATAATGCAACCAGTGTGCCCCTCTTTGCTTTGCCGGTTCCTCACCCCTGGCCTAAACGAACTCCTTTTAAGAGATTGTGTATCGCTACTGGTTGTGCATTCCTATGAAAGTTGACTGAGTGCACCAAAAACACTGGCACAGCTCAATGCTCAACCATTATGCATGAAATGTTCTTGCACTAAATATTTATTGAGTACGAATTGTAACTAATATGTCTCTCCAAAATGCATATATTGACAAGATAAGGTGGCTTTGTTGTTTTGCGAAGCTTTCCATGGACATTCTTCTAAAAAGTGAAACAATAAAATTGCTTTGGAACATGTTTGAAACTTCTACTAGTTTTAGTAGAAAACATGCTGCCAGAATTTTACTTTTGACTATGGAATGTGTAACATCTTGAAACGCCAAGACAAGTAATAAATGTCAGTTATTCTGGCTGCATGTTTTCTACTGAACTACTAATTCGTTTTATTCAAAAATTTTAATTCACTAACCACCTTTTCAAATGCCAATATTTTTAGCATAGTACAGTATCATGCTTTTCATTGATCTGACGACTAATGACCAGCTGCTGACTTTTGCATGTTCTTGGTATATTTAGAGTAGTAACTTACTGTGTTATAGTTCTGACTATCTTGAAGCCATGTTTGCCAACTCTGTTCACGTTTAAGTTAAGTAGGTGTTTCCCATTTTGCCAAGAGAAGCCAGAAGATAATTGTATTAATAAAAATTTGTTTTAATTTTGGGCTGGCTCATTAGTACTCCACAAATAGCTTTCAGTCATTGCAATAGCTTTCAGTGATAAACTTTCAGTAATAAGCTTTCAAATAGCTTTCAGTCATTGCAAGCGACCGCATCAAAACAGGGGTACCCTTGTTGAAACTCCGTTTGTCAGTAAAATGGTGGTAATTTGTTGGAACTTCCTAAAAATAAAGTTGATATCACTGTCTTGAGTGAGTTGTTATTACCTCTTTATTCAATGAAGAGACAACCTTGGAAAGTTGTTCTTGCTCCAAGTTTGTGTGGAATTGCTCCCCTCACTTATTCTCGAAAGAGATTATGCATTACACCCCCGCCATATGAACAATACTCGTGTGTATGCCATTAATTTGCAGTTCGCGTTAAGCATACTTAGACCAGACGTTGGGTAGTATATCACTGACTTAGTGCTCGACTTAACCTTTATTTTTGTGTTGGATTTGGAAAATGCCTATTTAACTTAAATCGCCTCGTTTAAATTTTAACTAGAACTGTGATTTATATGTTACAATGTGTGTTTCAGGAGGCATTTCTGCTTAGGTATTGATAAATGGAGCGTGTATATGATATTAAATGGGATGATGATACTTGCAAGATAGAAGATTTTGAGACAGTGGCTAAAGCTTGGTCTTGCGCCAATTTGTTTGCATTTAATACGCAGAAAGAGTTGGACGGTAAGGCATGGGTTGTTTTGTTTGAAGATTGAAAATTTACTATCAACTTTTTAGGGCATAAGCAGCAATATCTCAATATCATAAATCCGAACCAACCATGGGATGTTTTCAGTATTTTATACAAAGGAGGAGAAATTACTTGTCTGGAGTGGGACCGCACAGGTAATGACGTTGTTCGTTCAAAGTCCTATATAGTTATAGCAGGTAACAAACTTGTAATTGCCATAAACTTGAGTTTTTGTCACTTATCTTGTTCTTCATTCCAAGCGATGTGTAGAAACACGAACAACATACTATTATTAGTAACTTTTCAATTTCTCAAGTAAGCAAATACTGTCATGTAACTGAATGTCGATATTGGTTACCCAGTTACCACTCGTTCGGTTATAGCTCACCGAACTTTGGGTTTGGGCTCCACTCAGTACTTTAACTTTGTAAAAACGTTGATTATCGTTGACAGTGCCAAAAGTTTTTCATGCCAGTACCTTCAACAGACTAATAATGTAATAACTTGGTTATCGATTTATTGCAAGCCTTGAGCGGTCAAACCCTTAAACTAGTCGTAGGGGTGGTTTTTACTGCGTTCATTTAGTATGTCTCTTAAGGCCTATCATAATAGCTCTTTATGCGTTCATATATACAAACTTACATCGGCTCTACTTATTTTATTACTTGTTAAAGATTGCTTATGAACTTCTTTTTGTTTCATTATATTTTGTACTAAAAAATCACCGCATTTCCATTGCAAAATTTGGCCGAATTACTATTACGTGGGATGAAAATGTTTATTTGAAATTTTCCAGGAACTCGACTATTGAGTGCGGATTCACACGGAAAGTGTTGTGTGTGGACTCTTGTTAATAATATGTCGAATCGGTGGATGGCCAAGCCATGCTATGGTGTTGATATTCCAGGGGAAAATGTTCTGTGTGCTCGTTGGCTGCATCACGGCGTTAAAGTAAGTTACCGGCCCGTTAGCTTGTTTTTTTTTTTTTTTTATTTAGTTGCATAATTATCCTCCTATCACGAGAAAGCGATCAATGCGCTATACGAGCTCGCTTAGGAGTTGCCGGCCATCTGTCTACCACACCAAGATGGGGGAATCCCGCTAAGTGCCTTTCCCAACGGCACAACAAGTAAACTTGCCGGCTTGTTCTCCACACTGTCCCTTTAATGCTGAGCGTCAAGCAGGGAAGCTGTGAATACCAATTTTAAAGTCATCGGTTTGACCCGACTCGGAATCAAACCCGAGTCTACAGCTCAAGAGACAGACGCTCCATACCACTCGGCCATCTGAGCTGTTATTTGTTAACCACATCGCTATCAGTGTTGGAGGTCTGGAGTTCGATTCTCGAGCTCGTCAAATCGGACACTGTGTCGGCAACGGCTCGCCACCGCTGTGACGTTCCTTTGGAGCTGTGTTGCACAGGCGCTAACCCGCGGAGATGGGCCCCGCCACTCTTTTAACGCCTCAGCGTAATACAGCGAGTATAATGAAGATTTGATTTTGATAAAAAAATTAATACAAATTTATGTGAAACTCTGAAAATGAAGTCAAACCGATCGTTGCAGAATATGAGCCAAGAGTTGGACATTTACTCTGTCCACTTACCAATTTTATTGGGCTTTAGGCGTTCTTGGTTCTAGCTTCTGCATCATAGTTAAAAAAGTGATTATGACATCAAGAAATTGATTATAATGCAGAAACTAGAACCATGAACGGTTGGCCTACAGCTCATTAAAATTGGACATGTGGACAGGGTAATTATGCTGTGGCCATTATCAGTAATTTTTTTTGGTGTTCTGTTTATTCTGTTTTTTTTTTTCTACACTTCATCAAATTTCTATTTTTCTGTCGATGATGATGATGATGATGTCGACTTTCAGGTTTTATTTCACCTTGAAAAGATTGAATCTGTGAATTTGAATAACAAGTTTCAACGCATTGTGTTCAAACCCCCAGTCGTCCAATGTGGAGGCAAACATCTGGATGGGTGAGTGGGTAGAAGCGTCAAGTAGACCCCAGTGTTACTCAATTTGCCATGATAGCTACATCATCTGTTGCTGAGCATGCATCGGTTATCACTCATATTGCCTAATTGCATTCGTAGTAAAATGTTAATTTCAAACGTTTTTAGATTTGCGTATTTTTCAGAATGATGCTACGTTTCTTATTTTACTTTTTTCTGCTTTGAAAATTACTTCAGTACCACTTTGAAAATTAATTCTTTTTTAACTTGTCAATTTTGATTAAAAAACGTTTTGAATTACGATACAGCAATTGCTTATTGCGAAGTTAACTGAAGAATCAGAGAATTTTCGAAATTTCATTTCCAAATCTAACTTCTTTGTTGGTTGGTTGGCATCATGGTTAAAGACATCGCTAAAGACGCGGAGGTCTAGGTTCGATTTCCGGGCCGGTGCAATCGGACTCATATCGCCTGCGGCTCACCACTGCTGCGATTTTTCTTCAGAGCTGTATTGCTCAGGCGTTAAGCCACGGATATTGGCCTCGCCAGTCGTTACACGCTTGGGCATAATATCGTGAGTATAATGAAGATTTGATTTTGTTGAGCTAAGTCACATCTGAAGTCAGTGTTAAAATTTAATATTTGTGTTTTAGCTACGTACTAATTACTTCTACTGGACTAGTCCATGTTCAGTGTTTGGATTCTGAATCTAATCCTACATATGGTCAGGTCTACTTAAATTTTTCTTCCCATCGCTTGTTAGCTGACATTCGGTTTACAGGTGAGGTTAATTTTGGAAACTAGTTGAATTATGCTTCAAAGCTGTTAAATCAAAAACGTTAAAGCCGTATTGGTTGTTTTGCCTTTAAGCAGCATTTTCCCCAAATGACCCAGGTTCTGAATATCAGTAAATAACTGAGGTTATTTTCAAATTATATTGAACTGAAAATTCAACAGTAATTGAGGGAAACTGCGAAGTGAGCTTGCGCTCTTCGAGTCAGCAGCCACCCAATATACATAATGTCAAATCCAAATATGTACGAGAACCGTATTTTTTGCATGCGCTTCTAAAATTCAAGAGGGGCATGCCCGCTGTTAGCTCGATGACCACGCCACCTATATATGCTTCGAATTTATAATGCTGCTATCCTTGTGCTGGCTATAAATTACCGAAAAACAAAAATTTAAGATGGCGAATCTGAACATCCTTTTAGGATTTTATGTATTACAGCTCAAGGAAAAATAGTAATAGCGACATCTAACGGCAATATACAGCATTTGATTCATTTCCATGAAATACAACTACAGTACGATTCCTTGAAGAAAAATTTATCGATTGAAGTAAGGATGATATTTGTAGTAAGGAATGTGAAATTGCCACTAATGCTAGCTAAATGCGTCAAGTGCTTAGACTTTGCAAGTTGAATTTAAGGTTACAATGCCTTAGACGTGGTGCAGTAAGTTCGAGGATGGCTAAAAAGCGACTTCCTTGCATTGCGGGTTTTATTTCCAGCTTTGTGGTCGCGTTTTTAAGTTGCAAGTGGTTTTTCTGCATGCCGTATTAGTAAGAAGCAAGAAATGAACAGAAAGTACCGACTGCGAAACGAATCAAAAATCAAATCTTCATTATACTCGCGATATTACGCCGATGCGTGTAACGAGTGGCGGGGCCCATCTCTGCAGCTTAGCGGCTTGACAACACAACCCTGAAGAAACGTCGCGGCGATGGTGAACGGTTGACGACATTTTGACGATTTGACGACCCGGGAATCGAACCCCAGACCTCCCGCACCGATAGCCATGTGCTCAACAACTGACCTAACAAGTCTGGATTTGTACAAAGTGAACCATCACTTGGCCTGTTTACATAACACTTTTCATGCGAGTCTCGTTAAAATGAAAAATTTTTACCCGCAAATAACCTATTCACATTATCTGACACTGAGCTCCTTTTAAAAAATTGTGTAACTTCAGGTCTAGGCTTCAAATCTAAATTTTTCAAATTTGCAAAGTCATCGTGAGGTAAAATTGCGCTTAGAAAGCGTGTCATGTAAAAATAAGCAGGCGAATTATCGTGTGAGCAATTAAAGGGAAATAGCTTATGGAGGAAAAATAAAGCAATTAAAAGTGGATATTTCGACTACGTAGATGAGCTGTCATCATCAGCAGTGTAAGCAAAGCAGCATCCCACTAACGAGTCTAACCTTTTGTGCTGCCTTGTTTACACTGTTGATGATGACAGCTGAATCTATGTTGTTGAAACGCCTAGTTTTAAGATCACTGCGGCTGTATTTTCTTCAGCTATCTTCCTCCCATGTCTATAGTTTGAAGGAAATAGTTTTAGTGCTGTCATTTGTATTAAAGACAAAATGCTTACTAGTTGTAATGTGTAGTGATGCATATTTTTCAAATATTCGTTGCAGACCAACTTACTGTCATGTATAGCAGTGAAATGTGCTGGTGATGAAGACAGCGCCTACACTCGTGTATCGCATATTAGATTCATGTCCATCGATAATCAAGAACTTCATGTCGTTGTAAGTTCACTAGGTAAAAAATCAATCAGTAATTAAATACCTAAATTGCAAAGTGATCCTATACCTTATTAGATTTTAAAAATTCTTTGAATCAGTTAAGGGAAAGTACCATATGTGCACTTTGTGCAGGTTAGAATGAATGTGCTTGTAGCGTCAAGTGTATGTTTTTTTTTTTTTTTCTGACAGCTTTTTTGTAGGTTTTTTGATTTTGTTTTTTCGTTGAAAGTATAATTACAGTATTATACATCTACTGATGATGAGTATGTTTATGACGTTTGGTTTGCGTATGTTTATAAGCATGATGTTACTTCTTCCTGTAGTAACCCTCTCGACACAAACTGATATATATCGCATCAGAGTATTTGCTAGGGTTGGATCCATTCATTATTTTTCAATTTTTTAAATTAAAATTCATTGGCTTTGAAAAAACGAAATTCAAATTCATTGACTTTGAAAAAATGAAATTCAAATTCATTGACTTCGAAAAAACGAAATTCAAATTTATTGCGTTGCAAGAGCTTCAAACTCAATTTCACTTATTTTGAAAGGACCAATGCAAAATTTAAGTTTATAAAGGCGAATCTCATCACTTTCAAATTCATAAAACTTGATAATTTAGACTCGATTTGTCAATATTTGATATACCAGACTATTAAATAGCCTTTAAAAAACATAATTTTGAGTAGTACCAGCTAGCGAATTACTCAGGGAATTCGTAGATCTAATCAGAGGCTGATCAATTACAGAATAATTGTAATGGTGTAATTGAATATAATTTATTACACTAATGTAATTCAAATTGTAACTGCAATTGGGTTTTTTGGTGCAAAATGATTGTAATTGAAATGTAATTAAATGCTGTTTGGGTGCATTTAATTGTCATTACAATTGTAATTGATTCAACTCTGGGTATAATTAACTGCAGAAAAAAAGTTGCCAGATACAAAAGCCTCATAGTTTTTATCGGAAAATAGTTGGCTGCCTTTCTATTAGCGTTCTTTTATCTCTTGCCTGATGGTAAAATAAATAAATTTTAACGAATTTGTTTTGAAAATTACTGATGTAGAGAAGAAATTAATTATTCTTTTTTTGCAATTTTATTGTATTGTAAACTGCCTCAAAAACAATTTCAAAGAAATGGGGTCCCGTCAACTGGGTGTAAAGTTCATTGTCTCGCAGGTTCACTAGGACGTTACATATTGCAAAAATAACTTTAAACCACCTTGCAGCGTCACATCACAGACTTTCCGTAGGCTTGATAAATTTTATGGAACGTTTGCAATATGTGCTGATATAAAGCACTTACAAATCGCTACTTTTGCTTGGTAAGTTCTAAGTCGAAAAAATCCAAATTCGTCGAATGTTTAATCAAGATATTCCAATTCACTGACTTTGAAAAAACAAAGTTCAAATTCATTGATTTTGAAAAAACGAAATTCAAATTCATTCCAACCCTAGTATATGCATAAAAACGTTTGGTTATTGGTGCAGAGCTTAGTGATGACGTAAAAGATAGATTTGATATTCTCAAAAGTTTTGTTTTTGACTGCCATGGTATGAATTTTCCTTACAAAATCAATAGAAAAATGTGCGGAGTGACGGTGCGATTACTGATACGCGACAGGCGACAACGTGACGGGCGACAATTTTTTATCGCACCTTGTTTGTTTTATTTTATTGTTTAGCGATCATGGAAAACCTTCTACATTCAGTTACATTATAGTTTTTGTCGCTTGCCGTCTATCGGTAAATGCATCTTGACAATGAAAATAAACTCAGCCTGGAAAACTTCATTATTTTGAAGATAATGTTGGAGGAACGTGGTTAGTTTTTATTTTTTCAAATGTTAATGATGTCAATAAGTTGATTAAGCAATGAAGGTTTTTACAAAGTCTAATCCATCCAGTTTAGCTATTAGGCTAAGAGAGTCATTCAAGTTTAAAAATCAATATAAAGAATTATAAATATTAAATTCAACTTGTATCTAACCCACTGAGATTTTTGGGCTAAATAAGTTGTTTGAATTTGAAAGAGGCTGCTGCTTTCAAATTGCAATTATTGCGAAGATATGTGTGTCCTCACCCAGTGGATCCCGCTTCGAAGCTTGGTTGATGAGGAAAGACAACGCCAATGTTCACAAGATCTTCCAACAAACTTCTTCACCTTCCCACGCTACACCGGAAGTGACGAAACATTGGCAATACGTCACTGCCTCGGAACATTTACCAAAAGTATGCCTTGAAACATTAACTTCAACCCTACACTAGAACTTAGCCCACGTCAGAAATCAAAATCAATCTTTAGTTCTTCACTATTCTCGCAGTATCACGCCGAAGCGTGCAACGAGTGTCGGTTCCCATCTTCACGTCCTAGCGCCTGGCCAACACAGCTCGGAAAAAACATCGCAGCGGTGGCAGCACTGTGTCTCATTTGATCAGCCATCGAATTGAACCCCAGACCTCCCGCACCGATAGCGGTCGCCGAAAATAGCCTAGTGAATGTATATATTGCGTGTAAGCAAATGGTTTTAGGCACTACTACAAATACATAACGCAACGCTTCTGGTTAACGCGCAGCCGCTTTTTCTTGTAGGTTTTGGACATCTGTGTTCCGTCGAATGTATTCAGCAATGCACTTGTCACTACTAGTAAGGTCGCTACTGAGTTAAAGTTTTTCTCCGGCATTGCGATGGCAGTAACACTGGCTGATAACAACATTCGTATATTACATAGGTAAGATAAAAAAATTCTGTGCAATGCAACGTAGTTTCATGTTGTCGGTGTTGAAATTGAAACTAGACGCATAGAGATTTGCCAACACTCCTATTTGACATATAGTAACTTGACGCCGGAATCGAAATATAGATTGTGTCAAGATTTTTTCCACTTTCGGCGGTTGATGTATCCTAATTCTTCTGTCATTTTTAATTTGCGAAAAGTGCCCCAAGATAATGTCATTTGCTGGGCCCTTTGAAATGACGTCATAATTAAAAATAATGTCTAATTTTAAAATGCAATAAACTCAGGAGCAAATAGCTTAAGGAGGAAATTAAGCAGTGTTTCTTAAAACTGAGCGTTTCGACATCCTGGATTCAGCTGTGTTGTAGAAACGTCCAGTTTTAGGAATAGTCACTTTTGTTTCATTTTTCCCCTCAAGATTTCCTTCAGTTTTGTACTGCCTTGCTCACGCTGCTGATTATGACAGCTGAATCTATGTTGTCCAGTCTTAAGAATTACTGTAATGGCAAGTTTGTAAGCAGTGACCACGAAAAGGTAATTGTTGATAAATAATGTGGTGAAGTAATCATAAATCATCTTTTTGCTTGTTTGATATCACAGATTATCTTTCCAGCCTTTGTTCACTCAACAATTATACCCCGCAGATTCGTTCAATAACTTTGATCTTCGCTCAGCTATTTTTTCAACTTTATCCTGTGCAATGGTAAATTTTTGTTATATAACCCATTCATTTAATCAAAAAACAAAAACACATCTTCGTTATATTCTGTATTACGCCGAAGCGTGTAACCAGTGGCGGGGCCCATTTCCGCGGCTTAGCGTCTGGGCCACACAACGTAAGAAACGTCGCAGCAGTGGCTGGCCGTTGGCGATGGTCCCCGATTTGACCGTCCCTGGAATGGAACCCCAGATCTCCCACACCGATAGCGATGTCTTTAACCACTGTTCTAGCGGGCGGTTGCATTGCCAATATCGTTGCAGTATTTGATCTGATAGAAATGTGCACAAAAAAATTCAAAACGTCTTGACTGCCGAATCCGGGGATGATAGGATATCCCTGGTCTTAACTTGTATCTTTATGTGATTCTATCTAGCCATGGTTTATTTCAAGGGTTGGGGAACCTGCGGCTCGCTTAAGTTTTGAATGTGTATCGCGTTAGGACTTTGTCTAATGCAGCACCCTGATGGAATAGAAAACATTAATATTTCTGAAAAACTGCTTCACATTTAAATGCATGCCATTCAGATATGAATCGCGTGAAAAGTGTCTCGTTTTACGGTAAAAAAGTTACCATCAATGTTTAATAATTTTGCGACGGAATATTGGGTAAGTTTAAGGGAAATCTTAAAATGTGAATGTGGTCCGCTAAAAATATTATGCAGTCGATGATACCCGTTGTACTTTCTCGCTTCGCCACTCCTGGTTTGCGCGAACTTCAAATGTTTCCTCAGACATTCACAAGGGTTCTATGACCTTAATTAATTTCTCCGAAAATTTTTGATTTTGGAGTTAAAATATTCACACGTCGTTGATTTTTTTTCGTTTTGCGTGGAATTGTTCATTTGCAGCTGGACAAGAGCACAATTTTTTTTTCACTTTAATTTAAATTTAATAAAAAAAATCGAATCTTCATTATACTCGCTGTATTACGCCGAAGCGTGTAACGAGTGGCGGGATCCATCTCCGCGACTTAGCGCCTGGACACTGGACAGCACAGTTCCGAAGAAACGTCGCTACAGTGGCGGCACTGTGTCCGATTTGATCAGCCCGGGATTTGAACCCCAGACCTACCGCATCGATAGCGATATCTTCAACTACTATTCCAACCTGCCGTTTTACTTAAATTGATTTGGTGTTATTAATTTTTATGGGTTTCTTAATGCCCAAGATGACACTACATTAACGGTGTGACCCCAGTTTAGATGATGTGGATGCTGCTTAACATGAATTTTCTGATGTAGATTGTTCTAGACAACAGAGGTGCTATTCGGGTTTATAAGCTTGTTCCATGGTTGGGTGCCCCTAATAAAGTTCCTACGGAAGCGAGAAAACAAATTATTCAACTCCTTCTCTATTGCCTTGTTACTGGTCTGGAATGGTAAGTGATAGGTTAGTAAACCTTAGTCCTAAGTTCGCTTCTTGAGTAGTTCCAACTGCTACGAGTTATCATTGATTTTTGTAGCTAATCTAAGTGTTGAAACAGGATCTGTGAACGCGTGACACCCACCAGAATGTGAAACAGCACCACAAAAATTTGCGTCGACTTTTTAAACATGATTTTTAACCGTGGGAACTGTGAAAAATGTTAATACATTCAAAAAATATTGCAAAATTTTTAAATAAAATAAACCAACGACACTTGCATTCATCCGCCAAAGGGCTTTTTCAGTAGTAGCATTAAGATGTGTTTCAGAACTCAACTTTACTAAAAAGATTATAGCCAGTATATTTGCAATCATTTTGCAAAGTTTTGGTCGAAAATAATTACGCCATGATCAGTGTAACACTACAGAGGCACGAAGCGAAGAGCTAAAACTAGCGTAGAGTCTCTAGTTTTACACTGACGATTGTATAAGTTTTTATTGATACATTTGTAAAGTGATTATAAATATACTGGCTGTAATCTTGTGCGTGTGCTTACTACATTGAATTATTTTTCTGTGTTGTTTACCGTATATCGTCTGAATAGTTAGACAAAATAAACGTATCTGTATCTGTTTAGTAAAGTTAGGCTTCTATAGCGTTCCCTACATTCCAGGTTCTGTTTCACCCTGTTATGGACTTTTACTTTTTCCAGGTGGGAAATTATGTTGCACATCGGCCCTTCTGCGGTCAATACTGTTGTTGATTCGCTCAGTATTGAAGTTGAGAAGCAATCGAAATCATTACAACAGGTAGGACAGGAAGCATGGGTGTTAAAAGAAGTTACAAGAGACTAGAGCGTTTTTCGCAGCGCGTTGATTCTTGTATTTTGAAAGGACCTGATTACAGCTCAGATGACCGAGTGGATAGAACGTCCGCTTCTGGAACTGTTGGTAGACTCTGGTTTAATTTCTAGTCGGGTAAAACCGATGACTGTAAAATTGCTATTTACAGCTTCCCTGCTTGACGCTCCGCATTGAAGGGACAGTATGGAGGACAAGCCGGAAAGTTTACTTGTTGTGCCGTTGGAAAAAATACGTAGTGGGATTCCCCCTTCGTAGAGTGGTGGACAGATGGCTGGCAACTCCTAAGCGAGCTCGTTATGGCGCCTTGATCGCTTTCTCGTGATAGAAGAATGAATATGTAACAAAAGTATAGTGCAAACTATACCGAACGCGCCAATGTTAAAATGCATTTCATACCTACTTGACATGACTTAAACCAAGAGTTGATCACGGTTCTGGATTGGACAGCTTTGATTGCAACAATATTTAAAACCAAACTTTAACACAATTTTCGCTCATAAATTTGTAGTGCTAATTGCTGATTTTAGGAAATGTCGAAAATAAAATTTTTATGGTGGAAAACATGCCGTCAGATTAGCTAAAAGCATTTGTAATTACTTGACGTTTCACGATGTTACTCATCCCATTTCTACTTTTGACAGTGGGATGGGTGACATCTTCAAACCTAACGTAATTGAAAACGTTTTCAATTATTCTGGCTGCATGCTTTCAACACAAGCTAGTGAGAAGGTCCAAGCGTAATTGAAAATGTTTTCAATTATTCTGGCTGCATGTTTCCAACTGAAGCTGGTGAGAAGCTCCAAGCATTATGCTCCGCATGTTTTTATAATTTCTTCACTTTTCGTATTTTCCAGTGTTTACGATCTCGTTTTCTCTCAATGAAAATTACTCTCTATCAACGATCGAACAATGCTACTGCCACTGACTGCCATCTCAAGCTGTTGTTCGAAGCTGTTAGTCTTGTAAGTAGATCGATCATCTAATACAAATATGTAGTAACGCTCCCACTGATTTTTTAATTTTCCTTGCAACAGAAACTTTGCACTAAGAAAAAAATCAGAATCGGTAAAAACCGTCGATAGTTTTTCATTAATTTGTTAGTTGGGAAGAATCTGTTTGGTAGAATCTTCCCCAAAGGATCTTAACAACGTTTCTTCCTATGTTAAAATTGATAAAAAAAATCGAATCTTCATTACACTCGCGGTATTACGCCGAAGCGTGTAACGAGTGGCGGGGTCATCTCTGCGGCTTAGCGATTGGGTAACACAGCTCCGCAGAATCGAAGAAACATCGTAGCGGTGGCGCGCCGTTGGCGACACAATGTCCAATTTGACCTGCCCAGGAATCGAACCCCAGACCTTCCGCACCGATTGCGATGTGCTTAAGAAATTGATGTTACCTCTAATTCAATGACAAGAATTTAGCAAATATTGAAGCGAGTCAAGTTGTACCAAATGAATGCTGCTGATTCGATCAGTTTGGTTTATGCATGCTCATCGGGTCAACAGATATTTAAAATAGTTACGCGTCTGAATGAGGCTCAATCTCCTCTGGCAGGGTGCTCAATAATTATGGCTAGCTAGAGCTAGTTACTCTTTAAAAGAATATTCCTATCATACCTAGTAACAATGCGAATTTAAAACACTTCCTTGGGAAACTCGAAAGCTTTACGGTACCAAGCGCATTCGCTGGAAGGCATTCTTTTTCGTAAACCCAAACGAACTTGACTCAGAAAATACACCAGATTTATAGTGATTTTATTCAAATAAAATAGCTAGGCAGTGACTGTGTTGAGTTGTTATTTTTATAAGATTTTTTTTGTTTTTGAGTGATGTTTATATTCACTATATTACGCCGAAGAGTCCAACAAGTGGCAGGTCCCATCTCCGCGGCTTAGCGTCTGAGCAACACAGCTACGAAGAAATTTCACTGCGGTGGCTAGCCGTTGGCTACCCTGTCCGATTTAACCGGCCGTGAAATCGAACCCCAAACCTTTTACTCCGGTTACGATGTGCTTAACATTTAAGCTAACTGGCCCATAGTTTATACTGTCCTAAGGAGTTTTTGAAGGGTGCTTTTATTTTTGAAAAATAACCAGGTTTGAATATGTAATGTTCAGGTGTTTCGTTCCTTATTTCGTCCCCCTCAACAAGTTACCTCGGAAGAAAATGATCCTTCTTTGCGGTTGCAAATTGTTTGTCGGTAGGTAGAGTAATTTTCAATTTCTCGAGGTAAATAGATGAGACGCTGTGATTATCCAAACTTAAATCATGTGTGTTCTTGTTATTATGAGAAATAATTTATTTATTTGAATGAAATCACTTTAAAATTACTGCTACAGTCTGTTTCGCCGTTGTCGGCTCATCAGGTGGTATAAGGGTATTTTGTTCGAATAGAATCCAAATGAATAAACTCGAAAAAAATTCTCGAAAAAAACTTCAATTATTAATTTTGCGACCAAAAAAATCGTAGTTAAGATGATTAGATATTGCCAGCGACATGGCCTAGCGGTGCCGCGCCCAGGCAACTGATCCTAGGTGACGGGTTCGATTCGCGGCTAGTGCCGATCGCATTTGACATATAATTCAGGTGGCTGGTGACTCGAAGAGCGCTAACTCACTTCGCATTCTCCCTTAATCTGGTGAATTTTCAGTTCAATACAATTTGAAAATAACCTTAGTTGTTTATTTATTGTAACTATTTTAATCATAGCTTAAATTTGTCCTTTAATTAGGCACTGATGTTGATAGTAGAAAAGGGTTGGGTGACACAGTTTGGCTCATCGATAATAATTAATACCAGATACCGTAATATTCACAATGAAATTCCAAATATAATAAATAAGCTTTTGCAGTAAGTATTACATTCGTAGGTTTCATGTATTAATCCTGAACCCATTTAAGTACATTCAAATAGAAATGTTCTATACACGAAACCCTTGGTTAGAGAACTTGTTTATTAGATTCAAAAATTGAAATTTCATTCAGTTACACAGCATTCTGCACTTTCCTGGTGCAAGAAGTCGTTATCAAAAACCAAATCTTCTTTGTACTGGGACTGGGCAGTGTTACGCCTAGGCGTGCAATGGACGGCGTCGTCCATCTCCGCGGATTTGCGCGTGGGGAACACAGTTAACCTTGTAGCGGTGGCGACTGTGTCCGATGTAACTTGCCAAGTAATCGAACTCCTTATATCCCGCGTTGTATTTTTTTACATTTAGTTGCATATTTGTCCTATCACGAGAAAGCGGTCAAAGCGCTGTAACCATCTGGCTTAGGAGTTGCCGGCCACTTGTATACCGTTTCAAGATGGGGGAATCCCTCTAAGTGCCTTTCCCAACGGCACAACAAGTAATCTTGCCGGTTTGTTCTCCTCACTGTCCCTTTCATGCTGAGCATCAAGCAGGGAAGCTGTGAATACCAATTTTAAACTCATTGGTTTGACCCGACTTATAATCAAACCCGAGTCTACAGCTCCACGAGCGGACGCTCTTACCACTCGGCCATCTGAACTGTTGATAGCGGTATCTTAAACATTATACGCTGACCAACCGGTGTGAAGTCGTTATCAGTAACTAATGCTTTAGGTGATGACTAGTTCAAAGCTGTTCCAACTCTACTTAAATTTTGCAGCACTTCATCTGAAACAGACATCAGCCACTACCTGCAGAGTGTTGACGCAGTACCACAATCATTATTATCCATGCAACAACTCATTCAATGGATTGCTGACGTCACATTGCATTTACTCGCATCAGTTCCTTATCATGTGAGCAGATGATGCAAAGTTATTAGTCGTGTCATTGAAGCTCCAATCTTCTATAATATGAAAAAATATTATGGTAGCCCGTAGTACCTACTAAATGAACGTTGTAAAAACCAAATCTATGACTAGTTTGGCGGTTTTACCGCTCATCAGGTAGACTCTGGTTCGAACCCAGGCCTTGTGGTTAAAAGTTAAGCTCTCTTGTTATTACATTGAGCCCAGTGATAGAAACTCTACTTTCAATCACAAGGTCTGGGTTCGGACCTGAGTCTACCTGATGAGCGGTCAAACCGCGAAACCAGTCGTAAAATTGGTTGATGCAGCATTCACTTAGTAAGTAGCCTACCTAAGGGCCTACCATAATTCCTCCCTGTACGTTCATACAGACTTACATCGGTTTTACTTATTTCATTACTTAATATGCTATGTAGCTTAGCTGAACTGTTATAGAACAGAAAGTTTTTAACGAGGGATATGGAATTTCCCATGAAGAAAATTTAGCATTTTCTATGAAGCATTTTGTTTGGAATGCATTTGCTTACTACTGCAAAAGTTAAAACATGCTGATCACGAACAAAGTTGTTAGGCTAAAGACGGTGGCAGTGGCAAGAAAGACGAATTTATAAGTCAAGCAATAAGTTTATCATTGTCTTTTTTGACTTGTAGCAAATCAACAAAACCTTCATACGTCCATGTTCCACATTGATTCGTGATCATGAATGGTTGTCTCTCCTTCGAGAGTTGCTTGTTATCATCCGTGTCTGGATGTTGTTGAAGAATGCGTGTTCTCCTGTCTTCCACACTCTCGATTCCAATCTAATCGGGATTGAAGGAGTGAAAGTCCTCCCTCATGCTTTTCGTCTGGTCACCATGCTGTGGCAAGCTTGTGAGTTCAAAATCAAATCTTCATTATACTCGCGGTATTACGCCGAAGCGTGCAATGAGTGGCGTGGCCCATCTCCACGGCTTAGCGTCTGGGCAACACAGCTCCAAAGAAACGTCGCAGCGGTGGCCAGCCGTTTCCAACAGCGTCCTCTTTGGCCGGCTTGGAAATCGAACCTCAGACCTCCTGCGCCGATAGCGATGCCTTTAACCACTACACCAGCCGGCCAGCAAGTTCTCGTATCTTTATGTTCTATTTACGTTGCGTAATCAATGGTAAAATGTCTCCTCATTGGATTTGCGTGATGTTGTTGTGCACTGCTGAGGCAGCCGGGTTTCCCACACTGGAAGGCACGCCCAGGCAACAATGCCGAAGCGTGTCACGCGTGGTGGCCCTGGTGGGTGGTGAGTGGTGACCCATCTCCGTGACTTTGCGCCTGGGCAACACAGCTCCGAAGAAACGGCGCAGCGGTGGTGAGTCCTTGGCGACACTATCCGATTTGACGTGGAGGGAGAAAACCTTGTAAAATACAAAAGACGATTTTTTTTATTTCTGGATCATGGTGGTTAGTAAATTAGTTTTTTGAGAAAATGGTTATAAACTTAGACAAAGACCATCGCTGAAAATTAGTTTTGTTCAAAAATTTTTAATAAAATTGAATAGCGGGCGTGTTTTGAAAAGTTTTGCTAATGTTTGAAGCAATTCTTCCCTATTTTCCAGGTTCTCCTGATTCTACGTCCAAAGATCTTCCGTCCACATTAATCAATGAATGTTGCCTGCTTCCATCTCAAGTCATCATTCCTCCTCTCGAAATAGTTCCAGCAGTCAATGGCATTCTCAGTCATCTCAACCACGCCACACGTTCTCTCACGTACGTAGTCGTAGATGCAATTTGTGTGTTAGAAACTTTGCCAATTCGGTACTTGTTACGTTTTTTCAAAGATCTTAAAATAAAATGAATGTTTATTTTGATTATTGACGTAGTAGTACCGATATCGCTACTGGTGCAGTAAGTCTGGGGTCGATTCCCTGGCCAGTCAAATTGGACACTGTCGTTACCGCAGTGACGTTTCTTCGGAGCTGTGTTGCCCAGGTGCTAAGCCGCGGAGATAGACCTCGCCACTCGTTGCACTCTTCGGTGTAATACTGCGAGGGATGAAGATTTGATTTTTTTGTGTTAACGCTTCTTGCAACTTCGATAGTTACAATATATTTAAAATGTAGTTGTTGTGAGAATGTTATAATTTTACTTCGATATATTTTAAAAACTAACATATTGAAGTTCAACAAGAACTATATGGATAATAACAAAATTATGAAGTAAAAAATTAAAAATCAAATCTTCATCATACTCGCGTTACTACGCCGAGGCGTATAACGAGGGGCGGGGCCCATCTCCGCGGCTTAGCACCTGGGCAACACAGCTTCGAAGAAACGTCGCAGCGGTGGCAAACCGTTGGCGACTCTTTGTCCGATTTGACCGACCCGGGATTCGAATCCCAGACCTCTGCATCGTAAAAACGATGAGTTAACGACTCAGCTATGAAGTAATGTTGATCATAATTAAATGGAAAAAGTTATTAATTCCGCTTTTCTAGAAATAGATGTATTAAAAATAGCTTCGTTTTTAATGACCATCTTCACTACTATAGAGTTATCGACATTAAGTTGCATTTATTTACCAATAAATTGCGGACGCAGACGCAGTATACCCGTGACTCGCTTCAACGAAATAGTTGGTATACGTATGTAATTTTTTAGGTTGAAATTCGGAGAGTTACAGCAGGACGCTGGAATACTTAATAGTAGACAACGCAAAACAGAACTTGTTGCTTTCCCCGGAAGTTCCGGCAAAATTGACTCGTTGAGAAGAATTTATCTCGGAAAGAGACCAACCCAGGAGTTAAAAGAATGTACCAGGTAGAGTTAGTAGTAGTTAGTGTCTTTTATTTCCGCACCGTCAACACGGCGAAGAATGAGTTAAGATGATGGAAATATAACAACGATACAAGAAATGGGAAGAAGCAACAAAACGATTAACGTTATGGCATGCGGGATTGCAGGTAGAAGAGGAATTACAACACCAGTTGGCCAGGAAGGCCTTGAAAATGTTTTAATGATCGGTTTGTGTTTCTGAAACTCCTCATGCAATGAGTCTGTATAATACCTGCAGATTGTTTCGACCTTTCAAGTCTCATCAGTGCAGTTGGCGTGACCGACATTTACTCGAAGCAATATATATGCCGAGAGGGATTTTTTGCTTGTGGTTTGTAACTATACCGGTTACAAAAACCTCTCTGCCGAACCCGTTCACCCGTGAAAAATCGGTGGACCTGGCAGGCAGTATGTCCGCGCAGTTGCGCATACAGCGGCCCAGAAAACACGGTGAATATCAGCGCTAAGGTCAGAATTTCCACAACGAGTCGTTTTTCACTGACGTATAACGGTGTTTTCTAACTAAAGGAGACACATTTTTCCTCGGGTGCCTGCATGAGTAAAGAAAGAACGAAAGCCCGAAGTGTTTTACAAAATATTCTTTTGTCAGTTTTGGAAATAATCGGCCGGTTAGCTCAGTTGTTAGGACATCTCCATCGGCGCAGAAGGCCTGGGGTTCAACCTTCATGCTAGTTAAATCGAACCCAGTGTCGCCAACGGATCGCCACCGCTGCGATGTTTCTTCGGAGCTGTGTTGGCCAGGCGCTAATTTGCGGAGATGAACCTCGACACTCGTTACACGATTTGGCGTGACACCGCGAGTATAATGAAGATTTGATTCAGATTTTTGAAATAAACTTTTTTCTCCCATTTTATGATTATCAATTTTTTTACTACGGTACTGTCCGACGTATTAGTTTACCATTGCATGGTAAATAAGATGTGCTTATTGATAAAATGCAATCAACCTTGTTCTTGTATTAATTTAAAAAAGTAGGAAGCCTGAAGCATCGTCCAATCTTAGCTCAACTGCTCAAGTAAGGCGCTGTGGTAAATGGTCAACCGCTGCTCTAAGAGATGCCAACATTTTTGTTTAATGCGAAAGTTCATTGTATGACCAATTAGTTATTTTTACCAGGAATAAGACTATTGGCGGTGGAAACGCACTTGCATTATTAATAATTATGGCAATAGCCCAGTGGTTAATAGGCGCATAGCCAAAACATGAGGGTGGTAGATGCCATTTATCGTACGGCCCTTTTCCCTTGCTACAACAATGTTTACTGCTGTACCGGGAAAACTATGTATTTGCTTACAAGCAAGTCTACTTTTATGTTACAAAAATTTTTCAGATGTGGCATCGTGACTGTGTACAACAGTTTGGGACCTGCTATATTGAAGATGTGGGATCAGAGATTTATCAAATCCTGTTTATGTGGAGGATTGTGGAGAAAAATGCATCCTTGATGAAAGCATTACAGATGGTAAGAATAGCGCATTATTATTACTTTTTTGATTTTGGATTTAGTGTTTATGGAAAAAACTCTACCTCACCCTGATCCATAAATTTTTAATAGTTGTAGACTTTTGTCTGGTGTTGACTTCTCCCGACTTTCATCCTACTGGGTTTGGTCTGGATATATTTTACCCTTCTAAGTATAAATCTATGATGTTGCATTAAAACTCTTTGATAGTAGCGAAACTTGTTAGTCAGCACTGGTTAGGACTACAATTTCCCCCTTTTTTATTTCAAAAGTATAAGCAATAGCGCAAATTACATGCATAACTAAATAATTCTTAAGGTCACTGCTTGACTTGATGACCGAAAGGTCTGTTCGCAACCTCCCTGCTTCCTGTATTGATCGCGACGTTCTGCGCTTGATTTTTACATGAGGCCAAAATAAACTTGTTGTTTATGGTGGGTTTTTCTCGTAATAGTATTTTCTTCAGTTGTGCGATTGCCGGGGCAGCAAGCTGAATTTGCAGACTTGTTCTTACTGTTTTTTGGGAGCTAAACATCGAGCCAGGAAGGTGTAGAATAAAAACCGCAGTAGATCTCAAAACTGAACGTTTCGACATCATAGATTCAGCTGTCATCATCAGTAGTGCATGCAAGGCAGTACAAAAATGTAAGAACTAGAATTTACAATTCTAACTATTGCTGTTTTTACAGTTTTGTACTACCTTGTGTTTGTACTACAAAACTGTAAGAACTAGAATTTACAATTCTAACTATTGCTGTTTTTACAGTTTTGTACTGCCTTGCTTACACTGTTGATGATGACAGCTGAATCTATGTTGTCGAAACGTCCAGTTGTGAGATTTACTGTAGTTTTCTTTTCCTCCTAAAGCTATTTTCCCCCATATTTATTGTATTCCGAGCAAGTGATTGGTTTTACCCAACGTGGAATGGAACCCGAGTCTACCGTTTCAGAGACGGACGCTACGAGGCCTGTGAAAGCATTCCAACCATAATCCAGAAAATGATCAAGGACTTCGTGGGTAGAACTAGCTTTCGTAGATAGCCGGATTTTCATTAATAGAAAAAATTTAAGTCTCCAAGCAGGGGGTCAAAAAATCAGCAGGTGAAATTCTACAACCTCGCTCAACCAACTAGGTCTAACCACAGGCCCCACAAGCTAACCCACTAATTTGCAGCTGCTGACACGTTTCGACCTTTTTAGGTCTCATCAGTGCAGCACAGCAACCTAACGCCTTAACCAAACTTATTACCCTTTAACTAAATTTCCAACCTCTGTCGCTGTGCTAAGCTTTACTTTCCAGCCAAACAAGACCTAAAAAGGTCGAAAAGCGTCTTCAGCTGCAAATTAATGGGTTAGCTTGTGGGGCCTGAGGTTAGACCTAGTTGGTTGAGCGAGGTTGTAGAATTTCATCTGCTGATTTTTTGACCCCCTGCTTAGAGACTTAGGTTTTTTCTATTAATGAGAACTCGGTTATTTACGAAAGCTAGTTCTATCCACGAAGTCCTTAGGCATTATATGGATTATTGATTAATATTTCAAAGAATTGTATTGCTCTGATGGATCCTATTTTTGTTCAGAGGAATCCCTGACGGAATTTACCTTAATTCTAATTTCCCTCTGATTTTCGGTTTCTTCGGATTTATTGTTTTTTGGATTCTGACAATGGTGTCTTTGAAATCTTTGCGCTGGACTCAGAGCCGGATTTAGACAATGAAAGGCCCTAGACCAGGGGTGGGCAACTTCTTTAGTCGGCGGGCCATATGTGGGAAGACAAAGTCCTTTCCGAGCCGGATTATTAGATGGATCGAGATCAATATCTTCAACAACTACTATTGTCAGGGTCGCTGTGATTGGAAGAACAAAAAAAAAAGGTCTACACGTCCTCAGATGTGTTTTCTACCAAAAATATCGGTGAAACAGTGGCGTAGCGAGAAATTTCAAAAGGGGGCCATAATTTCCACATTTTTTTGATCGTTTTTTTATTCGGCAAAACTACTTTAAAGCTGATTGAGTAACGAGAAAGGTTCTAGGGGGTCCGGGGGTATCCTCCCCCGAAATAATTTTGAAAATTTACATGCTGTAATGGCTATTTTAGTGCTTTTTAAATAATTTTCAGCCAAATTTTGTTTAAATTTTTAGGCCCCAATTCTTGAGTGCTTTGCCAAATATGATGCATTTTGTTCGCACATGTTTCATTATACCTGCCTAAGGCGTAATCGTAATCAAAAGAGGTTCGAAATTATGGAAAAATTGTATACATCAAAAACATTTTTGAAAATGACTGATGAGAGGATGCATAGTTTGCATACCCCTCATCCTACCCCCTGGATCCGCCCGTGGCCATAAGCTACAGAAACCATCAAAAGAGTCTGGCATACTTCGCAAGGCACAAGGCCCCCCTCCCCCTCTAAATACGCTAAATACGACGCGGTGAAGAGCAAAAAAGGTATACTTGTCCTCAGATGTCCTATAACAAAATATAAGGTCTTCGGCTTGATTTGCGATAGGAGTTTATATTTCTGTAAGCGCCGGGGCCGTATGTTGCCCATGCCTGCCCTAGACTAAGCTATTTGATCAATTAGATCCTAGTGACCAATGATCAGACTCATCTTTAAGTAAATAAAAGTCTTGATGGTCAATTTCCAAAAAAAGGTCTTGTTGTTGTTGACGAAGCCCCTATTTCTCCGAAGCCCTAGGGTTCAGCCAATCAGCCTGCTTAGTCTATTGGTAAATCCAGTCTGTCTGGACCGCGCTGCAGTTGGCGACGATTGTGGTTTGGTTGTGTGTACTACAGATCCTAAGTCTACTGCTCAACAAGATTGTCATTTTTTATTTATTTTCAGATCCTATGAAGGTCATCGCGTGGAGTTTTTGATCGAAGGTTTTTTCGCATTTCAATGAATTCACGACAACGGCGTTTATTGCAAAAGTTTTTAGGCAGTTTCAAAATTGTTTATGAACATGGTTTTAAATTTAGTCGATTTCAATTTGATTTTATTGTTTTAAGTTTTTAACTGATCGTGTTAACATTTGTTTAATATAAATAAATATACGTGAATTGTCGAGTGCTGAGCCCTATCCTAAAGCGGGTAGTAGGCTACTGTATAAGATAAAGTGCAGGACCATGCAAATAGCTCAAAATTGAAATTGCATCAATCAATTGTTGCCAGCTTGCCGGTACTAACCCCATCACATTTGGCTGGTGCCCCACAACTTGATTTGCTCTGGAGACGGCACTGAAGGCTTACAGTTTTATCTTGGTATTTAAATTTCTAACTTTCGGTAAGTATAATGTGATTTACATGAAGCATGGTTTATAAAAACAGTTAATTTGCTAATCTGACACTGAAAACTCTGATGAAAATCAACGTATAAACTACCTGCCTTCGATCTGGGTACAATAAAAGCAATTAAGACCAGCCAATTCTGCGAATTAATAAAAAATGATTCAATAAATTTTCGTTTAGCGTAATCATTTTCAAGGTCAAGAATTTCAGAATTTTGCCAGTCACTTTCATGTTCCGATTGTATGACGTGTCTTGATTGTTGAGTCCCATTTCATAAGTCTGACGTGACGCATATATTCTTTTTTCCTGGTGACAAATCAACGCTTTGTTTCTCCAATATGACATTGGTTGCAGTCCACGCATTTGATTTTATACACTGCGCCCTGGCGATGTTCGGCGTCAACCATGTGCTTGAGGGAAGAAAGCAAATTACCAATCTTTCGGGGGGGTTTGAAGATAGTTTTGATGCGATGGGACCTTAGTACAAATTTTAACGATTCCAATAATTTAGGAATATGCGGTAAGATTGCCTAGATAGGTAGATAGAAAACAGTTTATTCGCCTGAATACCAAAACAAAAACACATAATAGGCCTACAACAAATGGTCAGTTTTTTCAGGCCAGTAAGCATCGAAGAACCCGAAGGTTTTTAAATGAAGATGCTTCCTGACTTGTTACTTGGCAATGTAACCAACAGCTATTAGAAAAGAAAAAACAGTAAAACACACACAAAAAACACAACAATCATTTAGCCCAATGAGTGATTCGGCAGCAGAAATTAAGACACACTGCTTCAACAGCAAATAAAGAAAATCCGGATTTTAGAGCAATAGAAGGTCTAAGTGATACATAACTCTGAATGGCTATTTGCTTTACCTTATTTTTAAATGACAACTAGGGCCATTTTTTTTGACCTAAAAAATATATATTTTCGACATTATTTTAGTAAAATTTTGACTGAACCGCTTCCGCGTATTATTTACGTCTTGTTGCACTTTATTAATCAAGTAATTATGTTTTATAATCTGCAATTTACGTAAGTTTTTGAAGAAAAAGGTAGCCTACTTCGAACATTTTCTCAATTACTCAGTGTTGAAGCTAATGCAACAAAGCGACGCATGACGTTAAAACCTAGGATAACGAGCCATTGTGTGTACCGGTATCAATCAGTGTGTAATACACAAATTGCGTCGCTATCGCGACTGTACTGTACACTAACACCATGTCTATGATTTTTTTAACGAAAGCCACGCAGTATAATTACAAGGACGTTTTATTGTTATACAGCATCATATATTTTTTTACGTTCTTAACATCCAAATTTCTGTCTTTTCTCAGTAATTTGTTGAGCATAGAAAACGACCTCTCAACAGCAGCAGAGGTTGGCTGGGCTTTTTGCAATAGTGCGTAGCTTGTTGGGTCAATTGTCAAGTTGGTACAGTTTATTATTGTTTCTAAATCAGAGTTTTTTTTGTTTTTTTTTTTAGGATTTTTGTGGATAGTCGTTTGTTAATGTAGTCTTTAATTGCGCAAGGATCATCATCGAATTGCATATTCTTCAGCAGTCCGTATGCTTTGGTTATTGTGCAGGCACTTCCTTCTAAGAACTCTACGTTGGCTGCTAGAGTCCGGTATTGATTAATTTTAACCAAGTCCGACACCAAACCTTCCACATTGATAGCGTCTTTTGCTCTACTGACCAAGAGACCTGCACTTGTCCAATTGTTGACAAACAATGGTACGAACAGCTGGAAGGTTGTCACTATAATATCAGGCAGCTCTAAGCCAAGTTGCCCATCTTGTAATTACACGGTCAGGAGGAGATGGCAGACCAGCATCATGAAAATCTTTCTTGCGATCTTTGTTTTTGATTGTTGCTGCCTTGATCGTTGCTATTACTTCATCAATATTTTTAAAATGAGCACGCACACGCATAGCGCAGTTATGTAGTAAGTGCCCAACGCAGGTGACATGCATTAAAGAAGGGTATAATTCCTTTAATGTCTTTCCAGCCGAAGACATGTACCGAGCAGCATCAGTCAAGAACAATGAAAAATTCTCGCGTTTTATTTCAAGTTGTCGCAATATGTCATTCACAGTGTGCAGAATATTACTGCTATTAACATTGCGACCGCTGTCATGTGGATGGCAATTAACGAGGAATGTCTGATTTGGAGCATCTGAGCTGCCCACAAGCACACTAATATACTTTTGTTTAGCAACCTCTGCTTCATCCACAATCAAAAAAATTTTTTTGTCACGAAGTATGTCTTGAATTTGTTCCTTTTTTTGGGATGCCAATTTAGCAACACATGCCCGGGCTGCAGTCTCCGAAGGCAATACTTTTTCCATTCTAGCAAACAGAGACTTTAAAGAAGGATGGTTCAGTTTATGAAGTGGGATATCTGCAGCTAAGAATGAAAAAACAACCTATTCCTTGAAGAATGAAGAAACAACCTGTTCCTTGAAGTTTCAACAGCTCAGACGGCCGAGTGGTATAGAGCGTCTGTCTCTTGAGCTGTAGACTCGGGTTTGATTCCGAGTCGGGTCAAACCAATCACTTTAAAATTGGTGTTCACAGCTTCCCTGCTTGACGCTCAGCATTGAAGGACAATGTGGAGATCAAGCCGGCAAGTTTACTTGTTGTGCCGTTGGGAAAGGCACTTAGCGGGATTCCCCCATCTTGGCGTGGTGGACAGATGGCCGGCAACTCCTAAGCGAGCTCGTATAGCGCATTGATCGCTGTCTCGCGATAGGAGGATAAATATGCAACTAACCAACTAACTAACTACTTGATCGAAATGTAAAAAGGTTTGCTTACTTTGAGATTTGCTCTTCGTCTCCAATTTTCCTTAGTGTTGCTTACTTTTTCGGTGGCTTTCCACAAAAAACTTTTTGTTGCATTTGACTAACACGTCGCAAAGGCTGCATCGCAAGTCACCGGCAAGAGTTGCCGAAAACTCATCCGGATATTCCTGGCAAGTTTGCCTAACTTTTGCTATAGAAGATTTGGCTTGTTTTGGCATTCTTTGCTTTGCAAGCTACTACTTAAAAGACCACGTGTAAAGAGCGCAAGGGTTTTATAAGATTAGATTAATTGTCTAGCAATTATGTATTTATGCATCAACAATGACGTTTCATGCATAATAAGTGCTATTTCCTCAATTACCGCACGCATTATTGTGACGATAGTGCAAATATTGCAACTATTTCAAAAGTTTAAAATCAAATAAAACTGCGCATAAAATTTTAATAGCAGCTCAAAATTCAAAAAAATATTTAAAAAATATAAATTTGTTCGTTTTTGTAAGGAAATTTTTGATAAAGACAATTTTGACTTTATGCAAAATTTTGACTTTATTTTGACTGATAAAATCTACCAAAACAGACTCCTGAACACCTGAAACGAACGTTAGTACACATTTGATCATGCAACAAGGTCCTGAAAAAATTTTGACTTTATTGATTTTAGCGGCCCCTAATGATAACCTTTTCAACTTCCAATTTAGCAACAGCCATGCACTTCCGTTTGACTTTGTGGCTGATTAACCTTTTTAACTTCCAATTTACAGTAGCTTTGCTCAACTTTTGATTTAAAAACGGTGCAGGATAACCGTTAAAATTCGGAGCCTGATAAATGATAAACGTTATAACGGTTATCCTGCACGATTTTTTTCATCTGTTCGCTGAAAGATTTTTTACAGCGAAAGAAAGCTATTGACAAAGTTTTGAGCTCCCAAAGTACATCTAAAAATAAAGAAGAGACGCACAATTAGCTTGAGAAAACTACACTAAAGTTGCATTTAAAGTGACGTCATCACCTTTACTGAGACGTCATTACCTCTTCAGTATCTATTTTGGAACATTCATGTATTGCTTGAGGTAAATGCCAAGTTTAATACCTCTATCCACTCTTAAACATACTTTTCTACAAAACCATGCTAAAAATTTGGGACCCAAGTTAAAAACCCGAGTTTGCCAGCCGCCAGTCCTCCTATTCAAGGCGTCTATGCTCCGAACCATTGGCCACGCTACCGACAGTTGCAATACAAGCTATTCTTACACGCCGGCACATGGTGCTGCCGTCTACGTAAGCTCAGCCTGCTTTCTTTTTTTGCTGCGATAGGCTCCTGATAATGCGGCCTTGCTATGAGGAAACGTAGGCCTAGTAAGCAGCAGTGTATTTAGAATTTATAAAAGGGGGTAGGGGGCAATTTTAGACAAGTTAAAAAGTTGCAATAAAGCTGAGTCACAAACTGAGTGTTTAGTAAGAGTACGCATGATGTTTGTGACGAGAGTGTCAGGATGAGGTAAGTAGTCGTAATTACCGCAGAGCGAGACGGGGCTGTTCGGAGTATTAGCTCTCAGTAGCCGCCCTCAACCGTAAGAAATAATTGTTGCTCCGATTGCTTGACCTTGATCAGCCAAGCACCCTTCCGCATTTGTATTTCTTAAAAAAATTTAACTTTTGTGGTACCTAACATCATGTTAGATAACCACTCAGGTTTAATTCTATATGTTAAAACACTATATGAGATAATCATGGTCTGTCGACTGTCGTAAGTTACTTCGTATATTTAAACATAAGTGTTGATATTTAAGCATTTTAGGAACTCTCTTTTTCTTTTGTTTTGTATTATGTCATATAGTGCGGTTCCCAACCATTTTCATACTCCCTACCTCTTTAAAATTTTTGATATTATTTGCACCCATCACAAAATGTGCGACTGTAATCAGCCACGCAAACCAAATTTTCGTAATGGTTGGAGCTAAAATGAATTTATGCGTGTTTTTGACCTTAAGCATGTTCCTGCAATGACTTTGCTTTAAAAACCCAGCTGGTGTTCAGCTGGGGGGGTCTGGGAGAACGCTGTAAGCTCCCCCAGCGGAGCTATCAATTTTAGAGTTTTTAGCTTTTTTGAAAGTGTCGGTATAGGTATGTATAGGATAGCAAGGTACAGGATAGTTAAACCAGTCACTACTCTTTTGCTGAATCAAACGCATTTTGTTTTCAGAGTTTGATTGTAGCTAACCACAAAGAGGTTAAGGGTTTTACGCCACTTACAAGTTTGCGAACTACATATCACCATCAGAGCGTAACAACGCTGAAAAATTGACAGTGAGCAACCGAAAATAAAAGCGCTCTTAATACAAGATAAAAATCTTTAAGCCGTTTTGAATTTCCTGAAATGCTTTCTCGCGCCCCCAAGGGGTGCAAGCGTCCTCAGTCGGGAAACCCTGTTCTTTATGGGGTATTGAGATTTTGTGGACGAGCTGAAGTCTTTCATCAAAAATATTTTTCTGTAGCACAATTCTAGCATGTTTTAAGATTGCGAGCTTTGCAATATCGCCCGATAAGAATACACATTAAAGCAGTAGTTTTCAAACTTTGTGTTACGCCTTCCTCACAAAATATTAATCATGACGCTACCCTCCATAAAATAATACATAAGCTATATTTTTGAATGATTATGACTAATATTTGTGCCTCCCTTTACACTAGTAACTAGTCCACGCCTCCCAGTTTGGAAAACGCTCATTTGTTTTGCACCGTTGCGTCTAGTCAAAAATAAATGAATGAATTATTTCATGGAAACACAAAAAAGGAAGAAAGCTTCGGAAAAATATTTTTGCACAAACGCTGAATTTTGGCTTCTTTTGACCAACGAAACAACGATTTGAAACAATACATTGAAAGCTTTCTGAAATATCATTCTGAAACTTGACTGACTTAGCATAGTTGCATGGTTGGCTGCAAGTCAAGACTGACTTAGCGTGGATGCATATAGTCGTTATAAAACCCTTATTTAGATCTAAATTTTGTTACTTTTAGTCAGAGTCACAAGAACTTGATTTGCGTTTGGATCTTATCGTCTTTATCCAAAGCTGGTTGAGTTAGCAAGCCTATTATGCAATAAAAATAGCTATTGACAAGTGGCCGGCCTTGAATTTGAAAAAGCCACTAACTTTTCCGTTAGGCAGCTCGGATGGCCGAGTGGTGAGAGCGTCCGCCTCGGGAGCTGTAGACTTGGGTTTGATTCCGAGCCGGGTCAAACAGCTCAGACGGCCGAGTGGTAAGAGCGTCCGCCTCGGGAGCTGTAGACTTGGGTTTGATTTCGGGTCGGGTCAAACCAGCAATGACTTTAAAATTGGTGTTCACAGCTTCCCTGTTTGACGCTCAACATTAAAGGAACAGTGTGAAGAAGCCGTCAAGTTTACTTGTTGTGCCGTTGGGAAAGGCACTTAGCGGGATTCCCCCATCTTGGTGGGGTAGACAGATGGCTGACAATTCCTTAGCCAGCTCGCATTGCACATTGATCGCTGTTTCGTGACAGGAGGATAAATATGCAACACAACACAAAAAAATATTAGCAAAATAGTTTTTTAAAGGCAAATTAGCAGCAATTGGGCTTCGCGATGACAAGCAAAACCAAATAACTTTATCAAGATAATCATTGTCACTTCAGAATTAAAACAAAACTCAAAACTAATGACAAATTTTTAATTTTTGGTTTGGATTTGGATGAGGTAAAGGTACAAAAAAAGCACCCCAAACAGATTTACATTAAATTTCAGCTCAGGTAACGATCGCGTTATCTGTTTATCTCCTCGCACTATTTTATTTTGCTCATCTGAACTAGGATACCCAAATCGATATCAAACACTTCTAAACTGCAGTAGCCTGAGTAACGAACAAGACATAACAAACACATTATAGGGCTATGCGCTCACGCAATTATTCTGTTTATTTCACGATACCCTAAAGCCTATCGGTTACAACTCTACAGCCTTTTAAAGTTAGTTTGCAATAACAATTGTGCATTTTTTGTTATTTTCAACCGACCCCACCCCTTCTGACACCCTATTGCAACACAGTTCCACAATAACTTTCAAATATATCTAAGTTACATTTATTTTCGCTCGTTTTTTTTTTTGTTGTTTGGGGGGGGCATCGCCCTTTATCCCCCCCCCTAAATACGCTGGTGCCAGTAACCCGAACAGAGATGTGTGCCGTCCTAAATCCACAAGTCTCAAATAGACTGTGCGCCTGTTTGGTCAAAGTAGCAACAGTGTGCAGTAACCGTTGCTGTGTGCGCCACTACTGCATTTGTCATTGATCCAGGGTGTCCGAGAGCCGCCAATGGGCCCAGAGCAAATTTTTTGGTGGACCCCCTACCTTCTGCAGTCTTTATAAGCACAAACACAACATTTTAGTAAATTCAGTGAGTTAGTATTTGGTTGCCTATCTATCCCCTTTATAGCGAAAAAGCGATGAAGGTGATATAACGAGCTCGCTTGTTTCATCCTCGGGAAAATTTTGAGGATATTTTTGATGACCACGATGAATCGCCCTACGTATTTACGAGACAGATGGAAATTCCGTGAAGACAAGGCCCACGTCAAAGTCTTAGTGCGGATGTGGAGTCTCGCTACCAGTGTTGCGTACAGTAGTAACTCCATTGTCAGTATAAGCACTTGGATTAGGGAAACTAACACTTGCTTCATCAACTACAATATTGACACTCAAATTAAGACTTTGTTTACATCATCACTAGGATTAGATACCAAATTTGCGTATGAAACTGCAGTATCATTTTTCGGACTATTTTCGCTGACATTTAACACTTTATTAGCAGTTTCCTGATCAGGAGCGTCTTCATTAGATGTTTTTTTCACTTTCTCTCCCAACTAAGTTATACACCCAAGCTTTCTAGTCTTTGCTGCCCTTTACACTGTGATCGTTCTCTTATGACCCTTTTATTTTGCTTTTATGCACCGGATGTATGTTTAATCATTTCTCAACTTGCATTTTACAAAAATATACCTACTACCAATTGTAAGAATAATTAATCATATTAAAAAACATTTTAAAACCTATTATACCAAATCAATCAATTTGACAGCATTTATCCATTTATTTATCCATTCATCCATCCAACGGTCCATTTTTTACGCATGCGATCATCAAAAAAATTTGTTCCAGTCCGGCGATCGGCAACTCTTTTGAGCAAGGGAAGCATAAAAGTTGGACTGTTTCCATTGCATTTTTGTGAGAGCCACATAACATATTTGAGCACCTATTTAAACCAAAAGTGTTTTTACCCGTACACGACCAAGCTCTGCTGCTTACGGATAATTAAAATTGTGTTTGGTTGAGCTCGTGTCAGGCACTGTCTTGCCTTGCCGGTTACTTTAACACATGTTTTAAATACCGGTATCTTGTCGCTTCAACATACTTTCATTTTTTAAATGAAACTGTTCTTGTGCTCCCATCAAACTCAAGTCTATAAACCTGAGCCACAATGTCTACCGGTACTCGATAGTTCAAAAATTCTCTAACGCTGCATACATGAAACCAAAATTTTCCACTGATCTCTTCAGCCTCAAGCGACAAACACGTTTATGATTCAACATTGTCGGTTGATAAACGTGTACTTTTTTCCGAATTAATCCTAATATCTCTTGTCTTTGATTAAGACGAAGCCGAATGAAATGCAAATGAAGCAAAAAATCTGAATTTTCAGCTTAGGCCTAAAAAATGCGCTTTTATGCATAGCATAACTTACACATCAAAAAGGTGCGACTTTACTTAAGGGGCCCATACTCTCCGAAAAATTGGCAATATTTGGATGCACATTAAGCTAGAATGCTGTTATAATTTAAAAATTTTTTTTGCTATATTTCATAAGATATGGATTAATGGACCCCTAAAACAGTCTGATTTACGCCGGGGGCCCATGCACTCTATAAAATCGATTATTTTGAAGTTTCTTTGCTGCATTTATTACGTAAGATATGGGCTCATGGGCCCCTAGAACAGCATGATAACTTATGTTGGGGGCCCATGCGCTTCATAAAATTGATTATCTAAAGTATATTGAGCTCAAATGCTGATTTAATTGTTTTTCAAACTTGCTTTGGTTCTATTTATTTCGTTAGATATGGACTAATGGGCCCCTAGAACAACATGAGCCCCGGGGTCATTTGCCCCCTGCCCCCTCTCTCATAGGCTCTGCATTGATCTCACCGACGGGCTTTTCATAGGCCAAAGAAAAATAACGTGAAAGAAAAACTGCAGAAGTGATTTGTGTCAAGTCTGTTCGTTTGTGCCTACCAACTGAATTAATTTTTATACGAGCTCGAGTTCAGTCTATTTTAGCAAGTCAGAGTTCTTTAATTTACCTTCTTTAAGTTCGAGTTCAGGCTGACAAACATACTATTTGTCTTTTTTAGGCCGCCTCCTCATAGACGATGAACGACATGCAAATGTTGGGAAAAGCGCAATCTCAATTTACAATCTTACGCGACTTGATCAACAAAAATATTTTTTTCTGACAATTTTTTAATCTTCAAATTTCTTTTCAATGCACTCGAATTTGAAGTTTTATTCGAGTTTGCAGCCGTATGCAAAATCTAACAAAAATTCAGCGCAACTGATGAGCGTAAAACGAATTAGAATTTTTGCTTGTTGACGACAAATAATGCAGTAATATTTCGTCGGATCAAGACTTTTCGGCCGAGTTACAATTAGGGTTGCGGTTAGGGTTTAGGTTAAAAGTCTGAAGGTGTATTTACACAGAATACGATACGACTTTTCGTGCTTTAAAGTAAACAGACCTTAACGTTTGATATTTAGCAGGGTAGCAAAAATGTGTAGTTTATCCAGGATTGGGAAAAATCGATTGTAATCAATATTCGATTGCGATATTCTTTACTTTTTGTTCATCGAATGCACAATACTGGAGCCTTTACTTTTTTGAATGAATATCGAATATGGCCTCGTCTTTACTTTTTTTTTCGGCGCAATTCAATATTCCATAATCGATTCTTTTTGTCCGGGTTACTTTATCTCACTTTAGTAAAGTTAAAATAATCGTCGGTATGCCATTACCTTGTTTTTGCTGATAATTTTTTTTGTGCCAGAAAAAAAAAGATTTTTAATAGCAAAGTTGCTTCGCATATACTATGTCCGTCGTTTGTCTGTAAGCAGAGATGGGCATTTATCGCGATGATTTATCGGCAATAGTTATCGGTGATAATTTATTACCGATTATCGTTATCGCTCGAAATAATTTTGATTTATTGATTACCGATATCGCTTTCGTTGCATATTTTGTTATCGCGGATAAATTATCGCGATAAACGGTTTTTTATGCACGCAGTGTTTAAACTTCAAAGTTAGTGAGTTGGAGCTGTGGAAAAACCACGCGGTGTCTATTAAAATTTGTTGTGATTTTTAAAAATTACCTCCTTGTTTTGTTTAATTTCACGGCAGAGTTCGTGAACTGCTTCTTCTGAAAAATTTAGAAAAAACAACTTACCAAAAAAAAACTTTGTCGAACACATTGCAAATTTACCGCAACATTTAGCCTATCGGAAAAATTTATCTGCGATAATTTATCGATTACCGATATCGCTTTAAAAAATTGAGATTTATCGATTATCGGTATCGCCTAGATCTTTTTTGAAGTTATCGATTATCGTAATCGCTTTAATACAGAAAGGTTTATCGTGCCCATCACTGTCTGTAAGTTACCGCAGGAATGCGAGGACATCACAAAAAATGCTTGGCGTACACCGCTAAATGCTCTGTGTAATATCGAATATCGATTACATTATTCTTTATTCTTTACTTTTTTAAACTACCATCGAAATCGATTACTTCTTTACTTTTTGGTGAACTATCGAATATCGATTATTTCTTTACTTTTTTGTGTATCGATTCCCAACCCTGAGTTTATCCTACTTGTTACGCTCGCTTGTTTAGAGCTTTATTATTTAATAATTGTTTTTGTAATATCATTGTCTTCGTTGCCTTCTTACTATATCGTCATAATGTTTTTCCCATCGTAGCCATTTTGTAATTTGTTGAATTGGCTTGCTGAAATTAGATGAGAGCATGAAAGGAGCTGGTTATTATTTTAGTTACAACTGTAGCTACTTGTTCGATTTTTACATTTGGAATAGGCCTATAGCAGGAACAGCCGGCCCAAGGTGAATTTAATGCTTTTGCTTTTTAGAGTTAAGCATAGGTTTCAGTGGCCTAGTCAGTAGCCAGCCACAAATTTCGGGGGGGGGGGAGCAAAACAGTATTTCGAGCCAGTCGATTACGACTTGTTTGGTACACAAAGCTAAGCATTTGCTAATCCAAGGAAGCAACAAAGTTATTTGTGGAAGTTGAGCCGACAATCTTGTTATCGTGGTACAACAATAGCTTAAATAACAGTCTGCGTATTGCGTCTTGACGCGTTATGTACCCTAGCTGTTTTCACGTGGGACATACTGTTAAACTTAACGCAAGCAATAATTTTTGAATAAGAGGTGGGGCTTGTATAAATTAAGCCGCTCCACAAGGGCGTAGCCAGGGGTGGCACGAGCTACGGGGGCCATGACCCCCCAAACCCAATCCATCCTGGACAAAACGAGGATCTTGGTAATTTATGTGATAAATACTTGCCCTTGTAGGTTCGGTAGAAGGTCGTGAGTTCTTGGCAGCTTGAATTAACTTCTTACCACTTTCTAGAATCAGAAAATACTACTTTTGCTTTACTTTCATCGCAAAATTTGTCAAACAAAAAAATCAACGCACGTTTCTTAACAGCAGAAAAACGAAAAATCGAAAGAGGACTTGTATCAAAATTTAGAGCTTGTTTGAATTAAGCCGCATTTTGTAACAGGCGGATATATCACGAGCACAAGGACCGCTAGGGGCGCTAGTGAGTTATTAGTAGGGTTTAGGGCCTAAACCTAACCCCCAACCCTAACTCCGAACCTCGAGCCATGGCTTAATTCAAACAAGCCCCCAAAATTTTACCTCCAAAATCGGAACAGCAAAAGAGGGATTATAGCATCCAATCCAATATTTACGAATTACAAAAATAAACAATACATGTCAAGAAACAATAGTACGAGTTTGGTTGGTGGACTCTACACTACACCATTGCGCGATTATTATCTTGCAGGGCTTTTAATAAGTAGGCCAAGGATATCTGGGAAGTGGGGTTACAAAGGAGAAATACAATGCAACTTTGCTCTTTGCGTTGGCCAGAGTTATGATGGCGCAGCCGCAATGGCCAGCGAACAGTCAGGCGTCACTTCAATTGTTCAAAACGAATCTCCGTTGTCATATTATTTTCACTGTGCTATGCATTGCTTAAATTTGAGCGCTTCTGCAGCTGTAAAAGTTTCAGCAATGCAAAATGCTGAAAACGTTGCACGAAAAGTGGTTAAAATGTTTAAAACCAGTCCGAAGAAAACAGCGTTATTGAAGTGCTGCATCAAAGATGTCTCTAGTCAAGGAGAAACAAAACGTTATCTAGTCGGCTTATGTGAAATCCGGTTTGTAGAATGCCATGTATCGGTATCGGTGAAGCACTAAAAAATTAGGGGCAAAAAATTTCAACTAAGTTTGCCCGAAAACTGTTCAAATTGCTCTAAAATGGCCATTACAGTGCGTGAATTTTCAAAAAATTTCCGCGTAAGTATGCCCCCGGACCCTCTGGAGCCTTTTTTTTGTTCCTCAACTTGTTTCAAATTAATTCTGCCGGAAAAAACTACGCTTGAAAAATTGTCGAAACTTGGTGCCCCTTCCTTAAAAAAACTTTGAATACGCCTCTAACATGAAACATTGACGCCCTATTCCGGGTCTAAACGTCTGACGTCTTTGTATCTAGTTAACACTCAACCTAATTCACATCTGCATCCTCCCACCAAATTTTTCTGGATCCGTTCCTGCTGTTGGATAAGCTTTTTAAAGTTTAGCCCCCCCCAATCGAAAATTCTGGCTACACCTATGCCGCTCCATATTACAATGGATGGTTTACTTTAAAGCTGTCGGGAATTTCCCAAAACGTCATGCGCAATGCAGACATGCTCTTACCCTAACCCAGAGGTGGGCAAAGCTTCTCACACGAAGGGCCACATTTAAAAAAAATTTGAATCCGAGGGCCGCACTGATTGGAAGAGCAGAAAAAAAGGTCTACACGCCAGCATATGTCCTGTTTTTTTCCACTGAAAGTCGGTGAAGAGCAAAAAAAGGTCTTCGGCTTGATCACGCAGCTTGCCCACCCCTGCCCTAATCCAATGCGAGCCTCGGTTTACGTGATGACGTATTGGAGAATTCCCGCACGCCGCTTTAAAGTGAACCATCCATGGTGATATAAGGCGGCTTAAAAACAATTAGCCCCTAAAAAATAGGGGTCCGGGGAGCAAAGAGACGTTGCTTTGAACTTGTCGATACCGCTGGAAAGAGCCTACTCACTTGATGTTTGTTTAAAAACGCAACCCAGCCGGTACTACGGTCAACAGTATATTCAGTGTTCGAGTTGTAAAAACACTTATGGGGGCATGGTTAGGCTGACCAGATCAAACTATGACGAAAACGGGACATTTTGACCGAAAAAACGGAACATCTTAAAAAAGAAAACGGGAAATTTAAAACAAACAAACGCAGAAGTGAAAGAACCGTGATCAACCATCTTTTACCGTACGAAACAGTCGAAGGGGAAAGAGTTGAGGCAAAAATGCATGATTACAAGCAGTGGCGCACCCAGGATTTGGCAAAGGGGGGTACAACCAGGGGTCCGCCAACTATTTTTACGGTTTTCATATAAAAAAACACTCATTTTACCACACTTGTTTATCAAAATAGGACATGCTGTGAGTGCAGTCACTATGCACAATGCAAAAATATTTTCGCAGCCAATGTCTAAATGCGAAAGCTTTGCTAAAGTAAGTGAAAAGAGGCTGCAGTCATTATAAGTTTGAGAAATTACTGACTTAAATTTAGGTTTTAGCACCTTATTACTGGGCCAAAAGGGGGGGGGGCATGGCACCGTGCCTCCCCCCTGCGTGCGCCTATGATTACAAGTTACAGCATTGTCCCAGCCCCTCTCTAAACAATGCTATCGAGTAAAAGTGAACGGATGTTATAAAAATTGGTCTGAAATATGAAAAAGGCTTGTATTGCAGTGTTAACTCTATAATTGGTTAATCGTTTATATGTTAATCAAAAAAATTCTAGCACTGCTGAGAATGCTAAATGCAATTTTCGGTAGCAAAGTGCGACATATCAACAACGATACAGTAGCGATAGGAGAGACCGCCTTGCCAAATTCGCCTCGTATTTTCAATAATCCAAGAAAGTATTTCATTTTGAAGTTTCTACTGCTAATCAATTCCATCAATTATTTTTGTCCGATGAAGCGATCATTCGCAGCAAATTCCCATTTTTTAACCACGAACGAAGACGTTTTAGGATCTAAATCCAACGCCATTAGAAAACATGAATTTTTTGCTTTTTTTTAAGCCAAAGTGAAAAGTCAGGGTTTATTGTCTTTTTAACAAAAGTATTCTTTTCTTTAGTTCTCACATGATCATGTTCTTACGCTAAATGCCACAATAATAAAAAACGAGACATATGAGAAAAAGTCGGGACGCTTAAAATCGGGTGAAAATACGGGACTGTCCCGTTCAAAACGGGACGTCTGGTCACCCTAGGCATGGTGCAAGCTTTTCACGCAGACGTAAAGGAGGGTCGGTCATTGTTTACAGGGGAATGGTTTACGCGAAAATGTTTTATGGGGGAATGGTATTGTTTGCCGGGGGGATGGCGTCTCTCGTCAACTCGAGTTCTGAGCATATTTCAGCACCAAGCAGATTGTGTAACATAATTTAAAAGTGGATAGTCTTGCGTAGGCCTATAGGGCTTATTATTTCATTTTGTTATTGTGTAGTTTTATGCCTTGTGCTTAATGCACATTTACCCACAACGTTTTTTCGAAAGTTTAAGATTTCATAAATTTTTTTCACGCCCATTCAAGGTTATGTTAGTAAGACATGTGAGTTGGTACTGTAAATATCACATTTCCCGACAGTTCAACTGTTCACGTGCGCCGAGAGAATAACAAATTCGCTCACTTTAATTCGAAAGACGCTATTGTTCGCTAACAACGGCTTAGTTCTTTTGAATAGCGTTCGCTTTCTTCGCAGGCTATTTAGTACAGTCAACCCGTTTTTAAACCAAACGAGCGTGAGTTTACTTGTAAAAAAGCGTTGATTTTCTCTGTGGCCGCAGGGTTAACGCAGTAAAATCGAGTTTGCCTATGACACTGTTTATCCAGTGTACTGTCAAGATTAAGTTCAAGTTACTATCTTTGAGTGTGCTAAAATTATGTAGAATTGCAGTATGCAGTTGGATCTGTCCTGTTTTCTAAACCATGAAACAAACTAGTAGCTAGGTAGGTTTTTAAGCTTTGCGAAAAATTGGTTGCAGTAGACCGTGGAGTAGTGAAAAGTTTTAAAAGTATACTACAGGAACCATCAAAGAGTCTGGCAGATTTAAGTAATGTAGCACCATTGTTCGTTTTTTACGAAAAGGCAAAGCAAAAGGGGGAAGGCATAGCACAGTTCCCCCTAGCTCAGTGGTTCTCAAACTGAGGACCGCGGTCCCCTTGGAGTCTGCGAAGCAATTTCAGAGGGATCGCAAAGAGGTCGCGGACTTGCAGATTTCTGATAAATCATCCCATTGAATTAAGCTTGATTGGACTTCTGCGGACCATAGGCGTAGCCAGGGGGGGGGGGGGGCAAAGGGGCCATGCCCCCCTCCCCCTGAAATTTAAATTAAACTACAAATTATCATTAACAAAATAAAAGCTTGAAACTTTGCGCCTCTGGTGTATTTAATCGTTGTTAACTTCGAGCAGTTGTGTTGGTGGGGGAAGGGGGGTCGGACGTGGCTTTACAAATTCTTCAACTTCTCAATGTATAAACATCGCCGAATCCGAACGCCGAAGTTTTTCTGCTTCGTCGCAGGCGAGTGAAATGAAATGCTGTGTGGTTTTATGACGCTTTATAAATACTAAGGTCCTTTAGTGTCAGGACTAAGTTTTGTCAACAATTCACTGACGTGTTTTATTCTCTGTTTATTTCATCCTCCGCGCTACACTTAATTGCTGAGCGTTTAGCAAGTGTAACAGCAGATACCAGTTTTAAAGTCTTTGGTTTGACCCGACTGAGAATAGAACCCAGTCTACCAGCTTCCAAGGCGAACGCTCTTAACCTCTAGGCCATGGCGCTGGTCGCAGGCGAGTGAAGTACAGACAAGAAATAAACGTTCCGTTGAGCGCTCAGTCGGTAGCCTATAGTACGATGCACATCTGCACACTGCTGCGAAAATATCGCTTCTTTGATCAAAAAGCTCAACGTACCGATGAAAGTATTTTCCTTAAAATTCCTTAACTGTGCGCTAAGTCACAATTGAAGTTGAATTCTATTCAAGCTTTTTTCCCATAAAACTGCATCAGATCAATAAAATCGCATTATCATGACACTGCCCGCAACAACCGTTGAAGCTGAACGGTCATTTGCGTGTACGAGACGAGTGAAAACTTGGTTACGTTCAGATACAGTATGGCCTCCGATCACCTGTCAGAATTGTGCGTGCTTCACTGCCATCAAGAAAGGCTAGATGAGGAAAAGGCCAATCGAATATTAGCAACCATGACTACAGCTCAGATGGCCCCGAGTGGAAAGAGCGTCCGCCTCGCGAGCTGTAGACTTAAGTTTGATTCCAAGTCGGGTCGAACCAATGACTTTAAAATTGGTATTCACAGCTTCCCTTGATTGATTGATTGATTTCTTCATCTTTATCCTCCTATCACGAGAAAGCGGTGGAGGCGCTATGCATAGAACGAATCCAGACTCGCTTAGGAGTTGCCTTTGTTTCCAAGTTTTTAGGTTGAATTTCATCTGATTTGTTTTATTTGCTGCTTGCCAGATTCCACCAAGCAGAGATAATCATCGTAAAGCATCTTATCCAAGGACGCAACAACGAGACTAGGTTGGAAGTTGAACCATTAACCTTGCGATCATGGTCGTCGTAAAAACGACACTCCGAACCACTGCGCCACGCTGTCGACTAACTCCTGCTTAACGCTCAGCATTAAAGGACAGTGTGAAGAACAAGCCGGCAAGTTTACTTGTTGTGCCGTTGGGAAAGGCACTTAGCGATATTCCCCATCTTGTTGTGGTAAACAATTGGTTGGCAACTCCTAAGCGAGCTCGTATAGCGCGTTGATCGTTTTCTCGTAATAGGAGGATAAATACGCAACTAAATAAATATACAAAAGCGACGACAAATGGACTTCTAAGCATAATTTCGTCAATTGATAAAAGCATTGAACTAGAATCAAAACTCAATGAACTTTGATTTCGGCTTTGTTTTATGTGCTGACCCCTTACTAACTTAGTAGCCCTATCAATATTATGCGCAATGTGTCTCGTCGCTTTCTAATCTGATGTATGCGTTCATATATGAGAATAGATTAGTGTCTCTGGGTCAACAACGTAGTGTGTGACGATTGCTTAGTAAAAATTTGCCACCAATGGCCGTTTTGGAGAAAAAGTTAAAATTTTAGCATAATTTAGCGATTAGTTTACGACTGAGCTAGAAATTCCACAAAATCTATATTTTCATCGATATGAGGGGAATTTGCTGCTTTTAGTAAAAGACGTCAGATTTAAAAGTTACAAAATTTGGCCTCCTCAATTTTTTTCTGGCTACGCCCTTGCTGCGGACGTGTGATGAGTGATGATCTTTTGTTTTTGCTCTTCAGTTGATTTTGCGTGGAAAATTGAACATCTGCGGACTTCATGACTTTTTTCTGCACTTCACTTGGTTTAACGTGGAAATTTACGCTTAAAAATAAAGGACCGTGAGTGACAAAAAAAATTTTTGGGAACCGCAAAGTCGAAATTTTAAAAAAGTTTGAGAACCACTGTCCTAGCTAATGGTAGTGATCTAACTGTGATTACGCTAATTACAGATATTTACTATTTTCTGATGCAATGTTTCTCAAACCAAGCATGCTGGGCTTAGACCATTTTCAGGAGTGAGCCAAGGCCTCTCAGATAGGGTCAGTTGTGAAACAAGGTGCGAATTTATTTTTCAGAATTATTAAGCAGCGAAAAAAATTGGGCTTTAAGAAAAATAGGACGTAAAATTGTTACCGCAACCCACTATATGCGTTGTTCGCTAATTGCCTGGGTTCTACTCCCATCAATTGAAATCTGACCCAACCCAAGTCGTTGAGCTTTTTAGTTTAAGCAATCAGTAAAAAAGAGTTTTGTTGTTTAATGAGCGCCGTGTTGTCGCGGTGAGAGTTATCTTGAGCCTAATTTGTGTGTACTTTTCCCAGAATGCAAATTGAAATTAAAAAAGCGCTTAATTTCAACCACGAAAGGGGTTTGGTGCCTTGTAAATTCGGAAGAAGTTCACAGCCGCGGCGCGTTTGCTTTTTAGAATCACTAGTTGGAAAAATAAAGCGCCGTAGTCAGGGAGATTTATTGTTTCCCCCTCTCGCGAGATAATTTCAAGAACCAGAACTACAGTCGACATTTATGTTTGTGTGTTTATTTTGCCCTTATTTTGAAGGGGGCATTTGTTCACTGTTCAGGGGTGAAACAAGGCCAATTGCTCTTTTGCCAAGTAGTTATAAGTTCAAAGACCAATACCTGCGCAATCATGTTTATCCTTTCTTTAAGCATGCGTTTTGCAGAACCTTTATGCTTGTGTTCAAAGTCGCAATTGCCCATTTACTAAATAATAATTATTGTGCTGACAATTTTGCAACGCTGCACTCATTCTAAGACCACTTGCAGTAATTCTATCTAAAGGGATTCAAAACGGACGATGGTTCCATTAGCCTCCCAAAAATTTTTCAACTATGCAAAAAATAAAACAATATTAATCATTGTTTTCTGGAGGATATAATTCATTATAATTGGCTCTATCGGTCTTTAGAGGCAAAAATTGCTTTCCCGCCCTTACACTTACAAACAATTTTTTGTTTGTTATACGGTATGTTTTGTGGCTCTCAAAGACCCAGCAGGAACAATTTTTTCAAACGCATTTTTTTTTCAACGTGTGGCCACAGCAGAGTTAATTTGAAGCAAAATGAGGAAGAAGAACGACTCCACATGAGTCTAGAGGCATGCTCTCCGAAATATTTTTTCAAAATTACTTACGGCAATTGCAATTATTTAATGTTTTTTGTACATCTTTTATGCAATTTTTGTTTACACATTTTGCCCTAATTCGACTCTCACCAAATATGAAGCGTCTTCATGGCACATTTTTGATTTATCTGTGCTTTAAGCGTAAACCTTGTCGAAGAGTTTTGTAGTTTTGACAAAATTGTATTCACTGTTTATTCTTTTCCTGCACGAACTCCAAGGTATTAGCACAATTTCTAACCGGGTTAAGTTTCCTAATCAGACGCACGCCCCCGGCGCCCCCTCTCGGATACGTTACTGTTTATTCTTACTAGTAACATTGGTCCTCTGATGATGGGCCGAGGCACTACACGAATTCGTTTACAAGTGTGTTAGTTGCTATTTCGTTGGTGAGAAAATCCGGTAAAGTACCTATCACAGCGGCATAGCAAAAACATTTGCCGGCTTGCTCTCCAAACTGCTTTTTCAAATTTCAATGCAGAACGACAAGTAAATATTCTGTAAATACCAATTTTTGAGTCATTGGTGCAACCACATTAGGAATCAAATTTCCAGTTAACGATCTGGCCAAATCCTCTTTCCACTCGCCATCCCGTCGTCTGGTTTTAACTTTGTCTGTCGTTTCCCTCACTGCAAAAATCAAGTTGTTGTTAGTTCCAGCTTAGTGAATTAAATTACAAATTCATGTTTGATGTATTGTCACATACCTACGTGGGTGCGCTGTGGCTTGTTCTCCCCCTTGAATTATATTGTTACGTCGGGTAAATTTTCGCCCTAAATCAAGATTTACATCTTTTTGAAAAATTTTTTATAACGCAATTTCAGTTTATGTACTGGACACCTTGATAGCGAAGTGATTCTAAAAACGTAATTCAATGTCTGAGATGGCTGAGTGGTAAGAGCGTCCGCCTCTGGAGCTGTAGACTGTGGTTTGATTCCGAGTCGGGTCAAACCAATGACTTCAAAATTGGTATTTACAGCTCTCCTGCTTGACGCTCAACATTAAAGGGACAGTGTGGAGAACAAGCCGACAAGTTTACTTGTTGTGCCATTGGGAAGGGCACGTAGCGGGATTCCCCCATCTTGCGGTGGTAGACAGATGGCCGGCCACTCCTAAGCGAGCTCGTTATAGCGCATTGATCGCTTTCTCGTAATAGGAGGATAAATATGCAACTAAATACAAATATGATGATGAAAATGGATAACTATAGTGTTCTCTTTCAAGCTAGAATTCCACAAAATTAATCACAGCTTGCAATTTTTCGTTGTTAGTTATTAAGAAAAATTACGAAAATGTGATTAAAAAAGTATTGTTATGGTTTAAAATGCCTGAGCGTGAACAGTACTGTTTCAAAGCGACAAAGAAATCCACACAAAGCCTACTGAAATATGTGAACATTTTCGCAATAATAGTTTTGATTTTAAGCACTTTTCACTTTTGCAATTGGAACTTGGAAGAAGAAAAAAAAGTTTTTGAAACTTGGTGGGTCTGGGAACTTTCCGATGAAGGTACAACAAAAACTATTAAACCAATCGAGTGGGGGGAAACTGCGGACAATAATGAGGTCATGGGAATAATTGATTTTAAACCAAAAAAGCGCGTAGAGGCTCCCGATTCTTATGAAAATATTGAAAGAAAATCAGAACTTATGAATCATGAAAAGTCAGGAAATACAAACAATAATTTGATGCGCGATGAAGTTTCTGTTCGTGATGTTGATGCAGCAACCAAGAGAATCGTGATACTGGGAAAAAGAGCATTACCTTACGATTATAGACACAACCAAACTCTATGTGGAAAATGCGTTTTATCCTACAACATCGATGACGTCTTCAACGCTGACGCAGTGGTTATTGACCAAGAATACGCACAAAATCAAAAAATTCCGCAACGAAGGTAATGTTTCGTTAGTTCTCTTGGTACTGTTGGCATATCAGCCTAGTCCGCAGGCATGTAATACTTCCAATTCGTTTGCAGCAGATGAATGATTGGATGGAACGTTCGAACGTCTGCTTCTGCAGCTGTAAACTCGTGTTTGATTCCAAGTCGGGTCAAACCAATGACTTTAACATTAGTATTCACAGCTTACCTGCTTGACCTTCAGCATTTAAAGGACAGTGTGGAAAACAAGCCTGCAAGTTTACTTGTGCCGTTGAAAAAGTCCCTTAACGGAATTCCTTCACCTTTAAATGTTAGGTATAGAGATAGCATGGGCCGCTAAAAGACCCGCCAACGAGTCGTTAACCGGTCTTTTTGCTGGTCCGCTAACGACCCGGTTCTATCTTTGTTTATTACTGGGCCACTGACGAGCCGCTAACACTTTTTGATATCCCTTTATGTTTGATTAATGTGATTAAGGGTTCATAAAAAGAATGGGTTTTGGGCGGGCTGGGCTTTATTTTTGGTATGAGTTGCCGGGTCGGTTACGGTTATTGGGCTAGAGGTTCCGGGCCGTGGGCGGTCCGGGTCTCAAAAAAGTCAGCCTGAGCCATCTCTATTTAGGCAAGTGGCCAGCAATTCCGAAGCGAGCTCTTTATAGCGCTTTGGTCGCTCAGTCGTGACAGAAGAATAAACATAAAGCTGCTCTAAAAAACACTTTCGACAAGAGGTTTTTGTAAACTCTTGTTAATTATTTCCGTAATTTTAGGACTTATCGGATTTGAACAAGGTGGTTGATTTAGTGTGCTTGCAATGCATCAATGATCTCTAGTTTTGCCACTCAACTGATTTTTATCGCAAGTCGATTTTGAAAAAATAGTTTTTAGACAACAGCCGGTTAACGTAGTGGTTAAAGACTCTGCTATCGGCGCCGGAGGTCTGAAACTCGATTCCCGGACCGGTCAAATTAATTAGACACAGTTGCTAACGTCTCGCCACTGCTGTGACGTTTCTTCGGAGCTGTTTTGCCAAGGCGCTATATCGCAGAAATGGTTCGCCACTCGTTACACGCATCGGCGTAATATCGCGAGTAAAATGAAGATTTAATTTGATTTGGTAGTTTTTAGACTTTCAGAATTAACTTTTCTTTAATTTTTTTACGTAGCGTCTGCTCAGCTCACAGACATTTGTTATTTTGTCTTTGTTTGCTGACGCTTGTTAAAATAAATTTGAATAAATTGTCATATACGACTCATCCTATCTATTATGTCAGAAAGCTCGTCATATCAGGCACTCATGTTTTTCATAAGCTTATTTAGAAAAAAGTCAACGACATTGCAGACTCATCCATTGTCGTCAAGACCGAAATAAATGTACCATTTTGAATTTGGGGAAAATTGATTGTAGTCTAGGCCATTGTAGGCCAAGAATCCCACTACTCACCAGTGCTATGTTCTAGTATTTAACCTGTAACCAGCAGCGTTACTAAGTCTGGCAATAAGTAAATTTTCGACCCGGTAAGTTGTTATAGCCTCCATTGTAAAAAAATTTATATTCGTGACTCGGCGGGCACAATTCCATTGGTCGAAGGCTAAGGTTGTAGAATTGTTTGGCAACACATTAAAGACCTAAGTTGGTCGCTTTGGTATTACACTACAGCAGTTATTACTTGCTGCAAAAGATGGAGTTGCTTGGAAAATCTAATTAGTTTGTGCCGTCTTCATACTCATAGACTTAAACTCAAAGATGTCAATATAGGTTAAAGAGATAGAACTGAGGTCTTGCACCGCTTGAACAAAGTCCTTATACTGTAATTTAACTGCTAGTTTTCCGATCACGGTACTTTTCTGGGGCAAATCCAGAAATTTTTTAGGGGTGGAAGGTTGAAAATTGAGAAATGCTTATTCTATGTTTTTGTACATCTATAAAGCATCAAATTGCCGATGCATTTGCGCGTATAATTAGAAAGTTACACCACTTAATGCTTAATATCACTTAATGCTGTTACCTCATAACCTTGGGTGCTGAGGATTAAGCTACAAAGCACGTTGAAATCTATAGGCAATAGACATAGACGCTTAGCGCAAGCGAGTATTGGACCCGGTTTCTCCCATTTGTAATGCAAACGTTATAATACGTACTTGACTACGCAATTGGTAATCTTGTCGCAAAGCTAGGTGCTGTAGTTTTTATGCTGGCCAAACGCAAGATCGCAAATAGTATATTGACACTCGTGCCAGTACGCCTTTGGTACATAAACGATATATACAAGCGACAATGTAAGATCAATATCGTCACGACAAATATGTTTTTTTAAAGAATAATATTTACTTTATTACAGCCCCTATCTCACTCAATCTGTGAGCTTTCAAGTCTCTCTGCGTGGGTGGTTTTGCTGTCAACGGTTATTTTTTGTAAAGCTGTTTACATGACGTCGATAAAAAAAAGTTCATGCAATTTTCTTCATTGTTACTTAAGATGCCGTTATGCTTCACTCAATGCATGAAAACATACCGAGAGATCGTAGTCCTAACCCCCGCAATTTATATAATATATATTGCTAGAAATGTCTTGAAAAGCTTTATTCATCAAGCTTTTTAACGAGTTCACACAGTCATTGCATAAAAAGTTATATCAACTTGAAGCATTAAAACACAAAACATGCAAAATCACACTACAGAAGTACAACAGCTTATTTTGAAAAACTAACGGGATTTTTACAAATACCAATCATTACACTATACAGCAATGACAGAAAGTTTTCCTACATTTACTAGAACAGAAAATACCCCCAACATGTTGAAATCAGGCTTACATGTATGAATTGTGAAACTATTTATGGCACTGTTCATAAACTATTCATTCAAACTTGAAAAACCATCATTAGTTTGAAGAACAGAGTCTATGCAGGCTTCATGCAAATTTTTAAAGAGATCCCAACGAGAGAACATTAATTTTTAGCGACAAAATATGAAAGTTTGAAAAAAATGCGAAAAACAAATTATTCATGACACAGCAAACAAGCATCAGAGTGGAACTATATTTACCAAACAATAATAAAGCCATTAGGATTTAAAACATGCCAGGTTGATAATCATCTCCAATTTGACGTTTTGCTGCAATTTCTGCTTTGTTTTTTTCTTTATAATTTTCTTTTTATTTCTTCTTTGCAGTAAATTTTGCTGCTTAAGATAGCCTCCTGCAGTCTCTTAGTTTGGCAACCATTATGGTAAAGTGATTGTGGTTGATGCCAAGGGCAGGGGCGTAGGTAAGGGGGAGGACAAGGGGGGCATGCCCCCCCCGAAATTTTTGTTAAAGCAAAGTTTAATTTCTAAGAGTTAAAGCTAATGAACTCTTTGCAGGGAACAGCACTGACCGATAAACGTTGAATAAAATGAAAAGTGCGTAGGAGAGGGTGAGGGGACAAAGAAAACATGTTAGCCCAATTTTTTACATAAAACAAAGTACGTGTCATTAGTGCATCGAACAGCATAAAAGAAGTACGATCAGCATATGCCACGTTATCTGATTGCTGCAATTTTTTTAAAAACTCTGCGCAAAGAGTAAAAGCACTTGAGAAATGTATTGAGGAGATGTGCCCTGAAGCATCGCACACTCTCCTAAAAGCATTTTGCCCTACGCGATGGGTGGAACGGTATAACTCAATTTTTGTGTTCATTGAACTTTATTTTTCGCTTAGGCCTATTCAAGTACTTTCGGATTTTGAACAATATCCACTGCTCAATGCGGTAGCCTAACTGCAGCTCCTTTTATTGTGACTGTTCACATTCTATATGAAGTTCTTGGGGTAACAAAGGCTCTATCCGTTACTCTGCAAAGCTCAAGCTTGGATTTGGTGAAAACGATCAATCATCTGAACTCTGTTTTACAGCAATTAAAAACCCTACGTTCTTGCACTGAGGCTATCGTGTTTCATAAAGTTTTTCAGCAGCAGAATGTGTGTATGCCAAGGTAAATGATAATTCCCAAATTCCATGTAGACGAAAAACTAACCTTCAAACCTACCGGAACAATGTTAGCGGTTCTTCACCACATGAATACTACAAGCGTGCTATTTGGTTTCCACTTCTCGATTTGGTGGAAGAATTGCAGTCACGTTTTCAGCCCAGTCAAAGATTGTGATTCAAATCTCTTACTTACTACACCAATTTGCTCTACAAACTTTGCTACAGAGGATGCTGATGCTATTTTTGTGCAGTATAGCTGCGACATGGCCTAGCGGTACCGCGCGCAGGTGACAGATCCTGTGACGGGTTCGATTCGCGGCTGAAGCCGATCGCATTTGACATATACAACGGGTGGCTGCTGACTCGAAGAGCGCAAGCTCACTTCGCAGTTTCCCGAAAGTACTGTTGAATTTTCAGTTTCTAAATAATTTGAAAATAACCTCAGCTCAGTTATGTCAGTTTCATTGACGATAAGCGCTCATGCCATGCTGAATTTAGGCGCTGACAGTTCAAATGGGAACCCGAAGAAGATGAAAAGCGAAAATCTATTGATTCTTTGGCTTCAGCTATACAGAATAGTGACTGCACACTTTTTCCCAATTTATACACTCTTTTCAAAATTTTTCTTTTCATACCAGTGACCTCATGCACTGCTGAACGTTCCTTCAGCCGATTAAAATTGCTAAAAACGTAGGCTTGCGTAGCTCAATGGTAAATGACCGCTCGAATAGTCTTGCACTGCTGGCAATTCACAAACATATTAAACTTGACTACAAAAAATCTTGAAGATTAACAGTCTGAAGTACAGCCCCACATTGAAATTGGTGGAATAGAAACAGTTTTTGACAATTTCTTTGTGACAGCATTTATTATCAATTAGTTCTAATTCGTTTACTATTTCGTTTTTCAAGAGTATTTTGTCACATATAATTTTTTATTTGAGAACAGCGCTTTTCAAACAATGGGTCTTACCATGAAATTTTAGAGTCGCGAAGCGCTGCTTTTGCGAAGTTATTTTTGGTAAGGGCAGTTTATTCAGACTTGGAACAAATCCTATCACATAATGCCATCCTCATAAAATAGGCCTAAGATGGTCGCAGAACCACAAAATTTGAAAAGCTCCATTTCAGACTTTAGTTAATAAAGCGTGATCACTCAGCAGTAATGTTATTTTATAGGCTGGCCGACTTAATTGGAAAAACCGAGTAGGTTATTTTTCTCTACTGTAATGTTTTGAAATTTCGTTAGGGTAGTCTTCATTTTGTTGCTCACATAATGATTGCGGTGTTCGCTGCGCTGGGTATAGAGTTTTACTTACCGTGTGGGTTCTAAATTGGAGCTCACTTTCTTTAGTTTTGTTTTAAAATTGTCCCCCCCCTCGAACCAATTTTCTGGCCGAGGACATTCAGCATCTGATTGTGGTTGCTGCCGAGGTCATTCAGCATGATAAATGAATCTAGTTATCGAGCACTTTTTGAAATACTGATCTCCATGATTATTAATTAGTAGTTATATATATTCTTTATGATGAAATAGTGCAAAATTACGTGACGTTCATAATAGCAACTTTAGACTTAATCGATTCTAAAATATTGAATATAAATCTGAAATCGACTAACGTTTAGTGAATTATTTCAGCAATGAGGATAATGTAGTACTCGCTTTCCCTCTAATTACGGTAGAGTATCAAAATATGCCCACATTATGAATCAAACATGATTGTATGGTGACGGTTTTGAAACCTCACGTGACAGTTTGATGGTTAAGTCCAAGCGTTTTTTTACCTGAGCGGCCATATCCGCACATATTTTTTTATATTGAGACAGAGCCAGGTATTTTGGTTTTAATTTTGGAGCAAGCTTAAAAGTAGCACTTTCAACAAACTCGATAACAGCCCTGATCCATCAAGAACATAGTCAGGGCGTGGAAAGGTTTGACCCTAAAACAAATACGGATAAGCCAGTTTTTTGATATTTGTTAGATATTTGTATGCACATTTATCAAAAAAAGTCTCACGCATAATCTCCTTTGGTTACGTCACTATGACGTCATCATTATTTGTAAATGTAAAAATTGATAAGCTTAAATATAATTCTTTATAACTGTTGTTTTGAAAGATGCAGATGCTTCAAACCAACTCTACTCAAACAAGTAAGGGTTGGGAAGTCTTCGTATGACCTTATGACGTCATGCATCAATGATGTCATCTCACCCAAGCAAAAAAAGCTGTAAAAAGTTGATTTCTTAAAGTTTTAAATGAAAGTCAATTACGATAACTTTCGTTTTGCTTTTCATAAATGAAACAAGTTACCTTCATGAGCAATTCTACGCTATAATTAGTCTTTACTACAAAACTGAACACATTTTGTTCAAGCATTCATGCAAAAAATTCTGGTTGTAATTACATGAGTAAAACGTAAAACCACAAATTCATCATAGCCAGGCCGTGCGTATAGCTCAACTGGTCAGAGAAAGACAATTATCTTTATGTATAATGAACAACGTGAAGTGCTTTGCAATGCAACGTGAAAATAACAATAAATTTAAAAAAAATAAGGCAGTGATTTTTAAAAAAATGAGCCTCGACGTTGCGAAATTGGAATAAAAAACGAGGTGGAAACTTTTTTGGAGATCACATTCGCGTGCAGACGGTAATCTCCAAAAAAAAGAACTTCACCATGTTTTCCTATCAGCGTGCGGCCCGTGGCTTCAACATTGTTTCAAATGTGGTCCTTCCAGTGAAAAGTTTGCCCAACCCTGATCTGGAGTATGGATGCTCGGCCAAACTCCGACAACTTGAATAGCGCTCCAACCAGATATGTCATGATGGCTGCGTTATTAAGGTTGCTGATTGCTTAGCGTGATACGTACTTACGAATCCGATGCTCTAAATTAATTGATCATGCCTGCCGTTTGCAAACATGCTTGATTGTTGTACACACACAACTTCTCTGCAACTATTCTTGATCGCATTATTTGCAACTCCACAATTTCTTACTAATATTGTAAATTATTGCAGTATTTTTCATAATGAATGAGTTAATGTTGTTAATACAATTATGCTTTGCTAAGCTGTCAAAAAGTTGAACTGTGCGGTTTTCCGCAACGTACCAGGGCATCGTATCATTGTCATTTTCATCAAATAATATTTTTAAATGATGAGTAGGCGTACTGTGACTGTATGACCTGATTTTTTTGCAATGTATGGTCTCTTTAATTTAATGTCTTTAGAAAAAAAGCTGTAAACTGCATGCAAAAATTATCTATTATAATTTGAATATTGGCTCCGGTCAAATAGCTCAGTTGTGGCAACATCTCTATCCGTACGACAGGTCTGGGGGTTGTTCGCAAGGGCGGCCAAATCGGACATACGATCGTAAAAAAATTAAGAGCTGTGTTGCTCGGGCGCTAAGATACGAAGATGGGCCTCGCCTCTCTTTAAATGCTTCGGGGTAATACCATGGTCCGTATATAACCGCGAGTACAATAAGATTTGACTTTTTTATATTGCCGCATGCAACACCACAATAATTTGTTATGTATACGTGTTATTTTATTGCGCAAATGGCAGCAATACTGGTACTGGGTCAATCACTGCTTTAACAAATTAAGCTCAGTATAGATACGAAATTGCTGACTCGTTTTCTCTGAAAAAGATTTGTGAACCTCATTCAAACTCGCGTAAGGCCCCCCGCACGTTCTAGCTACGCCGCTACATATATGCATGTGGTGATTGCACAGGTGCTGCAAGTAATTTTACTGAGTCAGTTAATTGAAATTGAAAATAATTGTGAACTACGCGAAATTTTAAGAGATTTTTGATGTTTAGATTTCTGTTGACGTGTTTTAAAAATGATTTTGATTCAACGCAACCGCTTTGAGATTTTTTAGTGTGACTACTTTGTCAATAATGATGTCATTAAAAATTATATGTTATTTTTTACGTTGCATTGCAAAGCACTCTACGTTCATTATCTTTCTCTAACCGGTTGAGCAATGAGCATGGTCTGGCTATGATGAATTTGTGGTTTTACGTTTTACTCATGTAATTACAACCAGAATTTTTTGCATGAATGCTCGAACAAAATGTGTTCAGTTTTGTAGTAAAGACTAATTATAGCGTAGAATTGCTCATGAAGGTAACTTGTTTCATTTATGAAAAGCAAAACGAAAGTTATCGTAATTGACTTTCATTTAAAACTTTAAGAAATCAACTTTTTACAGCTTTTTTTGCTTGGGTGAGATGACATCATTGATGCATGACGTCATAAGGTCATACGAAGACTTCCCAACCCTTACTTGTTTGAGTAGAGTTGGTTTGAAGCATCTGCATCTTTCAAAACAAAAGTTATAAAGAATTATATTTAAGCTTATCAATTTTTACATTTACAAATAATGATGACGTCATAGTGACGTAACCAAAGGAGATTATGCGTGAGACTTTTTTTGATAAATGTGCATACAAATATCTAACAAATATCAAAAAACTGGCTTATCTGTATTTGTTTTAGGGTCAAACCTTTCCACGCCCTGATTAAAATGACCAAGATTTTTTCCCAATATTTACTGCACAAGCCAAAGACTTTCTAACTGTTCATAAGGAAAGAATGATTTATTCCATGTTGTTATTTCTAGTTTCGATGCAGGAAGTCACAGTATTGTTCAACAAAACCCCTACCTAAATCTATCATTTATAATGATAATAATTGTTTGCGACACCGAGCAATGCAAGCACGACATGGGCCGGGTGTACACTATAACTTAGGGCACGAAAAAGGGTAACCGGTTATCATTTTTTTCGTCCTTCCAGGCTCAAGTCATCAGGTGCACAACTACGAGAGCCAAAACTAGCTCTAACTAAACTAACAAAAATCGAAGCTTATATACAGTTTGCTAATCAGAAGGACGCAGCAAGACAGAAAGCGCTCGAGGTCCTGAACTTAATTACAAAATCCAAGATCACGTAAACCACAGAAGTACCTCGAAGCAAAAAGCACTCGTGGGTCAGAATACAATTAGCTAAGACAGCGAAGCACCATGCGCGTGTAAAAATGCAAATTTAGTTAATTGCAGAAATCGAAGTCGAAATTATCTACGAAGCACCGCAGAAACTCGTGAATAATCGCAGCAAAATAGCTAGGGAAGCAATAAACGAAGCCGAAGAACACATTATTTTCATTAAGTACAGTATCAACTACACATCAAGAACAAAAGTTCGTAGCAAGGTCAAAAACTGCCCGGGATAATCGAAAACCAGCAAAGCTCATGTTTCGTTTCATTGGCATGAACGTATGAAAACACAAAGGCACAAGAACCTTCTCTAAAAGTAGGTTCAGCCCAGTGAGGCGAAGCGAGCCGGTCTCACTGTTTTTGACCGCCATTGCCATGGCATTTCAACCGCTGGCGACATTAACCAAAGTGGCCACCAATAGTTCAATGCACAAGAAACTCATCAGGCGAATAGCTGTGGACTCAAGTCGCAGAGAATAAACATTGTACTCTGAATTAGACAACACAACAAGAGTGCTCTACGAGGAACGCGGCGAGTGGTGCATTGTCCCACATTCTCGAAGGCTGCTCACCTCCTCTCCTTCCAGGGAGCTAATCATAATGATTGTTTGCGACACCGAGCAATGCAAGCACGACATGGGCCGGGTGTACACTATCGCTTAGGGCACGAAAAAGGGTAACCGGTTATCATTTTTTTCGCCCTTCCAGACTCATCAGGTGCACAACTATGATTGCCAAAACTAACTCTAACTAAACTAACAAAAATCGAAGCTTATATGCAGTTTGCTAATCAGAAGGACGCAGCAAGACAGAAAGCGCTCGAGGTCCAGAACTTAATTACAAAATCCAAGATCACGTAAACCACAGAAGTACCTCGAAGCAAAAAGCGCTTGTGGGTCAGAATACAATTAGCTAAGACAGCGAAGCACCCATTTACATACCACTGTACAAGGAAGTTGGTACTTTCTCACCACTTCCTCCGCCGAAATAAGATCTTCATTTAAGAGACACATCCGTAAACCTTTAAGACGGGGCCGGCGTCAAGGGGGGGCCTGGCCCCCCCAATCGACATTCTTGGCCCCCCTCAATTAACAAATTTTCTCTTTTAAAGATAACGGAAAAGTGCTTATTTTCAAACTTTGGCTCCCCCTGATAAATGCTTGGCCCCCTTAAGTCAACTGCTCTGGCGCGTACTCTGCTTTCAGAAGATGTGCACTGTAAGAACTGATTGGGTTCAAATGTTTCTGCATGAATAAAACATTATTAGTTATATATTAATAAAATACTGCTCTTTCAATAGACAAAATCCTCTCTTTTGTCTATAAAGATTTAACTTCTTATCTCTAATGTTAATACCAACAAAATTTTAGAAATCCTTTCCGTGCCCATCTGCAAAACTTAAATCCCAATATTGAGCAAAATTAAGTCATTCTCCCAACACAAAAAAAAAACACACTCAACCAATAAATTAACAGCAAAACCTATTGCTTAATTTAATTAATGTAAATGAAATTGAGTTAGCTTAGTTTCTTTGGGTTAAATACCAGTTGCATAAAAGTTGATCAACAAGTTAGAGTCTGATGAAAAACTGCATTAAAAACATTTACTGCACTAAGCGAACAATACTGTCATGTCAATTAACTTTGATTACACCTTACATGAGCAGTTGAGCACTGCCCATAAACCAACAGCGCTACATCTAAGCAGTGCAACCAAGCAGCTCCGTGATGAAATACTTTCTAGAGCAGTGTTTCTTAACCCGTGCCAAGCAGCAGAACCCTTACTGATTCGTGACTGTCTCAACCGAACCCTAGAAACGGACAGCGTGACGTCCAATTTCCCTCCCAAAATCAGGTGAAGACCCAAACAAAAGGTCATCACGTCTCCCGACGTCCAATTTTCCTCCCAAAATCAGGTGAAGATAAGAAAAAAAGGTCATCACGTCTTCCGACGTCCAAATTTCCTCCCAAAATCAAGTGAAAACCAAAAAAAGGTTATCACGTCTTCCGACGTCCAATTTCCCCCCCAAAATCAAGCGGCCAGCGGCCCCTTGGGTACGCCTACAAAAATGTTAGGATTTTGAAGAACTTCCACCGAACTCCAGAGACAGCTCCGTCGAGCACTGGAGATTCGGTCGAACCCCGGTTAAGAAACACTGTTCTAGAGGTATGCAGCACTGAGTACCAGTATACCAACCTGTTAATGTTATCAATCAACAAGTTACTACTTTCTTGATGTCAGTGGTCCATAGATTATTAAAAATGACATCCATTTTACAGACAGACAGAGTTTATTTGTCAACAACGACAAAGTGCAGTATACAAAGATGGCACGCAATAGGTAGGCCAAATAAAATTAAATGCGGAAAATTGAAAAAATTTTAAGGGTTGCAAAACTTACAAAATTTGTGTTGACATGAAGCTGCGAAGTGACCAATTGGTCTTCGAGTCGAGCCGCTCCATGTAAAATGAATTTATCAATTACTGTTTACATACGTAAACAAATATGTAAAAGGAAAATAGAAAAACGAAAAGAAAAAACAAAAGAAAAAAAGTGTAATTTGATGGGGAATCCAAAGAGCTAACCCACAATCAACAGAAGCCTAGAAATATTCTTCCATTTTTGTGTTCAGTTTGAAATTTATTAAAAAATAATTGCTTCATAGTTTTTCCGAGTTGTTCCATAATTTCACTCCAGTATATCTAAAGAATTTTTGAAGTCGTGCAGTACGAAACCTCGTAATATAATATATTAATTGTTGATTGCTTCTAGTGGAATATCTATGAATATGGAAGAGTTTAGTAAATTTCTTATCGAAAGAGATGGGAAAATTCGATTCTTGTGGTTTGTGCATTAAATTTGTGATTTCTACTTTGCACAGGTCAGGAATTTTTGAAACGCCCAAGTCTTGATAGGACGAAGAAATATGGTCGCACTTTGGTCTCCCAGTAATAGCCCTCATGGCCTTATTTTGAATTAATTGCGGGCGTTGTTGGGCACCGCAGGGAAACGTAGAACCTCGTACAGACAGGCCGTAAAGGAGATGTGGCTGGAATAGTGCGTGGTACATGTCGAGCCTTATTTTCTGCGGAAAAATCTTTCTTGCTTTCCAAAGTATCCCCGATGCTCTAGCAAGTTTTTTTTTTAATATTATCAATATGGTATTAAAAATTCAAATGTTGATCACGTTGTATTCCTTTACGTGCTTCACATGATCCTGTGAAAATTGATGTTGACCGTCAATATTCATTTGCATAGGCTTATAGTGTGGCTGTGTTATCATGAAAGAAGATTTATTGGTATTAAGGTCCGGTTAGGGACGGGTTATGTTCGGTCAGGATTTGTTGCAGTTCTACGGGACGAAAGTTCTTATTAATAAGTTTGGCGTTTTTGGCGGTCAGTTGTCGCGGCGGTCAGTTAGCATGGCGGTCCGTTTGCAACGGTCAGTTGGCCCTTGGTTAGTTTGCGGCGGTCAGTTGTCGTGTACCGTCTAAAACTACGGGTAGTGATTTCATTTAGCGTAATGATATTTTGGGGTTGAAAAGTTGTTCTTTTTCTGTGCAAAGTTGTTACATGATAGAGAGGTTTGTCTATTTCAAGGAGAAGTTACTCAAGCTGTTCTGGGGTCGCATAAAATCTTATTACCTGGGTTGCGGAAAGACAGGGTTTGAGAAGGAATGTGCAAGAGCAACTAGAAAACAACAATTGTTTTAAAATTCGCCTATGTCAGATGTACCGTCTATGCACTTCTTTTGTCGTAATTATGGCGCAGTTTTCATTGGTACTTGTTTTTTCACGCTGTAACTTATTTGCAACCATGTAGCTTTTGTTTCTTGTTTTATTGTACGTTAAATAAAAACAAATTAATATGTGCCAAATTTTAAATCTTAAAAGGCATGGTGATCAAAAACCAACTTTAAAAAGTACAAACGAATTGAAAAAGGCAGTATTCGGCGGCGTTTTGAGTATAAGTTCAGTAAACTATAGGTCTTGCGCGTTTGTATCGGTAGATAAACAAGTTGATTGTAGTTCGTCGCGAGTAATTATTTCTCTTCGGTTTGTTTGTTAAACAAAGATGTTTTCAAAAGAGTTTACTAAGTTTTTTCTAAGGTTTGTAACTGCTATTTCATGCATGCTACGCCAAAAATCCCGAAACAAGTTGTCATTAATTAGCTATTACTTGACTACCTGATTGATGACAAAAGTTATGGCACGCTCCACTATTTTTTCCTGGGTATTTTTTCGAGCAGTGGTTCTTAAATTTTTTCCCCCAGCGCCCCTTTTCGAAGGTTTCCATAGGTTTCCTTAGTCTGCGGCCTAAATGCCCTAATTTTTTACTGAAAATTGGTGGAGAGCAAATATAATAGGTCATCACTTCCGCTGATGTCCTATTTTCCATTAAAAATCAGTAAAGAGCAAAAAAAAGGGCATCACGTCCGCTGAACTTTTCTTTTCCAGCCCTAGAGCCCTAGGCTAGCAGGCGTGTACAGATGTACAGTGCTCGTGCATACATTGGTCCTGACACAAAATATCTTAACACCTTCTGAATGTAATGCCCCACATTGCGCCCCTTGAGTATTTCCGCCCCTCTAAAAGTTAACAGCGCCCACCAGGGGGCGGTAGCGCCCAGGTTAAGAACCACTGCTTTAGAGCATAGTAAAGCTACTTGTGGTACGTGGGTCGATAAAGTGTAACTGCTAAAACGATTTAACTGTTTTTGACCTCTGTATACACAACGCTTAATTAAAGTGCTTTGCTCGGCTGCCATAACATCCTCCAAACTCTTATGCTTAAATTAGAACCAATTTTTGTATCAATCAAAGTATGGCTAGTAAATAGTAACGATATTGGTACAGTTACATCTTTCTATACTACACGGGAAACTAACGAAACTGTTGCTTGTAGAAACCTCAAGCAGATTTATGTGTGGGCGAATAAACGAAGTCCATATCAAAATGTTCTGGAAGGATTTAGTGTAAAAGGAATGGATAATGTATTCAACATGACGATGACGTTTAGGTAAGTAATTTGTGGCTTGCGTCAATGGAAAACGTTTTTTTAGTAGATTTTACACCGCAATATTAAATGAAAATGAACTTCTATATTAGCAACATTTCGAATATTTGGATCTTGAGTGGGAGAGGGGGATTGCAAAAAAGTCTTCATACATTTGTGCAGTCTGGATTGATATGTTTATGGGTCTTTGGAGTAAACAAATTCATAGTAGTTTGACATTGTTTCTCTATTCTTTAAGTTGTACTGCCATGGTTTTTCTGGTGTGCAATAGTTTTCTAGTCAAACAACGTGTAAGATTATGAATTCATTTAAATCAAAATAGTTCAGGAGTAAATATGTTATCTCAACACTTTTATTGTATATCGCAACTGATGTGGTTAATCACGAATAAAAATCCTTTTGGCAAGTATATTGCCTTGAGTAAGTGACGATAACAACAACTGCACTAAAGAAATTTTATGTGTTGAAACAGAGTTCACTGTAAATTGAATTTTTTTATCTTGGATTCAGTTAGCATTCCGTTGCAATGCAGTGTAAGCATAGGTGGCGGAAGCGGGGGGGGCTGGCCTCCCACTTTTTTTTCAGGGGGGGGGCTAATTTACGCGTACCTCTGCATGAACATATTTGAAACTTAATAGGCCTACCATTGAAATTGAAACCCAAGAAGGAGCTTAATTCCAAAGATGTTTTCTTTATAATTTTGTTTGTGGGGTGGGGGGGGGGGAACAAAAAATGTGTAATCTTCTTACTGCAAAAAAAATTAATTTGCGGCTTGTAAATGTCAAATTGAGCATCTTAACATATAAAAGGCAAACCAGCGATTGGTAGCATCTAAGTCAGGAGTTCTCAACTTCTCAACCGTGGCCCTTGGCCCCCCAAAGGGACCACAGAGCACAAAGTGTTTTCTTGGGAGACACGATGGAAAGAATCATTAATGAATTATAAGAGACCGGGACTTTTAAACTTAACACACTATGCGGGCCACGGTCTTTTAAAGGTCCAGTCAAGGGGCCATGGCTCAGAAAAAATTGAGAATCACTGGTCTAAGCTTTCAGTGTGGAAAAAGCGTTTTACAGAACGTTTTGAGACGAGGAACAGCAATTGTCGTGAGTGTCGTTTATCGTAAACAATAGCAACTAAACTCAAAACTAGGCCCCTCCACCAATATGTTGTATACGTATACCCTACTATCTGCACTGACTTTGCAGACAGTCAATTAAAAGAAATGTAGCCTAGTGCATTTGCGGTGTAATTTTTCATAATGCGAGGGGTGGGGCTAATTCTCGGGAGGTAGGAGCTTCGTTTTTTTCAGACTTAATGATGACGATAGCAACGAACCTTCAAAATTGGTAAAGTAAGCAGCTTTCATAAAACAAAAGCGGCGGACTGTGCAAAATATCTACATCTTAGTTTTTAAATTTTTTTGAAGGTATTAAAATTGTTTAATTCGCTTTGTTTTGCTGTGCAGTGCTCACCCTAGGAATCATTTGCCAACAAAATTGCTTTTTCTAGTCAGAGAAAGCAATTAAAACGTTTCGATTCTAGTTATGCGTGTGACGATGCGATTTGTGAAGTTCTACTATTTCTCTACGCATCACCTTATCGGTTGTAGGAAATAATTGGAGTTGAGATATTGATCATCCCAACTTTATCTTTTCGTAGGCCTATGCTCCAAAAAAACTTACTGCTCTCGTTGTTTTCATGACTGTATACGTGACATACCGTGAAACCTTTATTTGAGCGCCATGCGGCCACAGCGCTCTATTTTTCAACCCTTCTGTTCTCCTATTGTGACGTTCTATTAGAGGTGGTGTTCAGTTAGAGAATCGTGCAATATTTTTGACCAGCTGGTCAGAGTTTTGGGAAGATAAATTTAATTAATGAAAAGAAAAAAATTATAATAAAGTTAACATTTAACCTTTAAAGAGAAAAAAAAACATTTACTGTGACACAGTTAGCCCACTGATAAGTAATCAAAAATTCAACGCGGAAAATCAGGTGACACGTCCCTGTGAAGCCGTCCTCGTCATTTTCAACACTTTCCCCTGTAGTGGCATTACAGGTGGTGTTCAATTGGAAGGTGGCGCTCTATTTTTTAATCCTTATAAATGGCGCTCAAATAGAGGCTTTACGGACGGTTATGGCACTTATACAGTAACTGTTGGGGTTGCTAAAACAATAAACTTTAACTACACAATTACCCTGTCCACATGTCCAATTTACGTGGGCTTTAGACCCACGGTTCTCGTTTCTATATAGTTTGTGCATCACAATTAAATTTAATTTGATATCAAAAATTTAATTGTGACACAGAAACTATATAGAAACAAAAACCGTGGGTCTGAAGCCCACGTAAATTGGACATGTCACATGTGGACAGGTTAAATATGGGTTGTAAGAGAAGAAAATCTGATCATTGCTTTTGGGCCCCCCCCACTTTGGAAATGCTTCTGCCATCGCTGACTGTAAGTACGTAGATTGGTTTTTATGTTTCGATTTTGGTGTTAGAACTTTATACAACCAATTCTGCTCAATTGAACAGTGTATGTTTTCTCTTCATTACTTTTCCAGAAAGAACATTTGAATTTAAGGATACCTGTAATAGCAATTACCCAACAACAAGCACTTGTCGGAGGAAACTGAAAATTTTGTATTTGCAGACGAGATTCAGACATTTTCTATCCATCTTTCACTCTTCTTGACTTGCACAAAAAGTTTCGAAGTAGTCCAACTTTGAACAATTTGTCAAAAGTTATTGGAATGAAAACTAAAATCGTTTATTGGAAACCTTTGCAGTGCGGAAGTACCACAGGTATGGGCGAAACAACGTTGTAACTTTTCTCGTTCAGCTTTTGTATGTGCCAAGTTTTAGGAAACAGGACGGTTAGCTCAGTTGTTAAGCACGTTGCTATCGGTGTGGGAGGTCTGGGGTTTGATTCCCGGGCCGGTCAAATCGGACACAGTGTCGCCAACGGCTCGCCACCGCTGAGACGTTTCTTCAGAACTGTGCTGCTCAGGTGCTAAGTCGGGTAGATGGGCCTCACCACTCGTTGGCGCTTCGGCATAATGCAGGCGTGTAATGAAGTTTTGATTTGAAGTTTCGGGAAAATTTAAAGTCAGGTCGGACCAGGGTTGAATCAAATCTTCATTATACTCGCGGTATTACGCCGAAGCGTGTAACGAGTAGCGGGGCCCATCTCCGCTGCTTAGCGCCTGGACAACACAGCTCCAAGGAAACGTCGCAAATGCAGCGAACCGTTGGCGACACTGTGCCGATTTGACCGGCCCGGGAATCGAAACCGAAACCTCCCGCACCGATAGCGTGTACGCTTCGCAACTGAGCTAACCGGCCGGTCCAGGATTGCTTTCAAAATAAAAAAAGAGTTTACGATGCTCTCTCTACCGTCGAATTTGAAGAAGTTCGACAACAACATGTACGCGTATTGGTAAAAGCTGCTATCTATTTCGAAAATGAAACAAAAGCCTATTAGTTTGTGGTTATGATCAGCGGTTATATCATTTGGGCTACCTTATGCCTTAGTCTACAAGCAGTACCTGATAAAATTAAATGAAAGATCAAATCAGCTCGTTTTACAAAAAGCATTTTATGTTATAATATGGTCTTGCTTAATGTCATTAGTTTTTCTGATCATTTTTTTTTGCATTTTTCTAGTGTCGAAAATGGCGTTCAACATCATATACCAGCTGACACTTTCTGGTTTACAAATTGATTTTTACGGCCGTTGTTGGGAGAAAGAGGATACCGGCACTCAGAACAAGCTACAACGATATAAATTTTATTTGGCTTTTGGAAACGTTTGGCATTGTCGGGATTACTTAAGTAGGGACATTTGGAAAAATGCTTTTTCTGTCGGAGCTGTTCCTGTGATTTGGGGGCCGAAAAAAGAAGATGTCGTGAAAGCTTTTCCTCCAAACTCCTTCATCTTCCTGGAAGATTTTGCATCCTCGTTCGAACTTACAAATTACATTGAATTTCTTCATAACAACGATGAGGAGTTTATAGAATACTTATTATGGAGAGAAAAATCTTTTGGGGATCTTTTTTCTCCAGCAATATTGGAATCTCAATCCAAAAATGGATTTTGTCAACTTTGTTCAAAATTGCATCATCTTGAACCGAATAGAATCTATGCAGCTCCTCCATTGCGCCGCTGGTGGTTACACGGCGACTCGTCTTATTGTGTCAATCCGCAATATCCTTTTTCGAATTCTTTAGGTTTTTTTTGGTGGCTGCGAGAGTATTTTGTTTTAAAATTTCATTTTAATTATCCAAATTTTTCGGGCAAAACTTTTAATTTTTGCTTATTTTCAAAATTTTTTCTCTTGCTTCTTGTTATGTTGTTGTATTGTCAGTCGGAACAATGCCAGGAAGTTTTAATTAATGTGTTGAGCTTGCTTGCCAATGTGAGCGTGCAAACTCGTCTAGGCAAGATACTGAAAACTCAGTTTTTACGAATTTACATTAACATTAGGAGAATTTTAAACAAAAGATAACCCACAGTGAAGCCACTGCAAAATTACGCTAGAAACACGAAAAACTGGTGAATCTTCCATGAAGCCTCAAACTTGTCTTTGAACTTTTGTCGGATTCCACATCCCGCGAAAATAAACAAGGAAAAGCAATGTGACCTGGAGAACGTTAACGATTATTTTACAGCCAGTTTTAGCAACAATAGCAAAGCGGATAAATTGTATTAATTCAAAAGAGTTTCAATCCTACCCAGGCCAACATCCAGCGATTATCGCTTACCTTCAACCAGGGCTGCGAACTCAAACTTGAGTTCGAACTCGCTGAACTCGTTTTTTTGCCGATCTCAAATTTGGAATCGAAAAACAAACATCCCTGAAGTTACACTTGAACTTGATCTCGAAAAAAGTTGATAGAGTTTTGAATTTACCTGAACTTGACGAAAACTACTTTTAGGCTACTCAGCATAAACTCGATAAAATTTACTGAACTCGAACACACAAAATTAAAAATGAAAAACTTGAACTCGGCTTACAAAGTTTTATTGTACTTGAACTCTTGAGAGTTTGCGGCCCTGCCTTCAATCAGTGACTAAAATGTATGGTTCATGTTTGCCGTTACTGATTATGTTTGAAACAATATTGGCTGTTAATACCTGTTGTAATACAGACATAACTGGAATTGTTCCAAGGATTGAAGAAATGTGTAATTTATTTCGTCAAAAAGTGCAACTTGTGTTTTAAAGTAGGAAAATTTGCTTTGTGCGAAAGGAGCAGATCCAAGAATGTGTTATAGGGTAAAAAATTCTTGTCTTCTTTTTTTACCTCAGAAGTACCAATCCGGTAATTTATATAAATAAACATTTAGGGGAGGACTTGGGCTCCCTTGAATTCGCTGATAGACCGACTACCTCTTAAAACAAGAAGAGTCACACAACTGGTTGAGCTGAGCAGTGTTGTATGAAATAAAAATTTTTAATTTTTTTCTGTATTAGAAACAGCTGTTGTATCATAACGAATTTGTCTAAAAAGTCTCTTAAGTTTAATCAGGCATGACGAATGATTTGACTTATGACGTCTGAAATTTTGATCTGGTATTCATGAGCGTTTGTCGTATAAAATTCCTAAGTCGTACCATTGGCCTTGTACTTTGTTATAAAACGTACTTTTCGGTTTTAAAAGCTGTGGAAAGCATATTGTCGCATATCATGTATTTCTTACTTAACTTTAATATTGTATGCTTGTTATATATTAAAAATGGTGTTACTTTTATGTACGGTTTACTGAGCAGATGTTTTGTTTACATTGATTTCCATCTTAGGTGTGGCATTTGTTGATGTTTGAACATTCCAGGGATGCGAATTTAAACTGCAGTGGTGTAGCTACCCATTGGATCTTGTGGATAAATCTAGGGGCGGCAAAATGTGATAACGTTTGAAGCCAGTGATTTTCAACCTTTTTTGGTCTGTGGCCATCTTCTAGAAACTCTTAACATCAGCGGCTCCCTGCTCAGCAATAAAATTTTTGTATGTGCTGTAATTCATTCATAGTTGCTATAGCCGTCCGTTGGCCTTAAGCGGGTTAATTACCATTGATAAACCTTGCGCTTGAAGCCCCCGGGTTAATGTCCCGTGGTCCCCCAGGGGAGTCATTGGCCCTGGTTTAGAACCACTCTTTTAAACAAACAGAGTCAGTCACATTAATTTGTTCTCAAAGATACTCGGACTTAAACCAACTAAGTAAACACTGATCTAAGTGAAGCCGAAAATTACACAAGATATGCCTCTAATTAGTCAGCAACTTTTTTCATTGTAATCTATGCTGTGACTCACTATGTGCAATCTGTAATGACGCTTGTAAATTTTTAGCTTTTCAGTTAATTTTAGATTTGGTTTACAGTGGATCAGTTTTGTTTAGAGTTTAGTTAGTTTATCGTTAGAGTTTAGTTTTAGTTTATCGGTTTAGCTTAGAGTAATTACAAATTTTTTAACTACTGTGTTGCAGATTTCAGAACAAGATTAAAGTTGCAAATTTTTTACGTTAATTGTTGCCTGTGAAGAGAATGAAAGTTAGAGAAGAGGAATTAAAAATGAATGAAGCAGCCACTTTGAAGTTGAAGTTTGTAAAAATTGCCTCTGTCAAAGCAACAGAAGAGGTTAGCTGCCTCAATATACCGCTACAGCAAGTTAAGACGAAAGAAGTGTAAGTCAAGCAAAACAATAAAAAAGTGGTCATTGAGAGAAGTCAGCCTATGAATGAAACGTTGTGAGATAAAGATAAAACAGATGATATCTACTATTCTCATAACAATGAGGCTGCTTGGCCAGAAATATCAATTCATCACATGAGAGATGAGCAGGGGCGGATCCAGGGGGGGATGTGGGGGATACTCCCCCCCACCAGCCATTTTCAACAATGCTTTGGATAAACAAAGTTTTTCTATAATTTCGAACCTCTTCATAACCATGAGTGCAAATCCATGGAGGGATGTATCCCCCCCAATAATCCGGCAGCATCCCCCCAATGTTTTCATGTCCCAAAACTGGGCATCAGCGAACGTGATGACCTTTGTTTTGGTCTTCACTTCATTTTGGGCAAAAAATTGGACATCTGCAGACGTGTCAATTTTGCTAAATCATCTTCCCCAATATCGAAAAATGGTCGATTTTGCTAAATCATCTCCCCCAATGCTCAACATAGATTTGCATCCCTGTTCATAACAATAAACCTTAATCGCCTTAAGCACGCATAATCGAAACTGTGCTTACAAAATGCATCATATTTGATGAAGCACTTAAAGTTAGAGGCCAAAAATATGAACAAACTTTGCCTAAAAATTGTTCGAAAAGCGCTAAAATGACCATTACAGTATGCAAATTTTCAAAAATTTTCCGGGGGAGCATGCCCCCGGACTCCCAGAGTCGTTTTTGTTACTTAAGTTGCTTAAAATTAACTCTGCGGGGAAAAACTGCGCTTAAAAAAATGACAAAAGTTTGGTGCTCTCTCCCTGAAAAAAATTCTGAATTCGCCCCTGACATGAAACATTTTGAAAGGGCTTATTTACGCCCGTTTCCGGGTCTAAATGTCTTTGTATTTCGTTTACATTCAACCTAATTTAAAATCACATCCACCCCCCCCCCACCAAAACTTTCTGGATCCGCCCCTGGAGATGAGATGATCAAATTAGGGCTCGGTAGTTTTCACAATAAAGAAGCCTTTAAAGGACGGTACGATCACACTAACTAAGACTTTGAAGCATTGTGCGGGTTTATTTTATTGTGACATGACTTTGTGCGGATGTGATGTCATAATAAGATAAATCTGCACAATATCTCAAAAGTCTCAACTTACTGTTACAACCATACTTGCCACTCCTGATGTTTTTTCATCAGATCTGATGTTTTGGGCAAAATTTCTGATGTCTGATGTTTAGACAGTGCCGTAGCAGCTCAACTTTGGGCCCCCCAAAAAACCCTTTCAAGACCCCAATACTTAGCTTTCGATATGAATTGTTTTAGGTTTTTCCAGGGGTAACAACTCAGTTTCTCACCACAATGCGAATACTGTGGTAAAATTAAAACATATAACGCGTTATCACTGTGTAAAAATAAAAGGTGTAATTTTAAGACAAGTTTGTTACACCCAATTCATTTTCCATTAAAATCGTTTAGCTCAGGGTTTTGATCCTTTTTCTGCTCATGGCCCACTAAAATGATAAAATATGATGGTGGCCCAATAACTTTTGCTAAAAGGTACAAAGTCAACGTGATGGCATGATTAGGGAATGCTGATGTCGCTCTCTAGTCAAGCTCTGTGGCCCACTGTTGGGCCATGGCCAATAGGTTGAAAACCTCCGGTCTAGCTAGAGCGCACTTTTTCGTACACAGATGTTCTTTTGACAGCATCATAATCTGGAGATCGGGCGCATTAACTTTCGATTGACAACATGGCCAGCGAAGAACCAATCGGATGGCCGAGTGGATAGAGCGTGTGCTTCTGAGCCTGAAGGAGTGAATAGACTGAGGGTTTGATCACTAGTCAAGTCAAACCAATGACTTAAAAATTGGTATTCACAGCTTTCCAACTAAACATTCAGCATTAAAGGGATAGTGTTAAGAAAGCCGTCAAGTTTGCTTGTGCCGTTGGGAAAAACACTTAACGAGATTCCCCCATCTAAGTGCGGTAGGTAGACAGATGGCCGGCAACTCCTAAGGGAGCTCGTGTAGCGCCCCATTGCTTTCTGTGATAGGTGGATAAAAATGCCAACAAATGGAAAGAAAAAAGATAGTCTACTGTTTGCCATATTAGATGTAATAAACGTTTTAATAAATTTCAGTTTTCTGAAGCTTTGTTCAGCACTGGTAACAGTAACAACGCATTTTGTAAACTCGAGAAGCAAGGCAAGCGAGCACTTACAGGTATTACTATTGAATTAAAAGTTCAACGGTGTTGAAGGGAGACTGCCAAACGAGCTTGTGTCGTTCTAATCAGCAACCATCTGATATAAATATCAAATGCAATAGGCTCCAGCCGTGAATCGAACCCGTCGCAAAGAATCTGAACCTGCGTGCGGTATTGCCAGATCATATTGCTGACAATGGCTGTTCATGCACGAAGCTGCTGGGTGTAAACAGCAATGCAAAGACAGAAGCGACATCACATGTCAGCTTAAAACTTTCTAGTATCGACATAATAGCCTGGTCCACCAGTAGTTTTAAAAAGTTTGCTTTGAATCTCTTCCTCAGAAGCTGTACGATATAGATTTGCATCGTAACTAAACATTCTCTTTTTCTATTTTCATTCTCTTTTTTTTTACTTTTTGATTGAGGAAGACCGGACCAATGTCCAATTCCTGCGCTATTTCAAAAGCACACGTTTTCAAACTAGCAAATCCTTTTTCAATGGACTTTTGTATTCGATGTCAGATTATGGTTGCTGACACAGAAATAGGGTAGGATTGAATTTAATTTACCGATCGGATGGCCGAGTGGATAGAGCATCTGCTTCTAGATTGGTGGACTCCGGGATTCAATTCCGGGTCCGGTCAAACCAATGACTTGAAAATTGGTATTCACAGCTTTTTTGGTTGACGTTCAGCATAATGGATAGCGCGAAACAAGCGGCAAGTTCGCTTGTTGTGCTGTTGGGAAAGGCACTAAACGGGATTACCCCATCTACAGTAGGTGTTGTAGACCGTTGGTCGGCAACTCCTAAGCGAGCTCGTATAGCGCCCCGTCGCTTTTTCATGATAGGAGAATAAAATTGCGAATAAATAAAAAATAAATAGATAAAATTTTAAATCTGCTCACAAGGTGTTAATGAATTTGAATTTAATTTTTTCAAGAGGAATGAATTTGAATTTAAGCTTTGAAAAATGATTGCATCCAACTCTGCACCGGCCTCCTTTTTCAAGTCCTACGCGCACTCTTACACACAGTGTATAGTTTATGACATCATTATGCAGTTTATGACGCTATTTGAAAGTAAACGATAGCGAAAAATTTTAAAACTGAAATATATAGAATCTGAGCGCAAAAAATCCCATTCAACGTAATTCGCCAAGCAAAACTTTGTTTTTGAATTGATGCAACTTCGGGTCCTTCAAGACAATTTGGGGCCCCTTTTGGCAGTGTGGGCCCCCCTCAATTGGGGGGTTTGGGGGGCGGCTGCTACGGCTCTGTGTTTTGACCTACTAATCTGATGTTGAAACATTTTTTAAACAGGTTAGTTAAAAAATAGGAATTTTTTAATTTTTTATGACTATTTTTCTGCTTTCAAAGGTGTGTATTGTGCCACTGACTGTTTTTCCAACTAAATTCCTTAATCAAGCTCCCTTTCCTGGAATGAAAAAAAAAAAAAAAAAACACTTCATGCATAACTGAGTTAAAGATAGAAAAACCAAAAATTGCCCAGTGCTCATTATGATTCACAATCAGAGTTCTGGGTTGAAAAGAAATTGCATATCACAAAATAACTTGTCTGTAGCACCATCTTAATGTTATACTGTTATGAGCCTTGTTATATGTTATACTGTTGAAATTTTTACTGTTAGGCCTATAAGCATTGTGATATTTAAAAGTGATATTCCTATAACGTGACCAAATTACTGCGGAGCTCTGCAGCTTTACTGAGAGCATTTTGTTAAGTGTTAGTTGAAGTTAATTGCCTTTTATTGTGAGCGTAATTTGCAAATTTCATTGATAGCAAGGTATATAATATCTGGCTAATTTAATGAGGTGTTACTTCGAATTGTTTAGATGTGCATCAGCCAACACTTCAATGTTGCTTTTTGAATCCTGTAGTGTGTCAGAATGTAGCAGAAAATATGTGGGTAGTCATTAATTGAGTTTGAAGATTAAGTGCTGTAAATTTGTAGAATACAGCAAGCTAATTTTACCAGCGGTCACCCTGTCTTTTGTCTTTTTATGTGATAGCCAGGCTGTAGAGTTATAAGCAATCCTGTTTTAGTCATGTGTCATTGAATTGCTAAGGTGTTGTATGCCCACGTGTTTTAATATTGAACATGCAAATTGTTGCTTGAGATATAACTCCTGCAGGTTTATGAAACCATCTTAACTATTTTTTACTGTTCTTGTAGGAATACCGGTATTAAGGCGAAATGTGTTTAGTTTGTGACAAAACTGTAGCGTAAAAAATCTGATGTTAAAGGCGTACGAAATCTGATGTTATTTGCACTTTCCTCAGTGGCAACACAGGTTACAACGTGTTAAGGGCGGCATTTCGTGCAAAAACCCAAGTTGCGCCCCTGGGAGGTCATTCTATGCTCTTCGTTATATAACGATTTTCGTTATTCGTTAAGTCAGTTCGAATTCGTAAACTTGACTTAACGAATTCGGAAACTGGAGGTATTCTATGCTCGGTTCGTTATAAATAACAAATTCTTTAAACATCGAAAATTACCCTCACGCTCCTAAAACAATTATGATGTTACAAAGTGATTGGGATCAAAGTTTATATTGAGTTAAAAGGTTATTTAAACACTGCATAGTGGGAAACGTTTTTTAGGGGATTTTGTTTACCGGGCATAGCAGGCTAGGCTAACTATTTCAGAAACTTTGTTCTTCCGGTAATAATCAAAGACGGAGGCTAATGCAAAAACTCCAACTTTTTTATTGACATTTCGCTCAGCAATTCACGCCGAGCTTCTTCAGAATAACAGGTGCCAGGGTGGAAAATCCAGCCCTGGCAGAGAACAGCAAAATTGTAGCACTTCTTAAACTGAACTGATTATGGTAAAGCAAAAAAGTATGATAGAATATAGAAATATTATGAACTGTTGCGTCATAAGGACAATAACTATTAAATGGAATGAATTAACAAGCGTAGAGGTGCAAAAACGGTAAAAAACAATTTGGCATGACTATAACAAAAGTCTCGTCAGCATTGCTACCCACAGCCAATCCAGGCTAAACTCATTCCAGACTGTAAAGACTCTTTTTTGCATTGCTTTACCTGACATCTCGACTTCATCTCTTTTCTAGGTTGTGCCCTATTTTTAGCAGGCGACTGACCCCAAACAACGATACCCCAATGAAAGAGCCTATAACTACTAACCCCAAACTAAGTTAGCGGTAGCCTAACTAGCCCACATCACTAGAAGCCCCGATGGCAACCCACTCATTTGCAGCTGCAGACGCGTTTCGACCTTATTATGGTCTCATCAGTGCAGCATAGCAACCTCCCACCTTCCTGAAAAAAAAAAAAAATTTTAACCTTTAAAAGAACTACACACCCCAAATCTAGCCTCTACTCGTTCTGCTCAAGGTAGAACATTTGAAATAAAACCTTCAAAAAATTGGTACTGGATTATGATGTCACAGATTCCCTGTTAACAATCGACAAGAAAAGAAATGACCGGTTGGTTTAAACATTATTTTCCCGGTAATCTGAGAAGGAATTTTTTGTTTACGGTTTGTAACTATACCAGTTACCAAAGCCTTCAAAAAACCTCTCTGCCCAACCCGTTTGCCCGTAAAAAAGCGGGGGACTAGGCAGGCACTGTGTCTGCGCATGCAGCCCAGAAAACACAGTGAACGTCAGCGCTTATCGGTGGTTTAAACATCAATATCCCGGTGCGTTTATCGAACTGCACGTACAGTTACAGGATCCAGCAAGATGATACAAAGAAGGATATGTAAGTCTAATAGAATTCTTCTATCCAATACTTTTCCGATAGGCACCTACAAAGTCGATAGGCTCCTGCAAAGTCAGCCAACAACAAAGCCCAATGTGTCAGGGTAAGAATAGGTCCAACAATAAGAGTGCAGCAGTCATTTAATGGAATGGAAAATGGTACTCCCCCATACAGGTGGGAATTGAACCATCCACTTTTGTCATCAATTATGAGTTAGATGAGAAATTTGCAAGGGACAAATTAATGCTTCGACTATAACAAAAGTCTCGTCAGCCTTGCTACGCACAGCCAATCCAGGCTAAATTTTTTGTTATAGTCGAAACATTAATTTGTCCCTTGCAAATTTGGCATGAGAATTACTAAAACGATATTTGATAAACTTGTGGAAGCTTATCACCATCAGACCTGTTCATAACATTGGGTCGGGAGTTAATGAACCAAGCTTCAGAAACAAGACGTTTGGAGTAATTGTTTTCCACCTCCAAAATCTTTGCATTTATCCAATCAATATTATGTTCAAATGCCATTGCGTGAACGCAGAGGGCAGATTGTTCTGGCTTTTGGTTGAGGGTGGCCCGTTTGCGTTCTGCCAAACGTGACTTAAGGCCTCGTTTCGTCTGTCCAATATAAACAAAGTTGCAATCCAAACAGGGGATTTCGTAGATAATACAGCCAATATCTTCGGAGGTATATGGATCTTTGGGTAATGGCAAAACATGGCGAATGATATGCACAGGTCTCATGGCAACGTTGACCCCCGCCTCGTTTAGAACTCTTCTAATTTTTTCTGATGTGCCTTGAACGTAAGGAATAGAAGTGAATTGTTTGTAAGGGGAATCCTGAGAGCATGCCTTCGTAGGCGAGAGACAAGTGGTCCTGCTAGGAAACCCGTTCAGTTGTAATGTAGAGCGTATGTGTAGTTGCTCACGGTGCTTAAGTTTGTTGTCGGAGATGTGTGTGTTAACGCGATTGAATAGTGTTTTGACCACAGTGAGCTTCTGGTGTTTGGGATGATGTGATGTATAGTGCAAATATTTGTCAGTGTGAGTAGGCTTTTTGTAAATGGAAGTGGTGAGTGGTATATCAGTAGTGTTACTCTCATTGCCAACTTTACGAGATACCAAAACGTCAAGAAAGGGGAGAGAGGAGTTTTTTTCGTTTTCCATGGTAAACTGAATATTAGAACAGATGGAGTTAAGATGAGAATGAACTGCGGTGACATGTTCTTTGTCGAGGATGCAGATTGTGTCGTCTACATATCTCAGCCACAGAGAAGGTGGAGTGTGAAAAGTAGTAATGGCAATGTGCTCGATATTTTCCATGTAAATGTTAGCGATGATAGGCTGGATTTTCCACCCTGGCACCTGTTATTCTGAAGAAGCTCGGCGTGAATTGCTGAGCGAAATGTCAATAAAAAAGTTGGAGTTTTTGCATTAGCCTCCGTCTTTGATTATTACCGGAAGAACAAAGTTTCTGAAATAAGGTTATTTGATACACCATCACTGTAAGCAGAAGGAAGATCTGCAATCAGGGGACGAAGTGTATGATAAAAAATAATATGAATGAGAATAGCAGCAGAAGACCAATGGAGAGAAGCGAAACTGACTTACTAGTGGACTTAATTAAGAAACACAACGATTTTTTAACGTCCGCATGCAATCCGAAAAAAACTAGAAATATGGTTGAGAACAAGTGGGCAGAAATCACTGAAGCTGTGAATGCCCTTGGTGGTGGTACGACCAAACTGACGTCTGAGCAAATTCAAAAAAAATAGTCAGATTTAAAATCAACTAGTAAAAAAGCGATCTGCAAGCAGAAAGTTGAAATGAGTAAAACAGGTGAAGGAGTAAGCAAAGGTAGAGAGCCGACCGAGCTGCAATTCAAAACAGAAAGTTTTGTTGGCAAATTATACACTGAAGGAATCCCTGGCAGGGGCGGATCCAGGGGGGGATGTGGGGGATGCACCCCCCCACCAGCCATTTTCAACAATGCTTTGGATGAATAAAATTTTTCCGTAATTTCGAACCGCCTAACTGCACTCGAATACCCCTGATTTTTACGTTTCAAGTTATTGCTCATGACGTCATACCAGAACACTTACGTCATCGAAAAAAACAAACCAGCAGTCCGGTGCAGCAGCGTGGTGATAAATGAAAACTGGTCCGGTGCTCTAGACATTGCCTATATTAGTTAATTGTGTAGTCTAACTTATTGCATTAGGGCTGAATGTTTTTGGTATTACGGAGCATGGTTGATGGAAATTGTATATGCACTTTAATCACAAATAATGAAGCCAGAACAAATTGATAGCCTACATATTTAAGTGACACGTTTCAGTTAATTTTCAATAACCACTATCAATCTAAAGAGAAATAGCCACTGAGCAGTGGCGTACTAGGACCCCCCCCCAGCAATAACCGCAGCCGCGGGGGGGGGGGCTCAGCACACTTGGGGGCCCCCAAATTTTTGGATGAATTTTTTAGAGATGTAGGCCACACAAAACCAGTGCTTACATTAAACTTAACGCAGGACCGAATTTTCCATAATATGGGGGGGGGGGGGCTGTGCCAAGCTGCGAAAATATTTATGCGTTGTCAATAGTGACTGCACTCACTGCATGTCATTTTTCGATAAAAAAAGTGCTAAAATGAGTGTTTTTATGTGAAAATCGTAAAAGTTTGTTGGCGGCTGGGGGTTTCACCCCCAGACCCCCGGTTGTGGGCCCCCTTTGCCAAATCCTGGGTGCGCCACTGAGCAGAAGGAATGGACTCAACCAATAACTGGTAAGGCTAGCAATTAAATTGCCAATTACATCCTTCCCAATATGGAAAAATGATCAATTTTGCTAAATCATCTCCCCAATATCGAAAAATGGTCAATTTTGCTCAATCACTCTCCCCCCCCCAATGCTTAACATAGATTTGCACCCCTGATTGAGAGAGCTAATTTCTGTCATCCTTTCTTATTCATTCTTATCAAAAGCGTGTTTCGTAAAAACTGTTTTCTTCGCTCTTTTGACTTTACTTTTTGACATCATAATCATACCTGATCAAGTTACAAGTAGCGAGTCAAAATCTAATTCAAATTTATCCTGAGCTTGAACCCAGCTTTTACTTTGTGTAGCTTCAGTTAAGAGTGTCATTTGAAAATGAGATAAAAAATGAGCCTACTATGACCATTCGAGAATTTGCTGAATTATTGTTTGTGATATACAATTCCGCAGCATCTGTCTTTCCCAATGTGCTTATACTGTACGTTGTTTCTCATTTTGACATTGCCTGTCACAACAGCTGCAGCAGAGAGATCCTTTAGCTAGTTGGAGTTAATAAAGAATTACTTGATTAGCCAAATGAGCCAAGAACACTCGATGGTCTTGCAGTACTAAGCATCGAATCAGATAAAGCCGATCAGATAAACCACAGAGCCGTTGCTAAAAACTTTGCTATTGCCAATGTTCGAAAAGTTTTTTTTGTCTAAACATACCTGTAGGTCGTTGCAGAACCTTTGAGTGATTTTACTAGTTCCCGTTGCACAAATGTTCAGAATTGATTGCAAACGAAATGGAAACTCCATTAAGCATGTCATTTAAGCATGCATATAACTTTATACAAGCTTTTATTTTTTTAGTCGTAAGCACTTCAATATGATGACGCCGTCACATTACTCGTACATCTTTAGCCAATGAACACGTTGCACATATCCATCAATGCTTTTGTATAGCAATAAATGCTGGTGCCTGGTGGGGCCTCCTGAGTTAAGCTTGCGGGGAGGGGGGGCCGCACATTGTAGCTACGCCTCTGTCACTGAGAGTATAAGACACTTAGAAAATGCGTGTAGAAACGACTAGAATTTTTGCGAAGCAAATAGACCTACGTTTACTATTAAATTTATTGAACCTGAGAATCGAAAGCCTTGAGAAACGTGAAAAAAACTTTTAAAACTAAATAAAAATAGCTACGTGAGCAAAAACTTATCTTGAATTGTGGGGCAGATTTTCAGATTCAGTAAATCTGACGGTAAAACTTCTAAAACTATGTCCAAATTAGATTTTAACTTTATAGGAAAAACGATTAGCGCTGAGCAGTGCCGGCGCAAGGCCAACTGAGGCCCCCCCCCGAAAACTTCACGTGGGGTCCCCTTTATCCGCAAGCGAAATGGAAGGTAAAGGTGGTTTTACACAGAATGCGATTTTCATCCGATTTTGCATTTCATGCATATTTGTGCGATTTTTGATGAAGGAATCTGACGGATATGACTTTACACAAAAAGCGATTGCGTCAGATTTTGCATCTACGTACCCTAACTTTACTCTTAGATCAATCGATTTTTACCAAGTAATGAAGCACTAATTGCATGCAACACCGCTGCTAGTGCTACCGTCGTAGCTCTAGCCCTCCAAGAATTTTTAGAATTATGACGTAGGATAGCAACTAAAAGGCGCCGAGATAATTGAAACCAAACCATCAGAAATGAATCACTTCTTGCATTGATAGTGCAGTCCGAAAAAGGCACTCCGGTCTCGGTTTAAGTTTGACAAAAATTATTTTAACGGTTTCAAAAATTCTGATGACCTTGGGTTCAGGTTAGGTTTACATCTACTAAATTATAAAGGATACGGTTCGGTTTGGATTCAATGAAAGGAAGCGGTTAATACGGGTTTTCGGTTTGCGTTCCGGTTAGGTTCGACGCCCTGGGTTAAGACTAAATTGATTTAGATTAAATAGTTGCGTCGCTCGAACTTGTTCAGCGGGAGCTAGAGTCAAGAAAAAAAAAACACTATTTGGTTTAATTAGCCTACATCAGGGTCAGGAAGTGAGCATAAGAAGAAGTAGGATTATAATCCGGACTATTGCGAGTCATACCAAAAGACTTTAAACAAACGGTATTCACAGCTTCCTTGCTTGGCTTTTAGCGTGAGCCGGATGAAGGGGGGGGGGGGGCTATGGGGGCTATAGCCTCGGAGCTCCCCGATCAGTGATAAAAAGTTTGTCAACGGCGTCCGCAAAAAAAGACCCCTTCGGTTTCAAATTTAATCAAATTAAGTTTGAAAAGTTTAGATGGCCATTGAATCGCTTCTGTATGTTATGACGATTTTATGACTATTTTATATGTAAATAAAGTAGCTGGAGCTATAGTAGCTATTTTATACGTAAATATATTATGACGATTTTTTGAGATTTTAGCAATTGATATTAGTAAGTGGCAGCCCTGCAAAAGTGTTAATAGCCTACAGCGTTTCGGCGAAGCATTTTCAAGAGGGTTGATTTTGTATTCTCTACACCAGTTCTGCTTCACATACTGTATATTTTTTTATAGTTTTTTTTGACCATTACTCAGTGGCGTAGTTGGGGGAAGGGGGTCCCCTTTTTTCCTTGTGAAGGTGCTCTTTAGAAATGAAGACCTTTTTCCTTGATGATTTGCCTAAATCCGGGTACAGCACCTCCCTAAATTTTTCGCTGGCCACGTCGCTGTCATTACTTATCCGGCTTGAAGAGTTGCAATGGCTGTGTTATAGGTGCTAAGCCGCCGAAATGGTCCGTTGGATAGGTTATTCAAGGGCCGGCGGAACCGCCTCCCGAACCCCCCATTAAGGCTTCTCGGATGCCTCCATCAAGGATTGTAGGATGCTTTTCTGAAACTTTGTTTTTCATAAGACTCCACAAGTTTTTGATTGAATTCAGGTCAGAACTGCTTCCAGGCCACTCCAACATTTGGATACTTTTTTGCTCCAAGAAAATCTTCACCCCTTGCTTCAATGACGTGCAGCACTGTTAACTTTCTTGTCGATTTTGTTAGATCCCAATTACTTTCCCTAATATGATTACCCTCTTCAATCTATTACGAGACAAACGCCACTTCACTTCTAAATCCCATGCAATTTCTTGATAAGTTCGTGTATTTGTGAATTACGTTTTATTTTTGGCAACACATATTTGTCTCGTGAAATTACGGCAAATACACGTGGTTTGATCATTGCGTAATCGATGGAACTTAATGAACGACCGAGCTTCTAGCTTAAAATTTGAGAATTTTATTGCAAATACTGGCGATTATAAGACAGTCCTTGGTTTAAACGAAACAATTCTTGGTTTGAACACAATTGGTGAGTTAAAGATTGTTTTATCTTAAAGTATACTGTTATCTAATTTATCTTATTGAGTGAATTTAAATATAGTTTGAGTTAATTCACCGAAATACGTTTTCTTTCTCTTAACCATTGGTTTGTGATTAATTTTGCACTCTACATGAAATGAAAGGTTAATCCAATATCGTAATATTCTTCTATAAGTTTGTGACTATAAATCTCTGTTATGCAGTCGAATTAATGTGTACGTACTGAATAGCTCGTTGTTCAATAAGCAATCTATTATTTACCTTCTTAGCCAACTTCAGTGTCAACCGACGATTCATACGGTTTGTACTATAATATGTGGTATATGCTTTAATATGTGGTATATAGTTATTTTGATTATTTCTATTCCAAGATTGGATCACTTGTGCATAGTACGTTTATGTCAGTTCTCGCCTCGAAATTTCATTCCTGCGCTTGGCTTAAGTTATTGCGTGTTTGTTTATTTGTTAATTTTGTTTATATGTTTATTAATTTTGTGTTTACAACTTCAATAGAAAACGGTGTGTGTACCTACTCTATGGTCATTCAATTTGGTTGAGGTCACGCACACCAGTGAACAAGCAAAATCAAGAAGTTCCTTCCAACATCTAAGTTTAATCGATGACGTGCAGCACCATCATGCATAAAAATCTGGCAGTTATGGATATTAAATTCTATGTCAACCCAGAAACATAATTACACATCATGGCATTTTAACCCTCATTTTTTTGAGATATGCGCATTTAAAGCTAAATGAATTGTTTTTGGGAAGTGTCCTTAAACTTTTGTCGCAGTCTGCAAAGGACGTTTCTTAAAAATAAGGACAATAATATTTTCCAAGATGAAGACTCTCAAAATAAGGACATATCTTTGAAATAAGGACGGTAAGGAATCCCTGCTTAGAGCCGGTGCGTGAAGAATACTCATTTTTATTAAATTCTAATTCTTAAGAACACTCTCTGGTTCCACAGAGCAAGCGTTTACCGGACTACCGGCAAATGTTTTACCTAAAATCGTTTTAACACTTAAACTACTGGCTGTTTTAAATTAAAATAACAAACGTCCCAGCACAGTGTGACATGGCATGGGAAAAATCTGCAGAATAGAAGGCTATTCAAGAAAATCATCAATCCATTTGGCAATACCGAAACTTAAAAGAACAATAATTATTGAAGTTTGAAGTAGACCTCACTTAAACTTATGACATGTCATAAATTTGAACTTTTAGCGATCCGTTTGACCAACCAATTTTAATCCATCTTGATTGCGGAGTCGTACACCCCTAATGCTTTTGTGCAAAAACCATAATAAACCTACAATCTTCTAAACGCCTATCATGTACGACTTCTTTCAAAGCAAGGCGCATGAAATAGGAAGTTAATATTGTTGCTATAATTTATATTTCATAAAATGTGTATTTTTGACAGATGAAAATTATACTTTTGTTCATTCAGCAGATCAAAAAAATCGTTCATACAAACGATTTCGCCTACAGTAGCCTACATTTCGAACAAGAGCGGCGCAATTAGAGTGCAACATTCTTCAACCTCCCCCTTCTCCCGTCCGCACCTTTCTTCACACACGCACGCAAACAAATTAATGTTGCATCGAAACACGTATTAAAATTATTTTCAAGTAAAAAAACACTGCGGTCCCGGGGCGGTTCGGCCGGCCCTGGCCCTGAGTGAAAAAACAAAACAAAATCCTGCACTTTCAACTATAGGAGCTGTGTTAAAGTGAAATGGGAATAAAATCATAACTAAACGCTAATTACGACAACATATAGGTGCGAAAACGATTGCCAGTGGTGACATAATAAATAAACTATAAACGGGGCAAAGGATTTCACAAAAAAAAACACTTAAAACGATATAGGCAAAAGAATTAGTAGGCCTAATATACGGAAAATAAAACAACAACATGTTATAGCAACAAACATAATAAAGACAATGAAAATAGAAGACAAGTTTGCGTTCATCGGGTCTGACATATTCAGATTCAAACGTTCTACCGATGCAAGTTTCTTTATTTTTGACGTTTCGCCTTCCATTCGGAAAGCTTCTTCACAGAAATAACAAGCGCACACTCTAAACGTTTTTGGAAATGCGAGAAAATTCACAAAAAAACTGAATTGCACTATATATGACATCACATTAAAACTATTACTACGCAAAAAACATATACGTTTCTATACCTACAGTATATCCTTGACAACACATTACTGAAGCACATTATATACAGAAGGCACAATCATACCATCATTTCTGTTTAAAACATTCATTGACAAAGCTTTTTGGTTTATCAAAAATCCTTCTGCAACACGACGCCTATGCCAATGGGATTCCCTTTTTAAAATTTCTACGTTCCCCCAGTCAATGACGTGATCCTTGTTCACTACATGCTGACATAAAGCTGGTTTCTTGACGTCAAGATTTTTTATTGCGTCAACATGCTCCCGCCTTCTAGTGGTTATGGTTATGCTACGTCCACTAGAAGGCGGGAGCATGTTGACGCAATAAAAAATCTTGACGTCAAGAAACCAGCTTTATGTCAGCATGTAGTGAACAAGGATCACGTCATTGACTAGGGGAACGTAGAAATTTTAAAAAGGGAATCCCATTGGCATAGGCGTCGTGTTGCAGAAGGATTTTTGATAAACCAAAAAGCTTTGTCAATGAATGTTTTAAACAGAAATGATGGTATGATTGTGCCTTCTGTATATAATGTGCTTCAGTAATGTGTTGTCAAGGATATACTGTAGGTATAGAAACGTATATGTTTTTTGCGTAGTAATAGTTTTAATGTGATGTCATATATAGTGCAATTCAGTTTTTTTGTGAATTTTCTCGCATTTCCAAAAACGTTTAGAGTGTGCGCTTGTTATTTCTGAAGAAGCCTTCCGAATGGAAGGCGAAACGTCAAAAATAAAGAAACTTGCATCGGTAGAACGTTTGAATCTGAATATAATAAAGACAGTTAGTTATTGAACAAATACAACGTTGTCGATAAATCATCGATATTGTTTGCAAGACTACTGTATTAACAAAGTTTCTTTGAAAAGTTGCTTCAAATTATGAGCTGTAGGCATTATCTCGGGTTGATCAAAATTATTGATTTTATGTCTAGAATTGTCTACTAAATGCTTTGTAACGTCTGTATTTTGACTTTTTTTACTTTTCGGATTATGCGTTTGTAACCTTGACATGAGATTTCGGCGTGTTTGCCCTATGTAATTACTATCACATGAACAAGACGACTTATAGACGACATTGCTGCGACAAAGAGTACATTGTTTGTCTTTAAAACGAAACATATCACCTATACAAAACCTATCATAAATTACACATAAGCGAACCTTGTCAATCAAATATTTGCGAAAAAAAAAATCTTAATTCCTTTTTAATTTGTATGGATTGGTTTCCAAAATAAGGTAGTCGGAAAATTACGATGCGATTGGATGATTGATTTTTTTGGAAAATTATGATGTTTAACAGGGAAAATTATGATGGTCAGCAGGTTTAAAAATTACGATTTCTTTGTTCTTTTTCAGAACTTTAATATCTTTTTCACGAAAAAGCGACTGAGAACCAATAAGGTACCTGCAGCTAATAAGACCCCTTATTTTGATTTTTTATAACCCACTATTTAAAGAAGATATTTGATTAATATTTGGCAGTTTAATAGAGCTGGTATATAACTTTGATCCAACACATTTTCAGCTTCTTTCATTAAACGCTTTAAGCAAAAAATATAAAATGAAAACTTTTGAAGATGGGCTTCATTACCTTCACATGCAACAAATAAGGCCCACTATAGAGACCGCATGAAACGGCATGTAATTTTTTAAGTTTTAAGCATTTTGGAAAAAAATGGAAACTCTGTCAGTATTACACAGACTAAATTTCACATACACTCAACTTTTTGCATTGATGACATCATCAGATGTGACGTCATAGATAAATAATATATTTGTATTGATGAACGATTTTTAATACTTTTATATGCGGATCAAGTAGTGCATGTGAGTTGCATTTTAGTTTTAAACAACTGCAAACTCTCTTAATCGAATTGATAATGTCATAAAAACATGCAATGATGTCATAATAAAATTGGACCCATTTTATACCGCAAAAAAAGGAACACTGTAGGTGGGCTTTATTACCTACATTATCAGCCTTCGACATATTTATCAAGAATTGATATGCAAGCAAATTTTTTTAGAATAAAAGGTTTGACCGAAATCTCCAGCTCTTCTACTTTCTACCCACATTGTTGTTGTTGTTGTTATTGGCATATTTATCCTCCTATCACGAGAAAGCGACGAAGCGCTGTACGAGCTCGCTTAGGAGTTGCCAGCCATCTGTCTACCACACTAAGATGGGGGAATCCCGTTAAGTGCCTTTCCCAACGGCACAACAAGTAAACTTGCCGGCTTGATCTCCACACTGTCCCTTCAATGCTGAACGTCAAGCAGGGAAGCTGTGAATACCAATTTTAAAGTCATTGGTTTGACCCGACTCGGAATCGAACCCCAAGTCTACCGATCTAGAAGCAGACGCTCTATACCACTCGGCCAACATTAAAAACATTGGTGAAAAGCAATGAAAACTAAGAATCTACCGTGCGCAAAAAAAAAAAAAGAATATTACAAAAAGTTTTAAAAATGAGATACAAAAAGTTTTTCCTCCCCTAACTCTAGTGAATTAGCAAACTGAACCATGAAACTATACCAGTTTTCTTAGTTGCAGAACAGCTTTCTACAGAAAACGGATTGAAGTTTTAAATTCATTCCCTATTCGAGATAGGGCGCATGGGCCTTATTACATGCAGGGCCTTATTAGCTGCTGCAAGTACCTTACATCATGCGTAAGTATACATTGCGTATTGCACGAAACTTGCGTAAGATTTGGTAAAGTATCAAGTTTTCTGTGGGAAACGGTGCTTTGTTTACACGGAATTTCTTCCAGGGCGGTTGAGCTCGTTCTATGCTTTTATCATATCGAGCTTCAGCCAGTGCGAGCTGGCTTGCGCTCAGCTTACCTTCACCGCGCCAAACTACACACTTAGCAGTTTAATTAAAAATGACACAGCCAAAAAACAGCCAAAAAGCATGGCCCAATGCCCCCCACCCCCTAAATAGGCTCCTGGCCTTAAGCACGCTTAATCGAAAATGTGCGAACAAAATGCATCGTATTTTTTCGTATTTAATTGCATATTTATTTTATCACGAGAAAGCGATCAATGCGCTGTACGAGCTCGCTTAGGATAATAATTTGGCGAAGCACTAAAAATTTGGGTCAAAATTTTATACAAAATTTGCCTGAAAATTTATTCAAAAAGCGCTAAAATGGCCATTCGCAGCATGTAAATTTTCAAAAATTTTTCGGGGGAGCATGCCTCCGGATAAAGGTTTTTTTTGTTTCTCAATCAGCTTCAAATTTGTTCTTACCCCCAAAAAATACGCTTGAAAATTTTGTGGAAATTATGGCCCCACACCCCCTTTTTAAAATTTTTCGCTGCGCCACTGCTAGTAGGACAAGCTAGCTAATTCTAATTTGAAATTTTGTAGTGTCGCTGTTATTTGCCCAGACGTTTCTATTAAAACTGGAGAAAATTTTACTGTGACATCGCAGAACAGCTCTAAAAGCTTTGTGCACGAAGGTACCAGGAAATCCAACAGTTTTTGCGATTTCGTTTACTTTTGTCACAAAGTTGCAAAAATTAGTACGTTGGTTTGATGGTATCAATGAAGAAAAGATACGAATAACAAGTAATGCCATAAGCCATCGTTGAAATGCAATAGGGTGTACTCTAGTTGAAAATGTTTGAAAGGGGGGGCTGAAAAAACATAGGGGGGGCTTCAGCCACCCTCAGCTCCCACCTTCCAACGCCCTTTGGTCACAGTAACAAAAAGTGTCTTGGTAGTTTTGTCTTACGTTTACCCTGTTATTTACGTCAAATTCTTTTTTTTTTGGAGTGTACAATTGAAAATGAGATAGTAATGTAGAAAGCACAAAGGCTTTGGTCTACGAACAAATAACAAGAGGTCAGGGCAGGCTACATCTTAACTGTCCTTCTGGTCCCTTATGTTGATGATGCTGCAAAGCAAAATGATTTCGGTTTAAAAATATTTTGTTTTTGCATTGGTAATTTTGAGACGACCATACATTACAAAAATACCAAAAATCCAACGCTGCATAACCACAGTTTTTGAAGTTTATTATATCATTATCCATAAAACTTCAGAATTATTTAAATTTTGCTCCAATGAGCATCTATAGACCTATGCTTGCAACCATTTTGCTCGCTGCAGGCTTGACAACATTTATGCTGGCATTACTGTTTTCATTTTGTATGGAAATCTGTAGTTTAGTGAGAGTTACAGCGGAAATCAAAGTTTTAATTAGTGTTCATACTGTCCAACCCCTGAACAATAATTACATTCTGCCAGTTTTGATATTATAATAATTAGGAAAGTAACGTAAATATCCCTTTTTTTTTTCTTTTTTTTTACATATATATTTATTTGCGATAAAATTAAACAAAAAAAGCAAATATAGCAAAATTAAACTAATATGTCAATCCACGATGTATTAGCGCATGACCATTTTCGAAAATTTACATCTAATTCATGTTTGCTCTTGGCTATAAAAAATTCAGATTGTCGAATAGAGTTTACAAGATTGAAATATTGGACCATATTAGGTTTACATTTAGAATATTTACATCGATATATTGAAAATCTAGCGTACAAAAGTAATGCATTTATTAACTGAAAGATATATTTATTTTCTTGAAATTCAGATAATTTATGTCTGTTTTCAAAATTGAAGTTGTGGAAAAATTTCACAGAAAGCCAATCAGACACGTCACACCAAAACATTTGAACAAATTTGCAATTACAAAATAAGTGCATGATAGTTTTCGGTTTCTCCAAACAAAATACACAACAACTACTATCAACAGTTTCCAAACCATGCACTTGTACGTTTGTTACAATGGATTTTAAATTTAATCTAATTTGGAAGGATTGCAATTCGGTTTCCCTGGTTGCGAAGTAATTGTTGTAGTAAACTTTGGACCAATCAATACTTGAGGGTAAGATTTGCAAAGTTTCACACCATTTCTGTTGTTGTTAAATTGGCAAAACTTTATGTTTGTTTCTTAAGAAAGTGTAAACTGTTTAATTGGATTTTCCCAGTAACGTGATCAGTTGTATAATTTTTTATTTAAACAAGAGAAAATGTTGATTTGATTGTGTTTCATCTTGCCAGGCCAACGGAATTGCAGAAGTTCTTTTGACGTGTTTTAAAAAGCTGTGTAGTTTTTAGGGGTTAGTCCAAAATGTACTGATAAAGTATCATATAACTTCATGTTGCCATCGGAGTCTAAAATTGTTCAAAATCAAAAATCCCGGCGTTGAAAAACTCTTCAATAAACATAGGCTTATTTTGATATTTGACATTTTTATTCAGCCACAAAAACGCCAATGTAATTGACCAGCCGTGAGCAGTTTGACTCCTGGCTGAGCAAGCTACGAAAAATTTTCAGTCGCAAGGTGTCACCCGAGTGATTATTTCGTTTACCTTGAAGGGATAATAAGAGGTCGGTTCGCACATTGGGTTGGCCGAGTGGTTGGTGCATCGGGCTGTGAAACTGGTTTTGCGGGTTCGATGCTCAACTAGGTCATCTTCCATGATGCATATACTTCACTCACATAAAAAATTAAGCTGCAATTGTGTGGCTTAAAAAAAAATAAAATAAAAAAAAAAAGAAAAAAAAATACGAGGTCGGTTCATCGGGCTCCGGAACTGGTTTCACTGGTTCGACGCTCAACTAGGTCATCTACCATAAAGCATGTAATTCACTAACATAAAACCTAAACTGTATAATTAAGTGATTAAAAAAATATAATGAAAAAAGAACGTGCAGTTGGCCGAATACAGACGAATTGGGCTCGTTGGTTTGATACTCAAGTAAGTCTATTTTGATAATGCCTTTACAAAAATAAAATCGAAGCTGCAATTGGCGGTATGTGGCTTAGTTTTAAAAACTAAATCAAAAGTATAAATGATTGCAAAAGCAAGGTAAATTCAAAAACATTACTGCAAAAGGTCAATGAAAATAAAAATGCTCTTTGATATAACGCATGAAGCTGCAGACATTTTTCACGTAAAAGCTTCAATCTTAGTGATTCAGATTCGGCACTTGCCTAAGCTTGCACCCATCATGCAAGAGTTGGATTCATAAAATTTCAAGAAATAAAATTGCAAAAGCAGGTTGATTATCTCAGTGGCGCACCCAGGAGGGGGGTTGGGGGTCGAAACCCCCTCCTTTTCAAACCGAACATTTGTTTTTGAAGTGAAGTGTCCAAACTGTGCAAGTGCAGTACGTGCTGTTATTTCAACACAGCTGTGACAAAATTTGCCGCATACTATGCTGAAGCCAAATCGGCTGGTTGGTGTACTGGTAAGAGACATTGTTATCCGGGCGGGCAGGGGCGGATCCAAAAGGGATGTGGGGGATGCATCCTCCCTACCAGCAATTTTCAAACATGTTTTTGATGAATACAGTTTTTCGGCAATTTCGAACCTTTGCGATAACAATAAGCCTTACGCTCTAAGCACGCATAATCGAAAATGTGCGAACAAAATGCGTGATATTGGGTGAAACACTCAGATTTAGGGGCAAAAAATTTAAACAAAGTTTGCCTAAAAATTGCTCAAAAAGTGCTAAAATGGCCACTACAGTACGTAAGTTTTCAAAAACTTTCTCGGGGAGCATGCCCCAGAACCCCTACAGCCTTTTTTTATTCCCATTATGCTTCAAAATAATTCTACTTGAAAAAGCACGCTTGAAAATATAGCAAATTTGGGTGCCCCTTTCCTGAAAAAAATTCTTAAATACGTCGCAGACATGAAAACATTTTCAAAGGGTTGTTTACGCTTTTTTTGGGTCTAACGTCTTTGTATTCAGTTAACTCTCAACCTAATTCAAATTTCATCTCCCCCCCACCAAAATTTTCTGGATCCGCTCCTGAGTGCGAGATCGAGTTTTGTTTTGGACCTCCCACTCTTTGAAATTTTCTGGGTGCGCCCCTGATTCATCTATACCGGCAAATTTGATGGAGAAAAATCTCTGCAAATCGACTCCTGGAAACATAGGCGCGGGAAGTGGGGTGCCAGGGGGGGCTCAAGCCCCCCCTGAACTTTTTTTAGCCCCCCCTGAACCATTTGAGCCCCCCCTGACAATTAAAAAAATTATGCACTGAGTGCAACGTGATTAATGCTCGCAACGTACATACGTAATGAAGCAAATATTTTTTAAAGTGCTTTTAACCAACGAAGAATCACTATTCTTTTAAAAATCAGTCAGTTATTATTCACTTGGTCAACGTAAAATTTGGTAAAATTTTCAATGCTTGAAGTTCATTTTTAACCGTGTTTTATATCAGCGTTTGCAAACCTTTACAGCAGTCATGGACGATGGCCCAGTAAAAGTATAATGGCTGTCAATTCTTGTAGCTGCCAAACACTTTACGCCAAACTACTCTGAATGCTCGAATGAAAGTCGCTACTGATCATGGGAATTACGTAAATCGTAAACGAAAATGCGGTGAAGAGCAAAAAAACGGTCCTCAATCCTTCAGATGTTCCGAATTCCACCAAAATTTTTGTGAAAAGCTAAAAAAAAGGTCTTCACGGCCCGGACGCGTTACATGAACTGGAAATGTTGGTGGCCAACCTGATTTGTGTACATGCCAAATTGACCCGCGATCGACAGCCAAGCATCCAAAGATCGACCGGTACATCGCGATCGATTGGTTGGGCACCCCTAATTAAGCTTATATGAGCTGGTGCAAGTTCTCTTCTGGTTGAGTTTTTTAATGGTTTTGAATTTTTTCTACCAACCCAATGAAGCGGCTAAATCACTACTAAACTGGCACCGATGATCAGTAGGCTACTCGATTTGAGGGGCATGCCATCCCCCCTGAAAACAACACCATCCCCCCATAAAACATTTTAGCGTAAACCGTTCCCTTACAACTATAATAACCATCTCTTTTTAGGTCTGCATGAAAAGTTGTAGCCTACCACCCCCATAAGTGTTTTCACAACTCGAGCACTGCCGATGATTGTTACTAAAATTGAGCTAGTACGCCTACCTAAATACCTATATCTACACATCTCATTATGTTAAAAAATGGTTCAGTGCTTTATTTTGATTGTGTGTTTTTTGTTATTTTTAAACCTCAATGGGGCATTGTTTGTTGCATGTAACTCTGATCAGCAAAGCAAAAGTTAGATCGGGCAAATTTTGTTTGCCTACTTTTTGGTTTTGTGATTGAGGTATTTGCATTTTACAAATACATGAGTAGTAATTCGAGCATGGTTAGAAAAGCCTAATGGTAGTAAGCAATCTTGTTTTCCATGATGAAAGATTATCCTGAAAAAATTCCGGTCACTTGAGCGGCATGCAATTGATGTCTATCAAAATAGGTCTGCTGAGTGTCCTGCTCTTAAAAACGTGCGTTCGAAAAAAGGGGGGTCTGGGGGGCTTCGCCCCCCAGACGTTGACACGATCTTACTATTTTGAGCTCCCCCTGTCTAAAAAACGTTCCCGCGCCACTGCCTGGAAAGATGTAAATATCAAAAATTTGGTTTCAAATTTTAAAGCTAGGGCTATATGCTAACCTGTTTATCGTTACTGCGCTTTTTCGACCACATTGATTTAGTTTCCTCCATTAGTATTGTATTCTAAGCTATTTTGTTCGTAAAGTTTTGTGCTGTTTGTTTTGCTTAAAAAAGAAATGGCTGAAAACCAGCCGAAATTAGAGTAAATTATATAGGCTTCTGCGCGAATATTATCAAGTTCATCACTTTTCCTGATAAGTTCTCGAAACAATACAACAGTGATTTCTTCTGCGTGGCAAATCTGGCAATTCTCTGGCAAACAGCAGCATTTTCACAGCAGCTAGTACAGTTTGCATTGGTGGATTCGGTGGGAAAGGCTAAAGGGGGCTTATGCGTTCCTTCCAAATATTTAGTTATGCATATTTATACATTAGTGCTTCCATACTTTTTGACGCACATAAAACTGCAAGAAAGGCATTTTTGCAATTCTCAGCCTTCTCTCCTGGCATCATTATCCTCCCCTAGATGACAAATTGCGCTGCATTACAGCCTGTAATAACATACCATCAGTGTCAGCTGCGGCAATAACGAGATTCACTGTGTTTTATTTCAAGGTTAATGGATGGGTAAATACTGTCAACATGGCGGAAAAATCGATTATGTTTGTCTTCAGTGATATAAAAGTAGATTCGAAATTTTCTACACAATGCAAATTTAAAACTGACCTAATAGGCCTGCCTACCGCAGCCGTCGAATGTTTGCCTTGTGATTAATGAGATTGTAATACGCTTTCATATTTACCTACAGTATCTTACAAGATGATTTATAATTAAGAGACGCAACTCGTATACTCACTACACTAAAGCATACTTCACAGCGCTACTGCGTATACTGTCAAATTATTTTAGAGATGATTTATTGTTAAGAGATGTTTTATCTTACAAGATGATTTATAACTAAGAGACGCTTCTCGTATACTCGCTACACTAAAGCATACTTGCATAGCGCTACTGCATATACTGTCACATTATTTTCAAAACATAAAAGTGCAGTAGGCAGTCACTAACAGCTTACTATTGCCAGATTGTTTTTTTCTTATTCAAAGGGGATATTATGAAAGTGTTCAGCGGCAACCACCCTTCCCCCATTTGTTTTACTTCATAAAATTTAATCAGCTGGTTAAAAGTTTTGCCACTGTTTTTCCCAAAAGTTTTGAACGGCAGAATTTTAATTATGGAGTTGTCTTTCTTTACATTATGTAGAGCAGTGTTTCAGCGGACCGAGTCCACTTTTCTGCCGGTCCGCCTAAATTAACTCCAATATTATAGCCTACCTCAATTCGAAATTGGGCTTTTTGTTATACCTCACTAGACTACGTACGCACCAGATTTTTTTCCGTCAGGCAGCAGACAAATTCATACAGTATTCACTGCCGATTCATTTAGTTTTACCTTTTAGTAAAGAAAAACGGAGATGAGACAAAGCTCGCGCCATATGCGCGTAACTTCTTGTTTACGACAAGTTATAATATTATTGTGAAATCTAGGAATATGTTTAACCGAAATTTGGCAGTATGATTACCGCAATCTGATGATAAATCGAAACAAACTGCCAAGTATTTTCCTTTCCTTTCAGCGACACCATTAATGGAAATCAAGTGGGTAGTTTTTGCAGTTGGTTTTTACATGATGTTTTTGGTTGTTTGTTAAGGTCCATCGCCGTGGTCCACCCGTCCGCAAAATTTATTTTGAAATTTTTCCGGTCCGCAATTTACAAAGATTGAGAACCGCTGATATAGAGACAAGTGCTAACTAAGAACGCCATCAATATTTGCTATTTTTTCATTTTTTTTACAGATCTTTAACCAATCCTTTTTGCTGCTGTTACAAGTATCCAGTGGTGAAATCCTAAGCGGTCGTGGAGATATTTCTGTTTGTCACTTCATTACGAACGATTATTGTAAATTTATTGCTTTACGGACACTGACGAGAGAACTAATCCAGAACGCCAAATGCGGTAGACTTGGGTTCGATTCCTGGTCGTAGGCTATCTAACCAAAAACTCAAAAAATTGGCATTCACAGTTTTTGTGCTTGATTATGAGCTTTAAAGGAATGATGTGTAAAAAAAGGAGCAAGTTCTCTTGTTGAGACATTGGGAAAGACACTAAACGGGATTTCCCTTCTTCAAAGGGGCAGAGAAGTGGCCGAGCACTCCAAGTGTTAGCACAGTAAAGTGAGTGCAGCGTTTTACCACCACTTCAGCATTCTATACATTCGTAGTTTGGTTGCTTCAGTGTAAGTGTTAATTCATTTTCGATCATACTCTTGCTTTAGATGATGCTTGTGTCATACTCACAAGGTAACTGATTAACTGTGCCCATTTCTGCGAGGGCCAAATGAAAACAAGCGCAAAGTGTGACGCTAAATGTCGTTTTTGTCTTTGGAGTTTTTCTCATTTTGACTATATAAACTGCAATGAATTTGTTTTACTGCGGTACAGCATAAGGCTGTCTTTCGAAAGAGATCAGGTTTGGATTTGATTCGAGTAGATATAAATGTTTCAAAACCGTAATTCTACGACTTGAATAATTACCCGCGGAAATTGCTAAAATGCATAGACGTATAAATAGCGCACGAGAAATAAGCGAATAGAAGCTAAGGGTATTCAAAACTGCGGTATGCATAGACGTATTAATAGCGCACGAGAAATAAGCGAATAGAAGCCATGGGTTTACAAGCTATATCATTCAAGACTATGGGTATTCTAAGTAGGCCTACATCTTTCTCAAGAAGTACAATGAATAATTACCGGAGCCTTATGTGTTTGCGGTTATATCCGGATTGGGTATCCTGCACATGAAACCTTTGAATACCTTCATATACTATACCATTGTGCCGGTAGGTGCCTTAGTCTCGCGCACTTTGCACCTCCGAAAGTAGTCTGTTTGAACCCGGATCTTTTAGTTATACAGTAGATACGCACCAGATATAGCTCATCTTACCGGAAGCGGATATTAAGTCATCTGCGTTGGGAAACTGACAAGCCAAAGCACTCGTAAGCAGAGCTGCAATCTTAAAGCATTGCATTCAATTGGTTTAGTCTATAATTAGTAACGTGATTTCATATTTAAAGAATAGTCACGTAAAATCTTGAGACTTGATTCTAATATTCATTTGTTAAGTAAATATTTAATGTCTATACCAACGCTACGATGATTTAGAAAAGACCGGCTGTATCTTTTTCGATTAGACACGCCTTGTGAATTAATTCGAGTAATGTATGGTTTATCGAAAGTATAGGCCTACTCAGAACTGACTGCGCTATGTAGCCTACTTCAAGCAAAGTGAAATTTAATAGCGGTAAAAAAGCAATAATTGTTGAAGATACTGTAAATTTTGCTGTGACGTGGTGAAAATGGCTGTCACCTAAATGGATGATAAAAGCATGTCTTCCTTGCTCGTAAATTCGAAAAAGAAAAGTATTTTGAGTGAAAAATCCAAGATCCCTTTCGGACTCTCTACAAAGTGTTGCCATCCGAAAAGGCCGTTTTCCCTTTACATTTTTAGTGAAGCTCACACACAAAGCTGATTACTTTGTAATTTAAGGGTTAAAAAGAGTTCATTAAAAATAAGTTGTAACTCCTAATTAAATTTCGATAAGCTTACATAGTTTAAACTTTGAGAAAGTCGTTTTATGTCTATAAGAGTCAGTTTGCAACGAAGCTTGAATAGTCATTGAATAGTGAGTATAGCAAGGAAACTAGTTATTTCAATAAATTTAAATATTGTTTCCCTCAATCGTATACTATAAGCTCTGCATGAGCTCTTGATACATGAAGGCAAAATTAGTCTTTTGAAAGAAAGCTTTGACTCTAATAAGACTCCAAGTTGTAAGTCAGTGACATCAAGTCAAAGCTTTGCGTAGTAACAACTTATTATGCAGCTACTCTACTAGTGGTGTTGTCAGAATAAAATTTAAGAGAGAAAAAAATTTAACTTGATCGTAGGATGTACGGAAATGCATGCTGAAGCAAATATTTTCTCAAACAAAACTAAGAATTAACAAATCCTTTAAAAAAAAACTCGTTGACCTCTGCCTTTTCCTAAATGCGTCTAGTATTCCGAAGAAGTAGGCCTACAAAAATGACTTACTCTAAAACTGAAGTAAAAATGAGTGACTATTAACCTATAATGCTGTGTTACTTATTACGTGTAAAAGCAGGGGAAACGTTGTCAAAATACCAGAAAAAACGTCTTGCTTTAGCATTGAAGGATTTGTTTAAAACTTATTTTATTCGTAAATCAACGCATCGAATTGGTCTAGGAAATCTTATGGTGTATTTTACAAATGGAAAATGGCAACGGTCTCCATTCCAACGGACAAAAATCATGCGATAGGGAGAAAAAATTAATTGGCTACCGAGGGCACTGGTATGATGTTGCAACTTTCATCCCTCATCATCCAGGAGGAGAAGTGATTGAGAAGTTTGTTGGACAGGATGCTACTTGTGTCATAGAAAGTATTCACAAATATGATGTGATGAAGAGAAGAAGACCAGGTAGGATTTGTGAAGCTTGTCTACAGTCTGATATCTCTGTTGTCGGCTGCTGGTGCGTGGTCAGCAAAAATTTAGCGGGGGACCAGAACCGAATTCAAACAATGAAAGGCCCCGTTTTCATTCCCCCATAGTAATCGACCTTCAAAAAAGTTTTCGTAAGTCAAAAAAGAGGGAAGAATGCCCCCCCTACTACCACGCTGGTTCCCAGTTATATTAAGTTTGTTTGTGTTTGCTGTGGACCGAGTTTCAAAACATAAATGAAACTCACTGAGATCAGCTTACAAACGTATTCAGAGAAGGGGTAGAGGGATCAAGACTTATCTTACAAATTTGGTCATACTCGTTAATAAATTGGTACTTCGATACTTTCTGATTAGACGATTACAGAATAAGCATTTAGTCAAGTCTTAGCCCCCATTTCCCGTAAAAAATATAAACAATCGTGAGTCTGCCCCTGTCAGCTACTTATCCCACCCCATTCATGACTTAACGATTTAGCAATAATTTACCGGTTAAGGTGCGTTTACCGATACCCGAAAAGCGACAGCCCTCACGCGACACAAATTATATTGTAAGTGAATGTACAGTATAAAAGGTTTTCGCAGATTTTCGCGTGATCGCTAAACAGTAAAATAAAACAGAGAAGGTGCGATAAAAAATTGTCGCGTGTTGCGTTGTCGTATGTCGCGTATCGGTAAACGTACCTTTCCTGCTAACTCAGAGATATTGCTCGGAACTAGGTATCAGGTTGCATAGAGTTTGCAGAGTGATGTCAGGAACTCCTGCATAGAGTTACACAGGATGCTGCAACTTCACACTCGTTTGCGTTGGTAATGTTAATTTGACGACTTGAAACTACAGCATTACAGAGTTTTTGCCCTTACAATCTACTACGTTATTATTGTCCGATACGATTAACATAAAATATCTTCCAACAATTATTATCGGTATGGCGATGAAAAGTCCCAAGCAAAGGAAGCGTGCTTTACTATTATTTAGTTGGCCTACGTCTTCCAACACTTACACTTAGGCCGGATACGATTCGAACCTGCCAAAATTAGGTTCAGTAAGTGGCGTAGCGAGAAATTTTAACTGGGGACGGCGGAGAGGGGCATAAATCACAGAAGCCATCAAAAGAGTCTGGCAAATTGCAGTCACTCAGCAACATTGTCCTTTTGTACTAAAAGGGAAAGTCAAAACGAGGGGGCACAATGGTCTACTAAACTCACTACTGGTTTCAGTACTTTACGGATCCGAACCATACTCATATTTGACGCACATTATTGTTTTCAAATCGCTTGCGTCATGGCACATTTCTTTTGTGATACGCTGAAGTGCATGTGTTACGATTTAGGGAACTGGGGGGTTTGTTATCTTCACGACTTGGTAGCAGGATAACACAGTTACGAATCTAGAAAATGATGGTGCGTTGGTGGGTTTCTAGCGGCCATGTTCTTGCATTGTCATTCTCTTTAGAAGTTGTTAGCCCCAGATTACCACTGCAAAATCAATTCTTTATTGTACTCGCGGTATTGCACTGAAGCGTGTAAAGAGTGGTGGGGCCCATGTCCACTGCTTAACTCCTGGGCGACACAGCTCCGAAGAAACGTCGCGCGGCGGCAAGCCGTTGACGACACTGTGTCGGATTTGACCGGCCCGGGAATCGAACCTCAGAAGATCCGCACCAATAGAGATGTGCTTAACAACTCAACCTACCGGCCGGTTTTGGAGAATATCGTTGAGCACTTCTTACAAAGATACAGCCTGTAAACTTGCCAGTTTTTCTTCCCACTGTTCTTTCAAAGTTTAGCGTCGCGCAGGGAAGCTGTGAATACCAATTTTTGAGTTTTGGGTTTAACCCGACTCGAAATCGAACCCGAGTCCACCGCTTTAGCAGCAAACCCTCTATTCACCAGGCCAATTCTTGAAATTAGCGGTAATTAGTACAGAATTTCGCCAATAAAATCATGAACATCTGTAAAATGATAAAAAAGAAATTGATGAAGATTATTGGTGTAATGCACAGCCAGTTCAGGCTAGACTCACAGCATTGTTACATTGCTCATCCTAAACTCTCATCGTAATCCTAAACAGATTTAGGATGAGCGGGGTTTAGTCGGCAGCGTGGCCGTGTGGTTAGGAGCATCGCTTTTACGACGGCCATGATCTCAAGATTGATGGTCAACTCCCATTCAAATCTCGTTGTAGCGTCTTTGGGTAAGATGCTTCACGACAATTACCTCCGATTGGCGGAATCTAACAAGCAGGAAATTAAAGAAGTCAGAAGCAAAACTCAAGAGGAAAACTCGGAAACAAGGACAACTCCTAAGCGAGTCTGGATTCGTCCAATGCATAGCGCCTTCGTCGCTTTCTTGTGACAGGAGGATAAAAATAAAGAAGAAAAAGGCCTTACGGTATGAAATTAGTCGAGCCTAAGTTAAATGTGCATAATAAGGCTGATGAGACTTTTTTTTGACTGATTTCATTTTTTTTATCCTCCTGTCACGAAAAGTTTCTGATAGTCGTAACATTTGTTGTCCCTTGTTTCTATAATGTTTTGATAAGATTAGTCAGCAAATACAAACTGGCGGCCAATGACTTTTACTAAAGAAAGTTATTGAAAGAAAACACATATTTTGGTTGCGTAGGCGCGAGGTCAAAGACGCGGCTTTAACATCGTAAGCTCTTGATGCAACTTTAGTAATGCCAACTGCTTTCCCTTTCAACCCACCAGTGTGGTTACGGATCAAAGATTCAGGGGCAAAACTAGGCAGTGCGGGACCCCCTAAAATATTTTTTCTTGGATGATGATACAAAAGAGCGAGCCCCGAAGGGGCGATGCCAAGCTAGGGGAATCTGGGGGCATGCCCCCCCAGAAAATTTTGCGGAATTTGACCTTATTTTGGAGGCTTTTTGTACGTTTTAAACCTTTGAAATTCCTCAGTTTTAACAAGGTTTAGTAGTTTGTTTTACTAGGTCCCTTCTAAACCTACTAAAATAATGCTGAAAGCAAACCTTACTCTAACATTTCGCTACTTATGCGAAGAAAGAACGCTTTTAAGGCTTATTTTTGCGCCTTTTACTTATGGATGAGGGGCCCTTGGTATGCTACTAAAAGTTTGTTTGCTAGTTTTGCGACTGCTATTTTTCGAAAAATTTGCAGGGGCACCCATGGCCAAAAGCACAAATATGGTATGGGGGCCCCACATCGCGCGAGTTAAGACAAGAAATATATTGAATTTTCGAATAGGCCTATTTAAGGCATCTTTATCATACTGTACGTTGAGTAAATAGTACTATGTACTGACTATGTTCGGGGCCCCCTTTTTGTGCGCCCCCCTCCGGTTGGGGGGTTCGGGAGGCGCTAGTTTCGGCACTGCAAAGATTAGAATATTAAATTAATTTTGCCAGTGTATTTCCTTGTAGAATGTGCGCCTTTCATCATCAGCTTACGGTCCCAGACCTCACTGTGATTGAATCTTTGAAAGAAGAATAGCAATCTCTTACCTAGTGAGTCTTTGCGCAGGCCCAGCCGTTTCTACAGCAACAACATTTTCTGCAATACTTTTGCAATTTGTTGAATCAAATAGATTGTCTGCTGGCTTTCTTTGAATCAAGTCAACCCAACCGAGGCTCAAAGATTTTCATCGGCAGCCACGCGCAAACCTGAACAAAATACTTCACATCTTTATAATTGACTCAAAAACATTTCGGAAAGTCTACCCAGGGGCGCTGAGGGGTAAACCGTGGCAAATGCCCCAGGGCCAACGCTGGGAGTGGATGCTTTTTTCAGAGAATGCTTTTTAACGACTCTTGTTTAGAAGATGCTCTTCAGTCATTGCTACCTGTCCAACGGCTCAAAAACCCTCTCAACGGCCTGATTGTACACATTTCATCGGAGGAGAGAAAGGTTTGCAAGTGCTACGAACTAAGTTGAGTCACCACTTAAGGCATTATGAGCGGAATCAATAAGATACTATAGATACTTTGTAGATGAGTAAACACCAGATACATTGACTTGTCTCTATTAAATCATGTCATAATATTACCACGTCTAAGCAAACGTGCAACCTTGTAAAACAAATAGAAATGTGAAAGATATTGTGAAAGATATGTGAAATGTGAACGATCACGTTCACACTCCACACCAACGAAATGTCTGTCCTGACTGTTGGCTATCGGTAGACTGCTACACCCTGACTGGAAGCGCAAGCAGTAATTTTCTCGCCATTTGATTTTTTTCTTGCGATTACAGATGACTTGAAACTGACTAATTGCTGTCTTTTCAAAATTATAGTAACAGCAGGAGCGTATTCAGGGAGGGAACATTGTGTCAAGCCCCCCTTTTGACTTTGCCTTTTATGCAGAAAAAACAAAATGTTGCTGAGTGGTTGAAAGTGAAATATGCCAGACCCTTTTGATGGCTTTTGCCGTTTATACCCCCTCCCCTTTTAAAATTTCTCGTTACGCCACTGAGTAACAACGAGAAAACGAAGCTTTTTCATTCTGCATTTACCAAAGATAGATGCTGCGTTCGCCAATGAATCTCTCATGTTGACAAATCCAATTCACATTCTTTTTTTTGGGATGACAGGCAACTTCATGTAAATAAACCAATGCAACATCTACAAACTGCATTCAATATCTTGGCGAATTCAACTACAACTATGCAGACTATTCTAAGATTGCGTAAAGCGAACTATTATTGTGATACGAAGGCTCAATCTCGTAACGACTTTGTTAGTTCCGAAAATGCCACAAGTCTTACCAGTCTTGCTAGTCCACCTTTGCAGCGATGGCGGAAGCATTTCTAAAGTGGGGGGAGCCCAAAAGCAATGACCAGATTTCCTTCGCCTACAACCCATATTTAGCCTGTTCACATGTGACATGTCCAATGTTCATGTGGGCTTCAGAACCACATAAATTGGACATGTGGACAGGGTAGTTGTGTAGTTAAAGTTTATTGTTTAAGCAACCCCAACAGCTACTGTAAATACTATAACTGTCCGCAAAGCCTCTATTTTAGCGCCACTACAGTGTAGGGAAAGGATTGAAAAATAGAGCGCCACCCTCTTACTAAACACCATCTGTAATGCCACTACAGGGGAAGGTGTTGAAAATGACAAGGACGGCTACACAGGGAAGTGTCACCTGATTTTCCGAATTGAATTTCATGGTGTTACGGTAGATGTTTTTTCTTTCTTTAAAGGTTAAATGTTATCTCTGTCACAAGTTTTTTTTTCTTTAATTGAATTTATCTTCACAAAATTCTGACTAGTTAGTCAAAAATATAGCACCATTCTCCAACTCAGAAGTGGGGAACCTGCGGCCTGCGGGCCACATGCGGCCCGCTTAAGTTTTGAAAGTGGCCCGCATCAAAACTTTGTTAAGTGTACAACAAACTGGTAGAACGTTTGGTGGATAAAAAACGTTAAGATTTCTTAAAAACTGCTTCACATTCTACTGCATGCTACATTTTGTGGCATAAAAAACACGCAAAAGTCTTTGATTTTATGGCAAAAAAACACTCAGGATGATTGTTTAATATATTTGCGGGGAAACATTGTGTATTTTCAAAACAACATTTACAAATTAAAAGTGAATGTGGCCCGCTGAAAATATTATGCAATCAATGTGGCTCGCTGTGCCTTGCTGGTTCCCCACTCCTGCTCTAACTGGACACCACCTCTAATAAAGCGCCACAATAAAGGAAGAGAAGGTTTGAAAAACAGAGCGCTGTGGCCGCGTGGAGCTCAAATAGAGGTTTCACGGTATATCATGCAGGGGCGTGCCCAGGAATTTGAAAGGGGGCGCAATTTGAAGCCGTACGTTTTTGAAGCCGTAATAAGTCAAGTGAAAAGGCAAAAAAAAAAAAAACAAAAGGTCAACACGTCCGCAGATGTCTAATTTTCCGGCCCAAAGTCAAGTGAAGAGCAAAAACACGTATATCGCTTTTACTCCACGAAAGTTTTGTGCATTTGTCTGCGAGTAGGGAGGCGGACCCAGCAGCCCCCCTGGATACGCCCCTGGTCACGTATATACACTGTAGCGTATGTAGGAGGGGCATTGTGCCATGCCCCCCTTTTAATTTCGCTTTTTAGTAAACAAGAACAAAACTAATGGTGCCAAGTGACAAAAATATGCCAGACTCTTTTGGTGGTTTCTGTAGCTTATGGCCAGGGGCGGATCTTGGGGATAGGATGAGGAGTATGCATCCTCCACCAGCCATTTTCAAAAATATTTTTGATGTGTACAATTTTTCCATAATTTTGCACCTCTTCGGTAGCTATAAGCCTTATGCCTTGAGCACGCATAACCGAAAATGTGCGAACAAAATGCATTATATTTGGCGATGCACTCAGAATTAGGGTCAAAAAATTTTAACAAAATTTGTTTAAAATTTATTCAAAAAGCACAAAAATAGCCATTACAGCATGTAAATTTCCAAAATTTTTCCGGGAGCATGCCCCCGGACCCCCCCAGAGCCTTTCTTGCTTCTTGATCAGCTTCATATTTGTTCTGCCAAAAAAATACGCTTGAAAAAAATGGTAGAAATTATGCCCCCTCCCCTCCCCCCTTTCAAAATTTCTTGCTATGCCACTGCATGTACGGTTATGGAAACAACGAAAGCAGTACTTAAGCTTTTTTGGAGCAAACGAAAAGATAGAGTTTGGATGATCAATAACTCAACCTTGATTAACATTATTTCCTACACCAATAAGGTGATGCGTAGAGAAATAGTAGAGCTTCATAAATTGCATCGCCATACATAAAACTAGAATGCAAACGTTTTAATTGCTTTCTCTGAATAGAAAAAGCAATTTTGTTGGCAAAGGAATTACCATTATTAGCACTGCCCAGCAAAACAAAGTGAATTAAAGAATTTAGATGCATTCAAAAAATTTAAAAACTTAAACTAGGCAATAGATATTTTGCACAGTCCGCCGCTTTTATTTTATGACAGCTGCTTATTTTATCAATTTTGAAGGTTAGTTGTTAATGTCAAAATTAAGTCAGAAAAAAGCAAAGCTCCCACATCCACGAGAATTTGCCCCGCCCCTCGCATCATGAAAATTTAGACTGCAAATGCAGTAGGCTACATTTCTTTTGAGTGATTGTCTGCAAAGTCAGTGCAGATAGCAGAGCAGATCCGGCGCCAGAGCAGTCGACTTAGGGGGCCCAGCGTTTATCAGGGGGGGCCAAAATTTGAAATTAAGCACAAAAGCCGCTGTCTTCAAAAAGTAAGCTTGTTAATTGGGGGGCAAGCATGTCGATTGGGGAGCCAGGTCCCCCTGGCCTCCCCTTGGCAACGACCATGTAGTAGGGTATACAATACCATGGTGGAAGGGCCTAGTTTTGAGTTTAGTTGCTATTGTTTACTATAAACGACACTTACGACAAATGCTGTTCCTCGCCTCGTTTCAAAACGCACTGTAAAATCGCCCCTTGATTGTACCTCTAAAAGACCGTGGCCCCTATGGTGTACGTTTAAAAGTCCCGGATTGTTATATTGTAATTCACTAATGACTCCTACCATCGTGGATGCCAAAGTAACGCTCTGTGCTCTGTGGTCTCTTTGGGGAGCCAAGCCAGGTCACGGTTGAGAAGTTGAGAGCCCTTGGCTTAGATGCTATCAACCGCTGGTTTGAGTTTATATGCTAAGATACTCAATTGTCAATACAAGCCGCAAGTTAATTTTTTTTGCTCCACGAAGATACACTTTTTCTGTTCTCCCCACCCTACAAACAAAATTTTAAAGAAAGCATCTCTGGATCTAATCTCTTTCCTGGGTTTCAATTTCGATGTTAGGTCTAATAAGTTTCAAAATACGTTCATGCAGAGGTATTATAGTAGAAAGAAACGCGTAAATTAGGGTTTCCCTGAAAAAGAAGAGGGGGATCCAAGCCTACCAGGACTTTGAAAAATTGTCGGTCTTCAATCGGGCCGGATGCCGGGGCATAACCTAGATATTCAGTGCATGAGTGATAGGGTTTTTGCGATTGCTGGAATAAAGCAAAGAGAACACCATGTCACATCTATCAGCCTGCGAATTGATGACTGGTGTGACTACGGATGTGTCAAACTAATTTTCTTTTTGATTGAAATTTCTTCAAAATTTAAAGTGATGTTTTTTATTTTGGGTTTAAAACAGGCTCAGACTGACTGATAAATGAGAATTCGGGTTCGGGCTTGAAAAATCGGGTTCGGGTCGGGCTCAACAGCTTCGGCTTGTTAACACTCTGCTAAGACCTCCCGGAACGATAGCAATGTCTTTAATCAAATTTACTGTTTTGCTAATCGTGATAACGATTTTTTCAGTTTCATCTTATGAATTCAAACAGCGTCCATTTGATGAAGATATGAGTAAATTAGAAAAGAAATTTAAAGAAGAAGGTTATTATGATAACAGGTATAGATCGCGTTATTTAGGACCGCAGATACACAGCAAGCTTAACCGTGTTTGCATTTCCATTTTCATAGACGAGAGATACTTATTTAGCAGCATATTTATCCTCCTATCACGAGAAAGTGATCAAAGCGCTGTAACGAGCTCGCTTGGGTTGCCAGCCATCTGTCTACCACTCAAAAGATAGGAGGAAATCCCGTCAAGTGTTTTCTTCTACGACTCAACAAGTGAACTTGCCGTCTTGTTCACCGGATTCTCTTTGAAGTTGCATGATCGTCAAGCAGGAAGTTGTGAATATCAATTTTAAAGTCATTGCTTTAACCCAACTCGGAATCAAACCCGAGTCTGCAGCTACAGACTTAAACCCTCTATTCACTCAGCCATCTTACCGCTTCGAATTTTTATTAACCGTGTGACTAGCATTTAAAGTTATCAAAAATTGTTTAAGCTTGACGCATTTTACTACAAAATTTCAAAAACTTTAATGATTGGCTTCGACTTACTTTTTAAAAAAACAACACCAGATGTAACAAAGATAAAAATCGATGACTAATTTGAAGTAAACTTTTTTTAGTACCAGGGCTGTGAATTGAAAACTTGCCGAACTCGCTCTTTTTTAAACTCGAAAGATAAAAATTCCTGACTTGAACTCGAAAAATTTTAACTTAAATACTCGGTCTCAAACTCAGACTGAAAACTTTAAGTAAACCCACACTAGAACTTGATTGAAAACCCTGCAAATTCGAAGCCCTAATTACATTTTGGTGGAAGAGAAATTCTCATTGAAAGTTATCGATCCCGACTGACTATTGTAGCTGCTGTTAATTACAATATATTACGCTCAGTTTTGGATTTTAACTGCATTGTCGTTGTTTCAGTTTTGGCTGGTGTGTTCGCAAATGTTTACTGGTTATGTTATTTTTGTTGGTCAACATATGCTTTGTTCTATCTGGATGTTTTATTGGGAGTACATGGAGACCTGTTATATCTGGAATTCTTCTTGCGTTATTCTGGCAGCAAAGCGGGATGCTCATGCATGACTTTATGCACAGTCAGGTTTTGCTTAAGTTTTTAGAATAAACTGACTTTTACAGGGCAGCACTCAATTTTCTTATGAAAAAGTAACTGGGCCTGTAATCATGCTAAAATAAGATTACATGTTTGAGTTGAATTTTTGATTGTCATTTATAGATAAATGGCAAGGTAAGGTTACCACGTGTCTACAGTTCTAACAGTAAGGTTGTGGTAACCAGGAGGCAGGGGCATACGCAGAATTCTTATGAGGGGGTAAAAAGCTTTCAATAAAACGCAATTTTACTGGAAGAATTTTAGCAATAATGGTTTTACGTATATTGAGGTAGATCTGAGAGTATAAGCGACCTTTGCGACCGACGTATTGGGTCAGTGGTGCTACATGAGACTGGGACATTGCACCATTACCGTTGTGTCCGTGCTTAGCAATTAAGGTCTATGCTGAGTCTGCAAGACAAGCTTTTATATAGGCTACCCAAATAGCAGCCCAGTTAGATAATAAATAGCAAAAAATTGCTCAATAGATATACTCTGCATACTAGTGAAGATGTTTTGCATAAGAAGTAGATGCTGTAATTAGAATGCCTTGGTACACTATTACGTTATTTATATGGTATTTTGAGTCTTTTGCCGTTAGTTACGCATTGAAGTAAATAAAATTGGATGCGCTATGGGCCAAATGCATCAACATGGATAATCGTCCGATTAAACTTATTCATGGATTATCTGAGGATTAACTTGAATTTGGTATGCACCAAGCGCGAGTAAGCTCAACAGCGGATTAAACTGTGGATTAAATAGGCTTGATTTTACTCCTTGGTTTTCGGTGGATTAATCATTGTATTAACTTTGTTTAACCCATTACTACCTAGAGTCCTAGACAATACTGCCGTTTTTTCTCAAAAGGTAACAACTACAATATTGTTATGTTTTATAGATAATCGAGGTTTAATGTTTTTCACAATTGCGCAAAATTCCGATTGTCAATTTTTTTTGTGACGTTTTAAGAAACCATGAAAAATCTCTTTTGTGATTTTATGATGTCATTAAAAAACATGACAATTACAATAGTAGTTATTACCACCAAAAAAATTTTTAACAAAAAATGAGCGAAAATTTTTTTTACGTGTAGTTATTACCCCTTAATATTAACGAAACTGAATAAGATATGAATTAGATTTTTACACAGATGATAAAACACCAATTTTTGAGTCGAAAACTGTAAAAAAAACATTTTTGAAAAATTTGTAGTTATTACCTTTTGAGGAAAAATGGCAGAATAGGCTAGGCTAAGCATCAAAACTGCACCTTTGGTAATTATTTTGCAAAACATATATCCTGGAACAGAGCCGGCGCCAGAGCAGTCGACTTAGGAGGGCCAAGCGTTTATCAGGGTGGCCAAAGTTTGAAATTAACCACAAAAGCCGCTGTCTTCCAAAGAGTAAGCTTGTTAATTGGGGGGCCAAGCAGTGGCGTACGCAGGATTTTTCAATGGGAGGGGTTTCAGTGACGTCACATCGTCATGACATAAAGCTTCTACGTCATCACAATGTGACGTCACTGGCAATGTCAATTTAGATTTTTAACGTTTATATCAATTTTTCATCAAACCGGGCTGTTATAGCGTTGTTTTAAAGATGTCGCTAATCATTCGGAAGATTTGGGGTTCAATTCCCAGGCCGGTCAAATCGGACATAATGTAGCCAACGACTCGCCGCCGCTGTGACGTTTCTTCGGACCTGTGTTGCCCAAGCGCTAAGACGCGGGGTCGGACCCCGCCACTCGCTGCCACGCTTCGGTACTACAGCGAGTGTAATGAAACGAGTACTGTGAAGATTTGATTTAATTAAAAAAAAAATTGTGTGCAGCCATAGCTACTGCAGAGACACCGTGTTTAAGGAAACTCCTACTTACCAACTGCTTCACAGCAGCATCAATGACAAAAATGCAGTTCAAGCTAAACACATCAGAAAAGCTGGACCACCGGTATTGCTGCATATCGCATTTGACGCATCGTAATGGAAGTTTCTCGAGGTTAAATTGGAAAATTAGACAGAACAGAAAAAACATGATAGCAATTTCGGCCAGCTCCGCACTAAGAAAGTCGATTCGTTTCAAAATAAAGAAAGGTTTCATTTTTTCTGCAATCGTCAAGGGGGGGGGGTTGACTCCCGGCCCCCCTTTCTTGCATACGCCACTGGGGCCCATCTTCGCGATTTAGCGCCTGGGAAACACAAAAACGTTGCAGCGGTGGCGATACTGTGCCGATTTGACCAGCCCGGGAATCAAGCCTCAGACCTTCCGTGCCCCAGACAGGGAATCAAGTCCCAGACGATAGTCTGTGCGGTTAACCACTAAGCTAACGGCTGGCACCGGCCCAGAAATTAAACCCAAAACCTACCGCGCAGATAGCGATGTCTTTGGTTAACCTCAACTGGCTGGTTTGGTTAACTCAAAACTATGATATAGCAAGCGGAACATCTGCCGGCGTTGCATCCATTCTCTTCCAAGAATACCTTAACTGCGCTGGAACTTGTGTTGTCTAGCCATGATAGTCCTTGAAAACAATGACTTTATGACATCACAAAACGACTCCAGCTTTAACAATACCCATTGACTTTGTCCAGGCTTGCATTTTGAGTTAGTCGTTGGTTCAAGCGCAGCCCACCAAAAAAGTTTAACTACCGGAATTATTGCATCACAATGAAAGTTTCTTGAGATTAATACGCAAGTTCGATATCACAGAAAAACATGACAACAATTTCGGAAATCTCTGTGTAAAAAAAGGCGGATGGTTCCGAAAAGAATGGCTTTTATTTTTTTTGTCAATGGGGGGGTTTTTACCCCCAAACCCCCCCGTGCGTACGCCACTGGGGCCAAGCATGTCGATTGGGGGGCCAGGCCCCCCCTTGGCGCCGGCCCTGTCCTGGAATGAACAACAGTGATTTTACCGACCCACGATGGTTACCGGTAATGCGGTGCCATAATCGGGAAGGCGCAACAGCGAATCTTGCCATTTTGAAGCACAGAAGCCTAAGTGAAAAGTAGCCTAGTCCTGCGTTGTTGATGAACTGTCATTCTGCTGAAGGATTTGATTTGAGATTACTGAATTACCTCAATCTATTTCACTTTTTCTTCAGTAGATCGTTATACCGACTGAGCGATTACGCGCGACCCTATACAGCTATAGGCTACTGTCGAGAAATAGGAAGTGGTATTACTTCGCTGACAGGACGATTGATTAGAATTGTATGACAAACCGTAGGAATTACTTCGTTCTTAGATATGACCTCACGAAAAAACCGAGACCTTCTTCACCAAACGAATATAACAATCGACCCAACTTAACTCACTTAGCTACGGTACTCACCGTACTACTATTCAATAAACGCAAGCACCACTGCTCACTTCAGTGACACTATACAACAAGGGCTATATACCCTTCAGCATACAACAAAATTGCTTACTCTACGCACACTAAATCTGCACTCGAATAACTACGCTCGAAAATTCACGCCTATTTATATTCTAAATTTGAGTTCGAGAACGTTCTATAACATTCTTAAAAAGAAACAAGAAGAGAAATCATGTGACATGCAAAAATTCACACCAAACTATAATAAATACAATTGTGACGTCACAAGCACAAATTTTAAACCAGTGAAATTACGTAATGGAGAGATCTGTCCAAAATATTCACGAAAACAATTACGTCAGTAGAAAATAATGACTTCATAATGCAAAGTTACGAAACAATCCGACGAATAAAACTTCGGAAAACAACGCATCGGTCTAGAACCTTTTACAGTAGACAAAGCATTTATAACAAAAACGTATGAAACAGTTATGTCGTTACAGCTACGCTATGCTGACCTGCTAACCCTTCGTTTTTGTCTCGCATCAACCATGCTGGTTAATTATATTCATTACGTAACAATCGTATGTATTGTTTTCGATTCTTTAATGTATTGTTTTCGATTCTTTAATGTATTGTTTTCGATTCTTTAATGTATTGTTTTCGATTCTTCAATGTATCGAAAAAAAAATGTATTGTTTTCGATTTTTGTTCATGAATCGTCAATCGTTGATTTTAGGTGGTTTCTGTCATTTGCTGCAGCAAACTTTCGCGTAGAGTAAATGTGAAAATGAAAGCAACATACCGTGAAACTGTTACACACCGCTCACCGGTACAACCTATTCCCATTCCATTGTGTTCATTGCGTTTAAACAACCAGGAACTAGGCTACCAGTAGCAGCCTCCAAGAATTCGCGTAAAACCAGCGGTTTAGCCTAGTTTGACTCAGCACAATTGAGATTATCAGTGGATTATCTGCTTAATCTGAGGATAATTTAATCGCCGAATAAAATATCTTGGTGCATTCCATTTTTCCTGAAATTTTATTCACGGATTAAGTTATCCGCGATTAAGGCTAATCGATGATTAAGTTAATCCACTGTTGGTGCATTCGACCCTATGAGTCTATATTAACATGGTTGTTCGGCCATTCCTGTTTCAAATAGCCTATTTATTCGTGGACCGTAAGCTAAACGATTTCTACTATAGGCAAAGTTTTCAAGCTGCATTCTTTAACTGCAAACAAAGCATCAACGACTTCCTCTGTTTGAAACGTAGAAGAAATCTTTACTCTGAGCAGGCTTGCAGTTGCGAAACACACTTTTAAATTTTAGATCCACACTTAATGCAAAGTCAGTAAAAACTTGAAAAATTTGCTAAATCATGATTTACACAAAGATTGCGGATTAAACAATAAAATTGAATAGTAGACATATACTTACAGAGCTCGATTTTCCTCGCTGCAGCTTCGTGACTCGTCTGATGAGCTCAATTGAGCGAAACAGCTGTCACCAGAAGAGGTTTCGGTGAGAACTGAGTTGTTTTGAGTTTTTGACGGTTTATTTTATATGCATGATGGTAAATTGCGCTGAGATTGTCTACTATAACATTTTATTGTTTAATCTGGAATCTTTGCATATTCATTTCTCCCTATCTTATACTTGCAATCATAATTTATTAATTAAAACAGGTTTTTCGAAATAAAAAAATTGACGAAAGATTTGGAGTATTTTTCGGTACCTTTTGCTTCGGCATCAGTGCTCGGTGGTGGAAAGATGAACATATTATCCACCATGCCTTCACAAACACTGTGGATTACGAAAGCAACTTCATAGACCCGCAAGCAAACGAAGAGGTGTGGCTGCAAAATGAAAAACTTTTTCCGCTTCCAAGCAATCCGTTCAAAGATTTCTGCGTCTGTGTACGTAAGATGAGTGATATAGCAACTATTGAAAAACCGTTTTGTTTGCAAAACTGTTTTGAGTATTCAAGTCAATTCGATTCTGCAATCTCTTACCAGAGTTGGGAAGAGGACTCGAACTTGGATTCGTGCCTGTTGAACTCGGACTCACACTCGTAAAAACTGTTAGGACTAAGACTCGTGAATACTTCAGCAGTTTGTTGTGTTATTTTAAATTTTCTAAATATTCGAAAACCTATAGAAGCGACACAAATTTTTGCTTTGTTCAACATCGACAAAAGCCTTTCACGAAATTGCCAGAGCTAATTAAATAATTACTTAGCTTTTGTGCAAAGTTAATCGGCGAAAATAAGACAGTGGAAAATGCGATATGCCTGCGTAAAGGCGCTAGCACTTTAATTTATTCCCGGGTAAAGGTTACCAGAATGCTCTTATCGAACAATAGAAAATAGCATTGCAAATAACTAGCGTGATCCAGACCAAACTTTATGCAAAATAAATTGTTTACACAATACTGGCGATTTGTGAACGCAACTAACTTAAAAAGTCTCGATCCAATGCTACTAAGTTAATGAATTTTAGAGTTCCTCTGCAGAACTTCCCAATTATATAAATAATAGGCCTCATAAATCTCGCACAGGGACTGTTTTACTTTCTTCTTTAACTTTTTTAGAAAGCACTTGCAACGTTAAAACTTCAACTGAAGCGAAAAGAATTAAAACTGAATTTTGCTGAAAATTGACGGTGTTTGCAAATAAATTAAAATATGGTCGACTAATTGCAGATATTTTTGTAGATGTGTTGTAGCTGTGGTATTAACGCTCTATTTCTCCCAGAGTAGTTGTTGTAGCGTGCAAGCCTATTGCTAAATAAGCTTCAATTACGAGTTTTCGAGACTAACATTGCATTATCTAATAACTGTAATAATTGAAAGACTGCAAACTTGATAATGCTATACGCTGACCAATGCTTTTCTAATGGTGTTCCCTAAGTTTACAATTTAGAGCTGGGTTCAAGTAAATTAGTAAAGTAAGCTCAGTTGCTTAACGCACACGCGATTGGTACGGGAAGTCTGGGGTGCAAATCCCGAGTCGGTCAAATCGACACAGTGTCGACAACGGCTCGCCAGTCGCCACCGCTGCGAAGTTCCTTCGGAGCTGTGTAGCCCAGGCGCTAAGCCGCGTAGATGGGCCCCGCCACTCGTTACACGCTTCGGCGTAATATCGCGAGTATAATCAAGATTTGATTTTAAATCAATGCACAGGAGTTCCTCGAGTCTCCGGAATGTTTTATTGGGGTTCCATTCCACCAGAAAGGTTGGAAACCACTTCGTTAGACTCTATCCTCGCCATTCGCTTTCTTCTCGTAATAAACTTAGGGCTTTTGTCAGTACTGCGTTAACCACATAAAATAGGTATATTCGAGATTTTTTGAACTTCTGAAGCCATTGAAATGCAATCTTTCGTAACAGATTCAGCATTGGATATTTTTGCCGGTGACAATCTGCATAGGCAGAGTCGGAATTATAATTGACTCCTTGCGAGAAGAAACTCGCACTGATGTTTGGCTTGCCTGGATTTTTCACTGGGTTTGGGTGACTGGATTCTTGTATAACTTTCAAACTTGGCAAGAAGCGTCGTTCGTATACTGGTGTGGATGCATAGGAGAAGGAATACTTCATATACAATTATTGCTGAACCATTATTCTAAGAAGTTTTATACTTTACAAGAAAAACATGAAGAGGTACAGTGTTGCATCAGTTAAGTATTTTCTGGCTTAAATAATAAATGCCATGAACAACAGAGTTGTTTTCAAAATATCATACTCCAAATCAAAAAAAAATTAAAGAAGACTGCGAAGTGAGCTTGCGCTCTTCAAGTCACCAGCCACTAAGAAAATGGCAATTGTCAAACGCAATCGGCTACAACCTTGACTCGAACCCGTCAAGTAAAATCTGTAGCCTGCGCAAGCAATGTTCCTTCTAAGAGCTTGCTTAATGTGCGCGGATTGGTAGGCCGGGTTAGCTGCAAAAAAAGGTCTGCGCAGAAAATTTGAAAAAATAGAAAAAAACACATTTTGAACGAGTACAGGCTTAGTGCTAACTGGCAAGGTGCATAGCTCTGACTGCCGAGGTCACGGTTTCATCATCCTCTTACCTTCCATTTCTTCATTCTCTCCTTTCACCTCATGTGCTCTGTGTATTTTTCATTTAAGCACGCAGTTAGTGGCGTAGCAAAAAATTTTAAAAGAAGGGGGTCACAATTTCTACATTTTTTTCAAGCTATTTTTTCTGCAGAATTAATTTTAAGCTGATTGAGAAACCAGAAAGACTTTAGAAGGGTCTGGGGCATGCTCCCCCGGAAAATTTTTGAAAATTTACATGCTGTAGTCGCTATTTTAGTGCTTTTTTGAATAATTTTCACGCAAAATTTGTTTTAAATTTTTTGACCCCAACTTTGAGTGCTTCGCCGAATGCATTTTGTTCGCACGTTTTCAATTATGCGTGCTCATGGCGTAAGGCTTATCGCTATCAAAAAAGTTCGAAATTATGGGAAAATTGTATGCATCAAAATTATTTTTGAAAACGGCTGGTGGGAGGATGCATACCCCTCATCCTACCCCTTGGATTCGCCTTCGCCATAATAACTACAGAAACCATCAAAAGAGTCTGGCATGTTTCAGACACATGGCACCATTAATTTTGCTCTTTTTTACTAAAAAGCAGAGTCAAAAGGGGTAGGGGCATGCCACAATGCCCCCCAAAGTACGCTCCTGCACACAACTAACTATCACATGCCTTGTGGTGATTAGCTTAACTCTTTCCATGTCAGCTTCCACAAAACATCTCCATTTTGTCAACAACATGCCGTGTTTCTTATCACGAGTTTTTAAGGGCAGTGCGTTCTATTACCATTGAGATTGTCAAAGGATTATGACATCATTTTTAATTATATGCTCGATTGATTACTGGCACGGTTAGAATTTTATGGTATCTATCACTGGTCACTGCACAATTAACTGAGTGCACCTTAAATCTGTAAAAATCTCAAATGCGGGGCTTGCTTCCGCTTGAAAGCATGTATTTAGCTTGTCTTGCTGTCAATACTTGTACAGTGCGCGGTAGAACGAATATACCGCGCGGGGGTTCTCGGCTAACTGCGCGGCCGCACAACTTAGAGGGAACGTAGTGCGCGAGGAACCGCTACATAGGCCATCTCGCTGACAATTATTTGTTTTTCCTGATTTTTGAAACTGAGCTGAAAGAGCATAATCGCCTCTCACCACTCGTTTAGAATATGAAAAACAACATTGCTAGGCCTAATTCTCAATTTTTCAATTGCCGGCTCATTATTTCATGTGCTGTAATATGCTCTTTGATGGAAACAAATGGCTCTCTAGCGCCATTAAGTGTTCGAATAAAAACCATTTTTGCCAACGGCTTTTCTTGTAGCACAATACCATTGAGAAACCGCAACCGAGTAGTAACATCGTGCGTACGAACATGGACTTGGCCGAGTAGTTGGTGCATTGAGCTCCGGTCCGGCTTCGCAGGTTCAATGCTCAACTAGGTCATCTTCCATGATGCATTATGCTTTGCTAACATAAAGTACTACGCTGCAGTCAGACCTACGCGGCTTCACTTTCTTTTTTTCCTTCAGAGGGAGGAAAGTGGGGTCTACATCGAGGATAAGTCACCCTTTTTTTAGAGAATACTCCTTAACGACTTGCTTTAGAAGATTTTGGGGCATCGGAGTTATTTCCGCCGGGCCCAAGAATTCCTGCTGCGGTCACGGTAATGAGGTAATTTTTGGCATTATTATTTTTTTTATTCTTTCAGGAATATTATCGCACGATGATAGATTGTAATCTCAACATCACTTGTCCTTGGTGGCTGGATTGGTTCCACGGTGGTTTAAACTTTCATCACGAGCACCATTCATTTCCTCGTCTGCCGCGTAACAAACTCAGAGAAGCTTCGGGTTTTATTAAAGAAATCTGTCAACGTCACAATGTCCTTTATGACGAATGTGGTTTTTTTGTTGCGCTTTGGCGAGTGCTCGTCAATCTTTGCTATCTTAGCCATAAATTTCAAAAGCATAATCAAAGTAAGCTTAAGCGGACTTAGGATCCATAGATTAAACTTAGCGTTTTGTCTTATTGCTTGTCGGTATAATAAGATGGCTCCGTGCAGCCATAGAACCTCCTGCGACCTGTTCACAAATTGTAGCTTATACCATTAACAGGGATTTACAGTTACACGTACAGAGATTTGATAAAGAGGGACGTAAAGCAAATTTATCACGAAAAGCACTTTTTTTAGAAGCAGGAGCGTAGCCAGCGGAATATTAGGGGGGGGGGGGGGCAAATTACAATAGGCCAAGAACTTCAAAAAAATGATCTGTTAAGGCCAGGGCGTTAGGCTCACGCTGTTTTCCCGTATTTCGATTTTTACCTCAAGTTATTGGTATTTGTTTTGTTTACGGATGAATATGGAGTTACTTATTTACTGTGGACCTAGGCAGACAATCCTTAGGTTCGCTAATCCGCGTAATCGCTACCCTAATACTAATCAAGCTGCCTATTCTTGTTTTTAAAATAATTTTCAATTGAATATTCTTTTCTGATCCTTTCGGAAAGAACGTCGGCAGCGTGGTCGAGTGGTTCGGAGCGTCGTTTTTTACGATGGCTTTGATCACAAGGTTGATGGTTTAACTCCCATCCAAACCTCGTGGTTGCTTCTTTGGATAAGATACTTCACGACAATTATCTCTGCTTGGTGGAATCTAACAAGCAGCAAATTGAAGAAGTCAGAAGCAAAATTCAAGCGCAAAACCAGGAAACAAGAGCAACTCCTAAGCGAGTCTGGATTCGTCCGATGCGTAGCGCCTCCGTCGCTTTCTCGTGACAGGAGGATAAAAATGAAGAAATCATCCTTTTGCTCGCCATAAACTACTGCCTTTTTGCAATACGATCTCGCTCTTTCTCTGTACTTGCACATAAAAATTTGATTGCGCTGTTATGATGCAATAATGCTAACAAACGCTTTTTGGGGAGAAGTTGTATCGAAATTTAAATAGCGTAAAAATTAGTCGTAACAAAATTTACGGTATTTTATAAGAATGTTTTAATTACACTTCAGATTAAGCTTCGTCAAAAAGGGGGCAGTGCCCCGGTGCCCCTCTTGGCTACGCCACTGTCTAGAAGAATTTAAAGGTTTTTAAAATGTCTTTAAAAAGGGTAAGTGGGCGAGCATGGATCCCCAATCCCCATTATGGTGGGCCAAAAAAAAATGCTGCTAACGCTTTTTCCCGTTATACTTCACTAAAAAATCATCCCTGCAAAATTTCATTAAAAAATATTTCGTTTACCCTTGGCGCAAATCGTTTTAATTTAGCAATTTTTTTCACATAATTAGGGGATTCCCCAATTTTTCGAAATGCTGTTAATTATGCATAGTTTGGTTTATATCAAAATAAACCCTGTATATCAGTTAATAATGTTAGTTTCGCTTACTGGGGCACTATATTGCTTCCTGATTGGTGATCCTATGGGGAATTTCCCCGAGGTGAAACGGGGAATTCCCTAAGAATCAGTAGGCTACCAAATGTTAGTTCGAGTCTAATGTTTTGACCCAGCTTTTTTACTAAGTTTGCTAGTTGTACCGTTGGAAAAGCACTTAACGAGGTTACCCATCTTGAAGTGGTAGACAGATGACCGTCAAATCAGAAGATCGTGAGATGACCGTAAGTAAGCGATCGTAAGATGACAGATGACCATAAGCGAGCGTGTTATTTGCGCCATGATCACCATCGTGGCTTTCTTAGCACCAGGACTCCAGAAAGATACAAATGACACTTAGTTTCTATTCTTTTTCCTTCCGCTCTTTTTCAGCTTCTATTCTTTGGCGCTTTTTGTGGCATTTACCTGCTTATTGTGATTTAAATTGAGTAAGCCTATCTGCAGTTTTTTCCCTCGTTGATCTTGCAAGAAAGACACACCTTCCGACAATGCTTCCTTCATTTATTCTTAATCGATTGGAAAAAAATCTTTTTACAGCTTTTTCAGAAGAAAAATCAAAAGCTGCAGAGGATTTCGCTAACCATTTTTCTACTTTTCTCAGTTCTCACTCTATCTGTCCTTTCTTAGTCGAATTAGAGTTCATGAAAGCTTTTCAAAAAGCTGTTCGTACAGAATTGCGCTTAAGCTGTTCATTGTCATAAATACTGTGATTGAATCTATGATGTCATCATTTCGGCATTGACTGAGCGCGCTGAAGGCAACAGAAATATCTGCGCTACCGTATGGGGCGCCGTTTGGAAAAAAACTATTCGTTTTGTGAACCATGTTTTTTGAGCTTATTTAGACCATAATTTGTCCGATATGTATATTGGAAATGTCCTACTTATATATCGGACAAAATGTACTCTAAGTCGGACAAAAATACACGCGCAAAATAAGTCGGACAAAATCGTTTTTTTCCAACGGCGCGCCACACGCCATTTGGAAAAAAATCATTTTGTGACCCCCGTTTTTCGAGCTTATTTGGACTATAATTAGTCCGATATATACATCGGAAATATCCGACTTATATATCGGACAAATTGTGCTCTAAGTCGGACCAAAAAACACACGCAAAACAAGTCGGATATTTCCGACTTATATATCGGACAAATTCGCCGTTTGGAAAAAAACTACACGTTTTGTGAACCATGTTTTTTGAGCTTGTTTAGACTCAAAAAGCATGGTTCACAAAACGTATAGTTTTTTCCAAATGGCACCCCATACATATCGGACAAATTATGGTTTAAATAAGCTCAAAAAACATGGTTCACAAAACGTGTAGTTTTTTTCCAAACGGCGAATTTGTCCGATATATAAGTCGGAAATATCCGACTTGTTTTGCGTGTGTTTTTTGGTCCGACTTAGAGCACAATTTGTCCGTTATATAAGTCGGATATTTCCGATGTATATATCGGATTAATTATAGTCCAAATAAGCTCGAAAAACGGGGGTCACAAAATGATTTTTTTTCCAAACGGCGTGGGGCGCGCCGTTTGGAAAAAAACGATTTTGTCTGACTTATTTTGCGCGTGTATTTTGGTCCGACTTAGAGTACATTTTGTCCGATATATAAGTAGGACATTTCCAATACACATATCGGACAAACTATGGTCTAAATAAGCTCAAAAAACATGGTTCACAAAACGAATAGTTTTTTTCCAAACGGCGCCCCATACTACCGTCAAATCTCGATACTATGCCACTCTCGATACTATGCCGCTTTTGATCGTACCAACGAAATTTAGTAAAAAATAAAGTCACTATGCCATCCCTTAATCTCGATGCTATATGCCAGGTGAGATTTATGAATGTTTTGTAAAAAGAGTCTTGTGAAGAGTCAATGTATAACAGTATACCACGTTTAGTTTTTGTACTGCGTTGCAAAGCTACAGCACAGAAGCCTACAGCACTTTCGAAGTCAAATCGAAATTTTACCTAAAATGTCTACTCAGAAGCGCAAGCGAACTGGCTTAAACTAAGCAAGAAAACGCGAAAAAACGCCACAAGTACTTTCATTTCATAATGCTTCTGACTGACAAGTCAACAGATTCCTTCACGCTTGGTTGGCAGACAAACGAAAAAAAATATTCGCTTGCGATGGGTTTGGAATCGTTTGATTCGAATCCGTGTAATGATTACTAAGTATCAGATAAAAAGTAACAAATATTTTCTCTTTGCTTGTGAGCGTCATGCGCAGACAAAAGGAAAAAAAATATTCGCTTGCGGCGTGTTTGGAATCGTTTGATTCGAATCCGTATAATGATTGCTAAGGCTAGGTTCACATGATGCTTCATTTCGCCCGCAACGAAAAAAATTCATATCGGTAAAGTCTACAGAGAATGGAAGAGTTCACATGAGCGTGCCGCAATGAAATCGCCTTTTTTCCAATTTTCATTTCGGGGGTGTTAGAAGCGTGTGAACGCTAGCGACTTGAAAGTAACCGAAAAGAAAATTGGCTAGCTTTATAAAGATTGCCAGTTAACGTAATGCTATAATGTAGGCTATGCATATTTGTTAAGCATACTGCTCCACCACAAAGACGTTCTTTCCGGCTTCTTCCAAAATTTTCGTTTTACATTCAATCTAGAAAAGCAATTGCGTTTACTTTAAAACAGGTGGATAAAAGTCATAAAAGTTATATTTTTTTGGTAGTGCAAAAACTTATAAAACCGATAATCGCGAAAAAACTAGGCCTATGTAGATACGAGGTCTTTTAAGGATTTATACAGTCATTAAAAGTCATATATTCTTTTTTAGATCACAAAATATGACCATTGATTTTTGTTATGAAATACAAATTATTAATTCCCGGTACCACCGTCGATACAGTTCCTGTAAACTTCAAACTTGATAACTTTATGTTAAGAGAAGAAATGAGAATTTCAAGCTTTCGCGGCGACTTTCACGAAGCATTTGAAGCGACTTTTTTATTATTAGTTTAGAAAAAAAATTATACAATAAACCATTCTGGAGATGAGTATACCAGATATTTCTCCAGCATTGTATGCCAAGTTGTTAACATACCATCCTTCATCAGCATCATTCTGTAAAACGGCCATTTTCGATGTTAAAATCCATGATTCACGAAAACCGAAATTTTTCCGATGCACACGTCGCATTTTATTATAAAATCGTATGCAACAGTTAAATATCTTACTTGTACTAAGATGCACATTTGAATTTTTTTTACTGATTTTCAAGTGAATTCTTTGTTCTTTTAAGTAAGTTCTATTTCAACATTCATTTTTAGACTTACCATTAGAGATGTTAATTACGGAAAACAGCATGAATTTGCTGTTCGAAAAATAAAGTCATGTGTTGCAAAAAATAAAGTCATATTTTTCGATTTTATAGGTCATAAAAAATTGCTCTAGTTATAAATTATAGTCACAAATTAACGCATTTTCGGTATAGTTTTTTCCAAAAATCTTTTTCGTAAGAAAAATGCTGAAGTTCAGCCTATTTGGCAATAAAAATTGACCAAGAACACAGGTTCGAGAATCCAATCAATTGCAATAATTCAGACTAACGTTTTACATTTGCTAGCGTAATTTTTGCGGTAAATTAGAGTGACAGTCGTGGCACCCACGCCAGATTTCGACCACGGTGACGCCACTTGCAGGGTACTAGCGCAGACGAATGTAGGACAATTCGGCACCAGGACAACTGAGCACCAAGACAACTGGGCACCAGGACAATTGGGCACCAGGACAACTGGACACCAGGACAATAGGGCACCAGGACAATCGGGCACCAAAACAACTGGGCACCGGACAACTGGGCATCAGGACAACTGGACACCAGGACAACTGGGCACCGGACAACTGGGCACCAGGACAACTGGGCACTAGGACAACTGGGCACCGGACAACTGAGCACCAGGACAACTGGGCACCAGGACAACTGGGCACCGGACAATTGGGCACCGGACAACTGGGCACCAGGACAATTGGGTTGTACTAGCGCAGAGTGACATCCGCGTATTATTTATGTCTTGTTGCACGCTTCCGCGTATTATTATTTATGTCATGTTGCACTTTATTAATTAAATATGTTTTATAATCTGCGATTTACATAAGTTTTTAAAGAAAAAGGTAGCCTACTTCGAACATTTTCTCAATTACTCAGTGTTGAAGCTAATGCAACAAAGCGACGCATGACGTTAAAACCTAGCATAACGAGCCATTGTGTGTACCGGCATCAATTAGTGTGTAATACAAAAATTGCGTTGCTATCGCAACTGTACTGTACACTAACACTATGTCTATGATTTTTTTAACGAAAGCCACGCAGTATAATTACAAGGACGTTTTATTGTAATGCAGCATCATATATTTTTTTACGTTCTTAACATCCAAATTTCTGTCTTTTCTCAGTAATTTATTGAGCATAGAAAACGACCTCTCAACAGCAGCATAGGTTGGCTGGGCTTTTTGCGATAGTGCGTAGCTTGTTGGGTCAATTGTCAAGTTGGTGCAGTTTATTATTGTTTCTAAATCAGAGTTGGATAGTCGCTTGTTAATCGAGAATTTAATTGCGCAAGGATCATCATCGAATTGCATATTCTTCAGCAGTCCGTATGATTTGGTTATTGTGCAGGCACTTCCTTCTAAGAACTCTACGTTGGCTGCTAGAGTCCGGTATTGATTTATTTTAACCAAGTCCGACACCAAACCTTCCGCATTGATAGCGTCTTTTGCTCTGCTGACCAAGAGGCCTGCACTTGTCCAATTGTTGACAAACAATGGTACGAACAGCTGGAAGGTTGTCACTATAATATAAGGCAGCTCTAAGCCAAGTTGCCCATCTTGTAATTACAAGGTCAGGAGGAGATGGCAGACCAGCATCATGAAAATCTTTCTTGCGATCTTTGTTTTTGATTGTTGCTGCCTTGATCGTTGCTATTACTTCATCAATATTTTTAAAATGAGCACGCACACGCATAGTGCAGTTATGTAGTAAGTGTGCAACGCAGGTGACATGCATCAAAGAAGGGTATAATTCCTTTAATGTCTTTCCAGCCGAACACATGTACCGAGCAGCATCAGTCAAGAACAATGAACAGTTCTCGCGTTTTATTTCAAGTTGTCGCAATATGTCATCCACAGTGTGCAGAATAATACTGCTATTAACATTGCGACCGCTGTCAAGTGGATGGCAATTAACGAGGAATGTCTGATTTGGAGCATCCGAGCTGCCCACAAGCACACTAATATACTTTTGTTTAGCAACCTCTGCTTCATCCACAATCAAAAAAATATTTTTGTCACGAAGCAATTCTTGAATTTGTTCCTTTCTTTGGGATGCCAATTTAGCAACACATGCCCGGGCTCCAGTCTCCGAAGGCAATACTTTTCCCATTCTAGCAAACATAGACTTTAAAGAAGGATGGTTCAGTTTATGAAGTGGGATATCTGCAGCTAAGAATGAAGATATAACCTGTTCCTTGAAGTTTACTTGATCGAAATGTAAAAAGGTTTGCTTACTTTGAGATTTGCTCTTCGTCTCCAATTTTGCTTGGTGTTGCTTGCTTTTTCGGTGGCTTTCCACAAAAAACTTTTTTATCGCATTTGACTAACACGTCGCAAAGGTTGCATCGCAAATCGCCGGCAGGAGTTGCCGAAAACTCATCCGGATATTCCTGGCAAGTTTGCCTAACTTTCAGTATAGAAGATTTGGCTTGTTTTGGCATTCTTTGCTTTGCAAGCTACAACTTAAAAGACCACGTGTAAATAGCGCAAGGGTTTTATAGGATTAGATTAATTGTCTAACAATTATGTATTTATGCATCAACAATGACGATTCATGCATAATAAGTGCTATTTCCTTCTCAATTACCGCACGCATTATTGTCACGATAGTGCAAATATTGCAACTATTTCAAAAGTTTAAAATCAAATAAAACTGCGCATAAAATTTTACTAGCAGCTCAAAAATTCAGAAAAATATTTAAAAAATATAAATTTGTTCGTTTTTGTGAGGAAATTTTTGATAAAGACAATTTTGACAAATTTTGACTTTATGCAAAATTTTGACTTTATTTTGACTTATAAAATCTACCAAAACAGACTCCTGAACACCTGAAACGAACGTTAGTACACATTTGATCATGTAACAAGGTCCTGAAAAAATTTTGACTTTATTGACTTTAGCGGGCCCTAGTGATTACCTAAACGAATACAAGTAACGGATAAAAAGTATCGAATATATTTTCTAAAGTAATCACTTTGGAATGGTTACTCAAAAATAACGGTTAAGCACATCTCTATTGATTACACTGAAATAGTTGCAATAGTAAAAATGCGTGAGGTAATTGAGAAGGAAACAGCACTTTTTATGCGTGAAATCGTCCTCGTAAATATACTTCGTGGTTTTCGTAAGAAACATCCATGATCACAGACAAACTGTTAATGTACAGTACAGTACAGTACAGTTGCGATAACAACGCATCTTTGCATTACACACTAAAAATGGATACCAGTACACACAATGACTCGCTAACCTAGGTTTTGACATTATGCATCGCTTTGTTGCCTTAGCTTTAAGACTGAGTGATGGAGAATAATGTTCGGAGTAGGCTACTTTCTTCTTTAAAAATTTATGTAAATTGCGGATTATAAAACATTTGTAATGAAAAAAGTGCAACAAGACATAAATAATAGGTAAAAGCGGTTAAGTCAAAATAAAGTCAAAGTTTTGCTAAAATAAAGTCACCAATAAATTTTATTAGGTCAAAAAATGGCCCTAGTTATAACCACTTCAACTATTTTTGTTTTGCATTTGGTTGCACATTAATTTTTATTCTCCTATTGCGAGAAAGCGATCAAAGTGCTGTAACGAATCGTAAGAATTATTTCTAACGTTAAAACAAATGAGCACATTACTAATAATTCCCTATACAAGCAATTAAAAATACTAAAAATTAAAGATATGTATCAGCTTGAAGTTTCCAAATTTATACACCAACATCAACACAACAAGTTACCAAATTTGTGTAATTTTTATTTTACCCCAACAGCGTCAATTCACAATTACAACACTAGAAGCACAAGCCACAATAACCTCTATCTGAGTTCAATTAACAGTAATGCAGGAAAGAACGCAATACAATTTAATGGCGTTCAGATTTGGAACAGTTGGTTACCAGAATGGAAGAATTTTCCTTTTTACAAATTCAAGCGATTTATGAAAGATCATTTAATTTTGAAATACCAGGACTGAAACGAATAGGACTTAAATTTTATCTCTGGTCACCGATTAGGTTTATTTAAATTTTTCATGTTTGATTACCATACCTACTGAACAAAACACTGTAGCCCATTACTTGTGCCGTAGGATTATTATCATCATTATTGTTATTTATTATTATTATTGTTAATAAGCTTAGGTTTTCGTTGCCGTTCGTTTTGTTTTTTGTTTTGTTTTACTTTTTTATTTTAATTTACGAGAGTCAGACAAATGTGGTAGATTAACAATGGGTGGCCATGACTCGGTGAGCTTTTGCTCTTTTATGGTCTCCTATAGCGTGCCTTTGTATCAACGTTTACGCTACATTGATTTTTTTTGGCATTGTTGAAATTTTGTACTGACTTGATACTGGTACGTCAATAAATGAATGAATGAATGAATGAACGAGCTCGCTTAGAGTTTCCGACCACCGTCCTGTCTACCAGAGATGTGCACGGATTTGGATTAGGATTTAATTGGACCGAATTTTTGGAATTTAGCGGATTTGGACCGGATTAGGATTTTAAAGCTTTTCGTTTTTTTGGATTTGGACTTAAATTAAAAAGCAATCGGTGTAAACTAGCTAAAATTTTTTAGGACAAATCTGAATTCAGCACAAATATTATTACTGCTATTTTCTCGATTTTGGATTATTTAGGATTTCGACTTTGTGCTTAAAAAGTTTAGGATTAGGATTTGGTTTTGGATTTAAGGCAATGGATTTGGATCGGATTAGGATTTTAAAATGTTAAATTCGGACATCTCTGCTAATGTATACCATACTTTATTGCTGAGCGTCAAGCAGGGAAGCTGTGAATACCAATTTTACGGTCATTGGTTTGACCCAACTCGGAATCATACTCGAGTCTACAGCTCTAGAGGCGGACGCTCTCACCTCTCGGCCATCTGAGCTGTAAAAACATTTTGTAGCTCTAACTTTTTGTGCTTGACAAGATTAGTTCATTCACAATGAGACGATGGACAAATCACTTAATTAAAAATTTTCGATTAAAGAACGGAACTTAAATCTAACCCACCAAGTTCTTAGGCTAAATCAAAGTATGATTTGAACGCAAGTCTGCATCGACCAGTGACGTGCCGCCAGCCCAATGGTTTCCTTAATTATTACTATTTTTCTGTTTTGAAATCTCGTACATAATACGATTTGTACTAAATACTGCATAAAATTTGTCTTAAATACTGAGTAACTTGTATTCATACTGGTCAATACAAAGCAAAGTTTTGCTAACTTTTCTCACATAAATTTAAAAAATTTTCAATTACATCGCCATAACCAGCTGCAGTTGACAACTCATTAGGCCTACTGCATTTTTAATATTGATTACTGTCAATTTATTCACAGCGCGTTTAAAAGCATGGATAACCTAATACAGTGTTTCCCAAAATTTTCTTGAATATTGCCCCCTTGAACAACTTACTATCAAATGCCCCCTTGACATAAAAACAAAAGCGAATTTATTTTCCATTATCGACAATCACAACTTAAAGCGACGTTTAATTTTATTAGCAGGGCAGTGCCCCTCTGTATACGCAACTGCCCTCGGCCCCTCAGACCTTCCGCAAAAAACAGGCTAAACGATTTCAAGCGAAAATAATTTACCTTACTGAAAAACCGAACTAAATCGCTAACATTTGATTATCGTTTTACCAGTTCACCAGAAAGCATTTCTTTGACTTCCTTACAATAATTGTGCCTTAACTGCCTTCGGTATTGCTGGTTTAAAACATCTCTTTTAAATTTGAGGCCATCTTTTGTTATTATACAGCGTGTATTGTCAAATGTGACGTCGTTCTCAACCATAGGCGCACGCGAGGGAGGAGGGCACGGTGCCATGGCCCCTTTCTTTGGCCCAGTAATAAGGTGCTAAAACCTAACTTTCGGTCTATAATTTTTCAAACTAATAATGGTTTCAACCTCCTTTAGCAAGCTTCTGCTTTTAGACATAAGATGCGAAAATATTTTAGCATTGTATGTAGTGACTGCACTCAATGCATGCCCTCTTTCAATAAAAGAGTGTGCTAAAATGAGTGTTTTTTATGCAAAAACCGCAAAAATTCGTTGGCGGCTGCGGGCTATGCCCCCACACCCCTGGTCGTGCCCCCCTTGCTAAATCCTGGGGGCGTCACTGTTCTCAACCCCTCCCATAGCAAAATCCTGGCTACGCCGGTGCTCACAACTTCTGAAATGTATAATTTTGATCAGGACTTAGAGGGACATAAAACTGTTGCATAAAAATTACAATCGAAAGAATATTTTAAATATTTCGGTCGCGTACTACTAGGTATAGGATTATGATAAGGGAAAACGGCCTGTACTGGAAGTCGCTTAAAAACGCTTAAGCCAATGATTTTCAAAAAATGTCTACAGCTAGGCACAGGGGGCCGAAGTATACCTCTGCCCCAGAGCCCGGATTTTCTCTCAACTGCCCTGTTCCTACCGTAATTTTTGACAGATGCTATCCGCCCAGTCACGGAGACTAGGGCAAAGTCTCTTCAAATGACCCTGACGTCATGCGCGACAAGCAACATTTTCCCTCCAGAGGGATTCGCGTGCGAAGCTTTGCAAGCCGTTGCACGTGACGTAGGCAATCGTTGCTGCGGTGTAAACGGTATAATAAATTAATTAAATAGCGAATAATTTTTCGCGTTGCGTCGCGTCCGGTGTAAACCCGCCTTAACTCTGGCCTACGCAAAAAGCAAAGTTGTATTGCATTTCTCCTTTGTAAGCCCACTCATTGAAAGCCCAGCAAGAAGCAAATCACGCAATGGCAAGTATTTATCATAGGTATCATTACCAAGATCCTTGTTTTTATCCAGGATGGATTGGTGGGGAAGGGACATGACCCACGTGCTCCCCCCCCCCCCCCCCCATAGCTACGCCTTTGGTGCTGTTCAGACCTACGCTTTTCTGGACAGTGGTGCTTTATCAAAACGAGTTTACTCAAATACCACGAGCTATTTCTATTTGTAATGTCAACGGTACGAAAAAGCAGAAGGTAGAACAAGTGACTTTGAAAGCACGGGGTGTCAATGAAGAACAAGTTTCGACGTGATGTGTTCGCTGTTCGTTTTGTCATTTTCATCATTTTCTAGTATATTTGATAATGATGTAGACCTATTATGTTTGTTATTTTTTTGTCTTGTGTATTAGAGCTATGGCAGGTTTTTTAAAACATTTTTGGGACCCTGTTAGGGTCTCTAAAAATAAAAATACAGTCTCAGTGGAATCAAGAAAAATTGAGACTAATAATGGCAATTTTTTTATTTTTGCTTTTTGCATGTTCATTTTGCGTACCCACAGGTTTAGTTTGCGGACACTTGACATTTTCCATGAAAAACCTGGTTATAGTGTTTCAAAGATAAATAGGTTTTTTTTTGTTCTATCAGGAAACATCTCAATTCTGATAACCAAAAGGTTCAATGATGCTTTCTGCCTTTAAATTTCAATAACAAAAACATCAGTGTAGTGTTTCTTAGCCGGGGTTCGTTCGAATCTTTGGGCTTCAACAGAGCTAATTCAGGGGTTCGGACAAAGTTTTCCAAAATTTTGACATGTTGTATGTGTAAAGTTGCCCTCGACATTCTCGCGTCATTTGTAACCACTTGTCTATGCCAGACTTTCCGAAACTGGGGTACGCGACGACGGCACAGTGGGTCCGTGACAATGCTGCGAAAATGTAAAATAACAGAACTTTTGAATGATTTTTGCAGTACAATTACAATTGTTTGTTTGTCAGACAAACATTAACGCAACTTAAGAGTGGGGTCCGCTGTAAACCTGATTCGCAAAAATGGGTCCGTGTCACAAAAAGTTTGGGAAACCCTGGTGAGTGCGAGCGTGCGTTTTCTGGTCTGGTGTAAGTCAAAACATACAAACGAAACAGGTTTGCATGTGAAAACGACTTGAGAATATTGCTCTTTCCGAAAAAAAGCCTCAAATTTTTCACTTGGTCGCCCGAAAAGAATAACAGAAGGCACATTGATACAAGAATGTGTTTATTTTATACGAGAGAGAAAAAATTGGGGTTCAATGAAATCGTGCAAAATAACGTAGGGGTTTCGCGAACAAACAAAGGTAAAGAGCCACTAATCTAGTTCATGTGTTTCAAACTCCCTTTTTTTGGTACATCGTGACTTAAATAAAAACAATGCAAACCCTTGAAAATAGCAGACCTTTCGTTGGACACAGTGACAAGCGTTTTGTTAAAAACGATCAAGAATGCTATACTTGGCTAAAAATTGCATCGTATATTCAGTCAATGTTGCTTAGACACACACACATGTCCAAACTTTTGCTAGAACCATTTGTTGGTATGAATGCATAGCCGTAATTTTCCAAAAGCTACCAATTTGAACAGCTTAGTTCCTGGTGTTTTGCGTATCGGTAAAAGCTGTATTAGATAGCACAAGGACAAGGAGTAAAAACATTATCTTTCAGTTTACAAATGCAATGTTGGTTAGGTTAATGTTTAATGTTAGTTGAACATCATCAGGAGCATCTGTTGTTAACGCGTGCATTTAAACTTTCACGCATTTTAACAACGTTGAAAACTTCCATGCTGCGTTTCAGGTGGAATATTGTTTTGAGTCATCAAATCGTGGTTGCCGTTTCGTCACCCTCTCATCTCATTTGTCAAATGGCATTTTATTAACAAACAGTTACAGCAGGCAGCAAACGCTTTATTGTCAGTGGAAGTGCGTAGGTCAAGTTTTGAAGTACTTAGCTGGTACCATCAAAGAGATCTGTAATCACTCTTGAAGTGATTTTCAAAACGTTTCTTGAAAGTTCGAGCTCGGCAAAAACGTTCGAGTTCGGCAAAAGCAATCGAGTTCAGCGAGTTTGAGTTCAAGTTTGAGTTCGCAGCCCTGCTATGATTACAGAAAGTAAATTTGCTCGTTAAAACCTTGTTGGCTATTTTGCATCTCACGTACGTAGTGGATCTACACAGCGTTCGGGAGAATGTGACGCCATGCTTACGTCGACAATGACATCCGCAAAATTCCCACTTATAGATGTTTGCTCTGTGATCACACAGCGTTGGGAGCGACGGATCGCTCAGAAGCATTTTTTTTTCACAAGAGAGCTGGCAGCGACTGAGGTTTGAGGGACTGTCAAAAACGAGCTAGCTTTTTGTGAACCTCTAGCCATGTTAGCAATGATCGTTAAAACCAAAAATGGAGTAGCCCAGGAAATGCTATTTTAGGCTACAATGCGCAAAACTGCGCAACTTATTGCGAACTTACGCAAACACAGAACACTTTTTGAGTTATCCATTTTGCTCAGTCTAGACTAGACTTACACCGAGGAAAGCTCTGTCGCACGGCAAACCCCTATAGCTAAAGCTGCATGCTGTTATTAAGCAATAGCTGGTGTCATACGAAATTTATCTACGGAAGAAATTATGACTGTTCGAGACGAAAAAAGTTGTGTAAGTACTTTTTTTTTTCAACAAAAAATTACATTTTAATTACAAGCAATTCTGAAATTGTTTAGTTTTCATGATTGCACTGCGCGCGCTTTAATCTATATCGTTTTGTTATTACCACTGGTCAACAGCAAAACTTAAACAAAAATGCCAACCAAGTTTTTTATTGAACTTTTTCCGCTGATTCTAAATCTGCTGCCAGTTTTTTTTTTTGTTCTTTGATGCAATTTATTTTTCCATCACGAGAAAGCGATCAATGCGCTAGACGAGCTCGCGTAGGAGTTGTCGGCCATCTGTGTAGTGTCTACCACTCCATGATGGGGGAATCTCGTTTAGTACCTTTCCCAATGGCACAACAAGTAAACTTGCCGGCTTGTTCTCCACACTCTTCCGTTAATGCTGAGCGTCGAGCAGGAAGCTGTAAATACTAATTTTAAAGTCATTGATTTGACCCGACTTGGAATCAAACCCAAGCCTACAGCTTCCGAGGCGGACGCTCTTACCACTCGGCCATCTGAGCTGTTTTTGCCCATCACGTCATGTTTCAAAGATGTTTTAAGTTTTTTATCGTGGTAAACTTTTCAAACGTAATTGTCACACCACAGCATATACCTTTATCGCAAAACAAGCAGTTCTTATTATGACGCCAAATTTTGGCTGTGATATCACAAGATCACAGTGTGCACACAAACGTCATAACTCTCCTTGATATGAACTTTTTAACAGAGCAGAAGATTAATTTTACGGCGTCAGGTATTAACATGTAACGTGAATTTCTCCACTCCTCAGATCATCTTCTACCATTATTAGCTTTGATAGCTCTGTGCTTGCAAGGTTTTAATGATAAAGCTTGAACCACAAACTCAAGTTTTTAGGCCTCATTTTTACGCCTTTTCACTTTTTTGCAAAACTGCAGGCACTACCGCATAGATGTGACTGATAAAAATCTCGTTTATGACAAAAGAGATGCTAGCAACTGTACAGTAGTATACGTGCGACCTTTGACAGTAATGCAAAAAAATGATGCTTATGTGACGTTCGTAAATGACCTTTTTGCGATAAAAAGGTGTACAAACTTTTCAAGCCGCATCAAATGAGAAAATACAAACAACAATGGAAAACTTCAATAAAACTCTTTTGCTTTTCAAGCGAAACTTAAATGATAACCCCATTATCCTTAGCTCGATTGCCGGAGTATTGTCTTTATACCTGGTCACAGCTCTAGTTTTTCATCAACTGAGAGTAGAACAACCTCGCACTCAGCGATTTCTTCAACTTTCATTGGAGAAAAAGTTGGCCGTTTTGTCCAAATTTACTTGCATTGTGGTTGGCATTTTATCACTGATTTACCACTGGATTGACTTCGGCGACATTTTTTTTCAATCCAATGCTGTTTTCAAATACAATTCCAACAATAAGAACCTGACAATCGATTTCAAAACAATATGTGAAATTATCCCTCTATTGAATCTTTTTGTTTGCGCGATTGGAAATGGTTTGGTTTATTTATTCTTATGGTTCAGACAACGAGTGCTTTTACATTCATCCTTCTTTGAAAAATTTAAACAGCAAAGTCATGAGGTGGTTTAGTACTTCCATATTGGTCACATTTGTGATTTATTTCCTTTCGTCGGGTGCTTGCGTAATACTATTTTTCAAGATTGATTTCAGCGAAGAACATGGTTGTTTTATCAAAGAAAATTCTAGAGCAAGAGCACTGTTCATACTCATGATTTGGAATATGGTATCTGTTCTCATGCAAGTTCTTTTACTGGGTCTGTTCATTTATCCGATTCTTAAACAGACATCCTGGCAGGGTCACCAATGGAGCAATCAACATTTGATCAAGAGAGTGAAGAAAGCAATTGTGTTCACAGCTATTTCTTTATTAACTGATTTTGCTCCACTTGTTGCCATTGTATGCGTGCATGTCAAAATTACAAACTCCTTCTTCTTCACATATAGTTTAACCTTCATTATCAACCATTTAGTTACCATTGCTTGTTTTGATAATTGGAAACAACTACTGTGGCCTTGGAAGTTAAAACGCAGCAACGAAAAATCAAATCGGAACAAGAACAAAAGTGAAGGTTTGATTTTGAAATCAAAATTGACCCCACAAAACCGATGCAATGAATCAACCGTTGACACATTGGATTTATGATCAACAACAGTAGGCCTATAACTTGTAACCAGTGAAGCAAGCGGCTATTTTGTCAACCACTATCCCCTCCTCAAGCTTACTCGTGTGTAAGTGTAACTAACTAATCATTGCGAGCCTTATTATTGCGTCATACACTCGTATTATTTCATGTTCATCTCAGCTTGATTGACCGGCATCGTGACAAGAAAGCTGACGTTTGCAATTTCGAGAATTATTTTATACAAAGAACTAACGATCTACAGTACAACATTTTTCACTTTGATTTATTATACGGAAAAATGCTGCCATGTATTATAACCAGGGAGTCGAACCGTTTAAAATATCGCTCCCGTTCCGGTTCAGGTTCAGGAAATTTAATTTTTAACGGTTCAGTTCCGTTCAGGTTCAAGACTTTTCAAAAATTTGGGTTCAGGTTCGGTTCGGGTTCAGTTGCACCAAAATTTAAAGGTTTGGGTTCGGTTTAAGTTCAATGATCTCAAATTTAAACGGTTCAGGTTCGGTTCGGGTTCACCGAAAAAAGCGGTTTTTACCGGTTCGCGGTTTAGGTTAGGGTTCGGTTCGACTCCCTGCTTGTTTCAGACTCATTGAATTATGAAAAGCAGAAAGAATGTTACGCATCGCAGCACATGTCTAGAGATTTTTATTAATATTTTTTAAGAATCAGCTCAGGTTCAAACATTGTTACTAAACGATTTCTGTTCAGGTTTATGTAGGCTACACAAAATATTACAGGTTCGGGTTCACTTGCATAAAATTTGAAAGGTTCGGGTTTAGTTCAGGTTCACAGATTTGAAATATTAAAGGTTCGGGTTCGGTTTAGGTTCAATGATATCAAATTTAAACGGTTCAGGTTCGGTTCGGGTTCACATGGTTAAAGTTCATTTAAATAAATTACCGAAATTATCCAACGAATATTTAATAGATTTTGAAAAATGTTCATCAATACATTCGTATTCAACCCGAAATGCTGTCTCCAGCAATTTTTATGTGCAAAGAACATCATTGGCCAAAACTAATCAATCTCTTAGGGTATCAGGTGTTAAAATCTGGAACGCACTACCAGGGCATATCAAAGAAAAAACCTTAACCTCAAGTGGTAACGTTTCTTCCAAAGTAGTAAAAAAATATTTTCTATGTTGTAATTAAGCAGTTGTGCAATTATCATAATTTTTTTTTTCCTATTGCTGTTTTATCTGCTTTTCTGGTTTTTGTTTTGTTTTTCTGGTATTCTGTTTTTCTGGTTTTCTATATTTTTATTTAATTTATTTTTTTTTGTTTTTTGTTTTGTTAGGATTGATGGCCTTTTACTGCTAGCGCTCGTTACCTAATTTTTCAAGATTAGAAAAACCCAAGTATGTGTATATTTATTTATTTATTTCATTGTTTGAGGAGAAGCAGACTCGGCGACCGCGTTGTCTTATTTTGACGATTTCATGGTCTTTCGCTCCTCCTCGTCGTGCTTTTTTAATGGATATTGTGTATTACCAGTATATTTTGTTTTTTATGGGCCGACAATAAAACGTACTACTACTACTCACCGAAAAAAATCGGTTTTTACCGGTTCGCGGTTCAGGTTCGGGTTCGGTTCGACTCCCTGGTTATAACAGAATGATGTTTCCGACTTCTACGTACTTACTTAAAGACCTAACAAATTTCCGCAACTGTTAAATATACAACCCGTCGTACTGTATGTTCGTGAAACCGGATATCTAAGAGTTGTAATAACTATCAATCCCGGGGTGTATTCAGCCCCCCCCCTCGCAGACAAATGCACAAATTTTTCGTGGTGCAAAGGTAATGCACTTATAAAGGACAAACTGAGGGCGTGATGACTTTTTCTTTTTGCTCTTCACTTGACTTTGGGCCGGAAAATCGGACATGTGCGGACGTGTTGACCTTTCTTTTTTTTGTTCTTCACTTGACTTTGGGCGAAAAACGGACAGCTTCAAATTGCGCCCCCCCCTCTTCAAATTCCTGGGCACGCCCCTGCAATCTGCATTCGCTTGTAATTTTTTGCCCGCTAAAGCCTTGTTGTGATGGAGTCCGACATTTATGAGCTGTTTGGGAAAGATTGTGACCGCATGCCTACGTCAACATTCGAAATATTTCACTCATAAATTTGAGGTTATAAGTCTGCTACAAATCCCAAATAAAAGGCCTGGCGGTCTAGCATAGGCCAAACAGAATCAACTTTTGTTTGTGCAGCCGGACATGAACAAGAGTGGATCCGGAAGAAAAAATAAATTTAAAGTTTTCTTCTTTGGTTCGAAGTATTTTTCTGTATTCGACTACAGCCGCAATAACGACATTGAAATCAATCTGTTTTTGTTGATTAGGGTTGATATCAGAACTGCAAACTCAACTGTGCTTCATGTTTTAGCAGCACTCGAAAGTTTGCGTTTTTGTTTAGTTTTCGTTAATTTTGTTATTGTGAAAAAAAAAAAGATGTAGGGTGTTGTCACAGAAATCGATTTTGCAGTTGCTGGTTGGTTACTACGAGTTATATGAATTTTACCCTCCAAAATTTGGTTAACTTTTTTACCAATGACAATGTAACTCAATATAGAAGAAAAAATAAAAAGAAACTCGTAGAAAAGTTGGTACTTAGGCTATAATCAATAAAACTTCTGATTCGCTTTGTGAAATTTTCCAACAATACGCCTACTACTTCGCTTCCTCTATGCAAGCCAAAGTTGTTTTTTATCAAGGCACCGCTTAGATGTTTATTGTCATGCACTGAACAATTATATAAAAAGAAAAAACGTCATCTTTGGTATTATTATATTTGTTACTCTACATTCAATGTTACCCCTCCTGTAAACATTCCTGCCAATTTAAACACTATACTCTTTAACAGGGGGCCAGACAAAAACGACAATGCCAATGTCGGTGAGATTTTTATCATCAGACAGGGGCGCGAGAAAAACGACGATGTGGTTGTCGGTTTTTGCGCAGTGGAGCGTGATTTATGACCAGTTTTCGAACGAAAAATTTTATGATTGTTTTTATAACTTTCTCACAATGTTTTTACAAGCGATATAGCCGAAAGCATTATCAAAGCACATGCTCTCAGAACTTTTGGTATGTCACAATTACGTAATATTTTTATAAATTCGAGCATTTAGATTACAACGGTGTAATGGCACGGCTGGAACTTTTTGCCTTTAAGGGTTGCTGCCCCCTTTATGAGTGCAATATAACAATTAAGATACTAAATGGATCGTTTCTACGCTTTGTCATATTTTAGCCAGTTAGTCCAACGGCGTTTACGTGGCGCTTGTGAAATGAATCGGTTGCATGACACGGCATGAAATATTGAAGTTAAATGATGTATAGGCGTCTTGTCACGAGAATCGGTGACTTTTGAGACTTATTATTCGCATCGTCTTAATTAGACGATTGTATATCTACTAATGACAATATTGCTTAGTCATGCATTTTTGTTGCTGTCTTTCTTCTGATTCGTTACTATTCTATTTCTTGTGTTGTTGATGATGAATGCTACAGTGCGGCGGGCCTATACTGGTACGCCGTTTGCAACCTACTTGCCTGATTAAGTTGAGGGCAGTAGCCAAAATGTTGATGAGTTTGGAATTATGGTGGCTTGAATTTTTAATTTCGGTTCCGCTGTTCTCTTGCTCATGTTTGTTAAATTTTAAAACATGATTGACTGAATTATGCTACAAATGAATTTAAGCTGCAATTTCATGTAAAGTCGTTTAAAATAAATTGGTTGTGAAGAATAAACGCTTTTTGCATCAAATCAAATCAAAATCTTCATTATACTCGCCGTAATTACGCCGAAGCGTGTAACGAGTTGCGGGGCCCATCTCCGCGCCTTAGCGCCTGGGCTACACAGTTCCGAAGAAACGTCGCAACGGTGGCGAGTCGTTGGCGACACTGTGTCGATTTGACCGGCCCGGGAATCGAACCCCAGACCTCCCGCACCGATAGCGTGCGCTTAGCAAGAAAACAATCAATGCGCAAAACCAGAGATGGGCATTTATCGAGATAATTTATCGGCGATAATTTATTACCAATTATCGTTATCGCTCAAAATATTTTGATTTATCGATTACCGATATCGCTTTTATAATATATTTTGTTATCGACGATAAAGTATCGCGATAAACGATTCTTTATGCTCGCAGTCTTCTAACTTCAAAGTTAGTGAGTTGGCGGTTGTGGAAAAAATATATGGTGACTATTAAACCTGTGGCAATTTTTAAAAAATCTCTTTTTTTTTAAATGCCACGGCAGATTCCGTGAACTGCTCTCTTTTTTTCAAAAATTTAGAAAAATATTTTTGCATTTTAACTTACAAAAAAAATTTCGTCGAGCACGTTCAAAATCTACCGTAACATTTATCGGAAAAATTTATCGGCGATAATTTATGGATTACCGATATCGCTGTAAGAAATTGAGATTTATCAATTATCGGTATCGCCCAGGACTTTTTTGAAATTATCGATTATTGTTATCGCTTTAGTACACAAAGGTTTATCGCGCCCATTACTGGCTATAACGAGCTCGCTTAGGAGTTGTCGGCCGTGTGTCTACCGCACCAAAATGGGGGAATCCCCTTAAGTGCCTTTTCCAAAGACACAACAAGTAAACTTGCCGGGTTGTACTCGACACCAGTGGTCGGCAACCACCGGGCCGCGGCCCGGTGCCGGTCCGTGTGAGGTTTGTTACCGGTCCGTATGCGTTTTCAGAATAAACGCTTTGAGTTTAAAACATTTTTATAACGTGAGACGTAATTTTGGGACGTTTTTGTAAAAATGCTAAATAACTCAATTCTGGTGACCCAGTATGGCAAAGGTACTCAATATCACAAAACTAACCAAATTGAAAAGTCAAATCTTTTAATTGAACAGCGAACATTTGATTATGCTGTCATTTTATCGTAAATCTTTTGTAAATCAAACAGCGCTTGGTTAAGAGGAAGAATAACGTTAAGAATCAGGTTTGAGAAGCTACTATAAAAAAATTGAGCAATGCTGTTGCAGCAAGATTGAAAAAGTTTAATACTCTGGTCAGAGTAATGCAAGATCGAGATTTTCAGTTCTGAATAAATATGAGTGTTTTATTGCTTAAACATTTTTGATTTTTTAAAGGCCGGTCCGCAAAAACAATTCAGTTTCAAACCGGTCCGTTGTGCGAAAAAGGTTGCCGATCACTGCTCTACACTGTCCCTTTAATGCTAAGCGTCAAACAGAGAAGCTGTGAATAGGCCTACCAATTTTAAAGTTATTGGCTTGACCCACTCGAATCGGAATCAAACCCAAATCTTCAGCTCCCGAGGCGTGCACTTTTACCACTCGGCAATTATAAACACTGTTTGATTCTGAAAATGGAGCCAGATTAGTCGAAACTCTCTCGAGCTTTTGGAAGTTGGAAAAGTTTGCAGTAGTTCCTTCAAACAGAGATGACTAATCAACAAACTTTGCAGTATTCCAGATTTTTTTACGGAAGAAAAGTAAAACCAAAGCTATTGTTTTTACTGAAAAGATGACAATGAAGGGAATCGCTCTTTGCTTAGGATTCGTACTTAAAGTGAAACAGATTATTGAATCACTTGTGCTTTAAAAATTGAGTAGCAACTAATGGACCTGTTCTTCCTGTTTACGACGCTCCTTAGTCGCTGCCTGTAATCCGCCGCAACAAAATTAGCGGTAAATTAATGAACTAAAGTACATAATTATTTTTTCACTTAAGGTATTAAAAAATACGACGATTTCAAAAATGGCATTATACGTTTTTTAATGTTTTTAGCAGGCTTGTCCATGGGAATGGGTTTCCCATGGGAATCCCATGGGAAACGTCCCATGGGATGGGATGGGATGGGACAGCACGAATTGCATTTCCCATGGGACAGTAGCCATGTGACAGCGTCTTGATAACGTCATACCTAACTTTAGGTTTTATACTTTTTTGCTTTAAAAAATTCTTTTTAGTCCACTTTTTTCTTTATAAAAGATTTTCCGTTAGCATTGTTGTTACAAGGTAGTGGTGCTTTGCACCATAGTTGCCAGATGGTGTACCTGGACACCAATTACTGGAAAAATGGTGTAATCTTAAAGTTTCGTGTTTTTACTGAAAATTTTCAATTAATCTTAGAAATGAGAAGAGAAAAAATCTTAAATGGTGTAAATTTTCATAAATTTAATGAAATTTAATGAATTGTATTTTGCTGGGAATCTCATGGGATGGGATGGGACAGGCATAAATTGCTATGGGATGGGATGGGACAGAAAAATATGTCCCATGGACAAGCCTGGTTTTTAGTAAACGCAAAATTGACGTTTAAAATTTAATATGATGACGTAAGAGTGTACATTTTACGCATTGACGCGTGCAAAAGTTACAGCTGCAATATTCGACTTTGGTCAGACAAAGAGATTTCGGTTGACGAACACTGCAGGCTGTAACTTTTGCACGCGTCAATGCGTTAATGCACACTCTTATGTTAACATATTAAGTTATAAACGCCAATTTTTCGTTAACTAAAAGCATTTATAAACTTTTAATGCCATTTTTAAATTCGTCGTATTTTTTAATAATTTTGTATTTTGGTTCCCCTTTAATATTCGCTAAAAACTTTTATATCTTCGCTTCTACCCGCAAAACGAGAACGCCAGTTTTTCCCGAATCTTTCAAAACCGAAAACAATACAAACGTTTTAATCTTAGTAGGCCTAATAATATTTACAAGAATGGTATTAGAATTCTTTTTTTCTTCCTTAATTGCAGCTGTTTAATCTCTTATGCTCAGAAGCTCGCTTTTAAAAAACCAAATAACTCGACAAATTTTCTGGACAAGATTATTTTCAAGGGGTGGCCGTTCACCGTTTGTGGCTAGTATAAAACAGTTAGCAAATAAGTTTAAGGGTAAAATATAGCGGTGTAAATGGGCTTGCTATGCTTTTGAAAATAGTACGGAGTGTGGTACGAAAGAATAACGGCACCAGTTTAGCCAGCCATATCACAGTTCTCTGCTTTGCGATTCAAAATTTAAACTATCCACCAATTCATGTCAGAAAAGCTAAGCAATCTCATACACTTGGACTGGATCTAATCACACGTTGATTCATAGTAGCCTTTGCTGGAAAAGAACAATACAAGCTCCTTTACTACCGTCCTGAGAGGTAGCCTAAAATATCCATTTTTACCTAATTTTGATCCGAGGACTTACTGCAAGTTAACTGCGATTGTTGAAGTACTTTTAGCAAGATGTAGCCAAAGAGGGGCAAGGAGGGCATAGCTTCCTCAATCCATCCTAAACAAAAACAAGAAACCTTACCATTTCAAAGCTTTGTAACAAAACTAGCATATTTTAAACAAGCATATGCCTAGTGGTGGTCTTGGGAATGTGCGAACTGTGCGGTCGCGCAAACCCCCCTACACAGACAAAGAGAAGGCCCCCCTCAAAATCGATCATTGCGTTAATTGTAAAAAAAAAGATTTTTGCGTATAAACTTGAACCATATCAATAAAATTATTTTTAGTTATATTAATTAAAGGAAGCTACCTCCATTGTAAACATGCACCCCCCCCCCAAAAAAAAAAAATCGACACATAATAAACTTCCAAAGAAAAAACATTTTTTTTGTAAATTTAAACCATAATACATCATTAGAATTAGTTTCAGTTCTCCTGAATAGGAACTGCCCTTCTGCCAACTTTGAAAATAAGGCCCCCTCAAAACTAAAATTTCAAAACAAAAAATTTGAAAATAAGACCCTTCAGCTTCTTTAGCTCTCATGGCCTTTCGCATCTCCTCACGGGACACTATTGATGCTTGCGTGTGATATTACAACTTTTTTGAAATTTGGTTGTTGCCCGATATTAAATTATGAATGAATGAATGTCAGTGTTCTAGACAGAACTTGATGAAATTTTTTATTCCATTGCTGTTATGCCTCGTGCTCATAGTAAGTACGCTTAAAGAAAAGGGAACGACATTGGCTAGCTACTCAAAAACCATTTCGAGGATCTGTGTCAAAATATCTTGTTCTAAATTCTGGTGATCAGACTTCCATAAATCAGAATCAATGTGGTAGTAGGGGAAGGTGGGGTTATTTCGGACCAACCACTTCCGGTTTTATTTTTGCAGCACCATGTGATCTGTAGCACTCACCGCAATCTTTTCTTTCAATTGCCATTTTGGTTAGGGAGCAAAATCAAGTAGTTTTTTGTTGAACTTTATATTCACGATTTTTAACAAAAAAGTAAAATCAGATGAGACCAAATCGTAAGGTTTTGTGCTAGCATGGTTGCAGTTTAAGCTGAAGTCTAGCATTCATACTAGTCAGTCATATATAAAAAACACGCATACAAGACGAATTTTTTAAAAAATTAAGTTGTGTGGGAAAAGTTTGCCATTTGCAAGTCTTGCTGAGTGTGAGGTTATTTCGAACATGTAGAACAAACCATTCGAAATAGCATGTGAAGATATTGTTTTCAAATTTTGAAAATGATTTTAAATCAAATACGAAAATAATTTTAGCACGTGAAGGTGTTGTTTTCAAATTGCTAGAGCCACAAATTACTGGGTCTTCTCGACGTCCATTTCTACGCTTTTTAACCTGAATTTTGAAAAATAGAACATTTAAATTATACCGAACTATTGAGATCATGCACAACTTCTTTCTTTCATTCGGTTAATTTCGTTTGAATTCTTTGTTGTAAACTTTTGAAACTGTGTGATGTGAATTTAACTGAAACGAGCTGTTTTTTCTATCAGTGGAAATTGATGCAGAGTGATTTTTCATCGCAATAAATTCGCCTTCTTTTTAACGTGCGAGACTACCCCACTGCTTGTCCGGACCTACCCCACTATTGGGGCGAGTTCGGACGTGCTAGACCACCTTACATTTTTGTAAGTAATGGCCTAATGCTTGGAGCTTTTGCAATCACGAACAATTTCATATTGAAGTCAAAGGACTATCTATGCAATTTTGTACAAAGAGTTGGTAATTCCACGTTCTTAATCTTGCTCTAGAGTCATAAAAGTAAATTTTGTCCGAATTAACCCCACCTTCCCTAAAAGTCAAACAGATGCTCAAAAAAATGTTGATAAAAGTGATGTTCGAAAGATGTTATTAGTACTTTACAAAGAGAATCAATTACAAGAGCACAAGAAATAATTACCGTTGCACAAAAAGAGAAAATCGTAAATGATTTGCATGACCAATTAGATGCTCATAACTAGTTCATGGTTTACTCAAGCTACCAATATTGCATATATACAGTAGAATAAGCAAATCATTCCAGGTCTCTAATTTTTCCCCAGTTCTGGGAGATTTTTAATGAACCCTAGCCTTATTATAACCTACCGATACCAATTACTGGCAGTAAATGATGTTTCTACATTACAGGCATTAAATGAACTTGCTTGATTGACTAGTGCTTCTCAAATAACTTCCTATGAAGTGCCTATTATAACGTGCTTTAGTACACACTACAGCAGTCTGGGAATTTGGATCTCAAAAGCCCCCCCATAATTGTTGCACAGCCCCCTTCCCTTTGTCTAAGACCACCGCTGCATAGGCTTAGGGTAAAAATGGGAAGGCATACCCTCAGACCCTGCTACAACCACTTATTCTTTGTTCCTTCAATTTTTCAAAAGTCGACTCTTATCCCATAACGGAAGAAACCTGGTTTAAAAATTTTTTGTGAAAAATTTGCCTCACCCCGTAGAGGAATTTTTTAGATGGGCTTATACATTCCCGCGAGCGTCTATTCTTTCACAGATCTGGTTCTTAATGCTTCCTGTGACTCTGGCAATGGCTGTGGTTAATATACGTTTAAATTTCTACTCGGTCTCCACCAAACGTTTTGGATGCACTACACTTTTTAAACCGGTATATTGAAAACTGGTCTTCACAGCTTCCCTGCTTGACGTCCAGCACATAAATAAAGGATAGTGCGCAGAATAAGCCGGCAAGTTTACTGGTTGTGCCATTAGTGAAGGCACTTAACGGAACGGTTAGTTCTCTTGATTCATAAAGGCTATTCATCCTCCTGCGCAGAATAGCAATTTGCGTCTCTTTATTTTTACACGACGTTTTCAACCGCTTGGGATTTTCTAATTTTTGTATCCGTTGTGTTTTTCGTCGAATTGCTGGGGGCTTGTTGTTTTTCGGTAAGCAGAAGTAAGGAAAGTAAAGAGCCTTACTCATAAACGCAATTTTGTGATAGATGAGCCGGTGAATCTGCGATCAAGTAGGCCTATAATTTTTTTATATCGAAATTTTCTTACGTCATTGCTCGTCACATTTGCACTTCACCGTTTTTTGCTTATGCCCAACATTTGCTTACACAACGCTTAGATTGCAGTTCATTGCGGTTACTGCTTGCTCATTAAGCTCTATTCCAAATCATAGTAGATCATACTAGCGTAGACGCAAGAAATATCTCATAAAACCTCACTAGCGCAAAAACGCCACGGTATTGGACATTTAGAATCGTAAACAAAAATCGCACCGTAGTTTTGAAAGATAGTTTATGACCATAAGGCCATTTTTCTATTGACCTAAAAAAAATTATTTTTGACTTTATTTTAGCAAAATTTTGACTTTATTTTGACCAAACCGCTTTCGCCTATTATTTATGCCTTGCTGGTTTTTTTTTTTTTCTCTACAAATGTTTTATAATCCGCAATTTACATAAATTTTTAAAGAAGGTAGTCTACTCTGAACATTTTCTCAATCACTCAGTCTTGAAGCTAATGCAACAAAGCGATGCATGACGTCAAAAACCTAGGTGAACGAGCCATTGTGTGTACTGGCATCAATTTATAGCAGGGGTGTGCCAAAAGCGGCTCGCGAGCCACTACCCGGCCCGTCAAGCCATTTAGAGAGGCCCTCATCAACACTCTTTCCCCTATCAAAGCATAGAACCATTATCCGACAATTTAATTAGAGTGACGATTTACGCTTCGTGTATTTTTTTCGTGGTTTAGCGCAGTAATTTGATTATGATAATACGTGAAGTAAGCATTCTTTCGCTCTGTGGTTTAGACTGATTCACTTATCAGCTGTGTCTGGAAAATTTACTTTAGATACAATGTGTTACTCGCAATAGGAAGAAAATAGTGTTAGCCGCCATTGTTTTTCAGTTCATTTGTTATAGCACCGGCCGTTAGCTCAGTTGCTTAGCGCACGCGCTATCGGTGCGGGAGGTGTGGGGTCGGTTCAATACCCAGGTCGATCAACCATCGGCACAGTGTTGCCAACAACTCGCCACCGTTGCGACGTTCCATCGGAGCTGCGTAGCCCAGGCGCTAAGCCGCGGAGATGAGCCCCGCCACTCGTTACACGTTTCGGCGTAATACCGCGAGTATAATGAAGATTTGATTTTTTCATTTGTTATTTGTGTTTTGTCTCAGATAGCTGATATAGCATGTGTCTCCGCAGACTGAGGTTGGATTCCAAGTCCAGTCAAATCAGAGACTTTAATATAGGTTATCCATCACAGCTTACCTGCTTGATGATCAGCAATAAATGGACAGGGAGGAGATCAAACCGGCAAGTTTACTTGTGTCGTCGGGAAAAGTTAAAAATGGGTTGTTGCAACCTCTGCCAAAGCTGATGTAAGGAAACTGAGCAAGAACATTAAATTTTACAAGTCCCGCCAAAATGTTACACAAATAATATTTTACATTGTGAGAAATTATTAGTTCGTTAAGCGTAAATGGAAAAACTAAATTTTTGGTGTGGCCCAGCTGGATTTCTAGGTTGGTTATATGGCCCACCGACAAGAAATGTTGCACACCCTTGATTTATAGTGTGTATACTGCAATACAAAAATGCGTTGTTATCGCAACTGTACTGCACTTTAACAGTTTGTCTATGATCATGGATGTTTCTAACGAAAACCGCAGGGTATAATAATTACTAAGACGATTTCATGCATAATACGTGCTGTTTCCTTTTCAGTTACCGCACACATTTTTACTATTGCAACTATTTCAGAGTAATCAAATATAACTGCGCATAAAATTAGCTCAAAAATTCCAAAAAATTTAAAAGAAATAATAAGTTTTTTCATTTTTGCAAAGAAATTTTTGATGAAGACATTTTTTGACAAGTTTTGACTTTGTGCACAATTTTGACTTATAAAAAATCTGGAAAAACAGGATTCCTGATCACCTGAAACGAGCGTTAGTACACGTTTGATCATGCAATAAGGTCCTGAAAAAAAAATTGACTTTCTTGACTTTAGCGGGCTCTATTTATGACCCATCCGCTATTAGCCAAATATTGTATTGAGAATATTGTTTGAAAATACCGGCCATAATTTTTGCAATTTCCGACAAAACAGATATACTTATTTTGAGCTTTGTTTACTCAACATGTTCTTCAATTATTGCATCGTTATCATTCTATGTTATAGTCGCGTAATATGTCAGCAACAGCTAATGTTTTCCGGAAGTTTACCTTTTATTCGTCTGTCTCTTGAGCTGTAGACTCGGGTTTGATTCCGACTAGGGTTAAACCAATGTCTTTAAAATTGGTATTCACTAGGGTGGAGTGAAAAAAATTTTTTTTGGAAATCGAAAAAAGTGTTGTTCTCAAATCTTGGCAAATGGTCTAAAACTTGTTTAAAATTTGTTTTGGGGGGGTTGCCACCATTTTCCAGCCGGCTACCCCCCAAAATGTCATCGCGAAAGATGATCGATGCAGGGGTAATTTTTATATCTCGGTAACCACTGGTCGGAGAATAATGGCATATGGCTCAAAATCTGCGGAAATACCATGTTTCTATCTGCGCTAATAAGAAACTTTTCTCTATTTTCAACGCAAAAAAAGTTACAGCCGAAAAACAAAAATTGCGACCATTTTTGGTAGTATTTTTGGAAAATTCATCTACAAGTAATTGCGTAAGAAGCACATTCGTTTAATTTTGACTGTAAAACTGATTCCTCTCATATAACTAACACTGTTTGTGATTTGATGCATCAATAAATGGACGGATGGTGACTTCCACTCTTGCTGAAACAGGATGAGTGGCAGTGATGTAGTTAAGACCATCACCTACAAGACCAAAACCAAGACCTTGTAAATTTTTCAAGACCAAGACCGCCTTTGTCAAGACCAAGACCTTTGAGTTTTTTCAAGACCAAGACCAAGACCTTTGAGTTTCGAGAATGAACAAGTTTTTTAATATTTTGTTTTTAAAATGTCCCGGCGAAGGCGTTCACGATGGAACGCAGCTTCATTTAAGAACTCTTCTACCACATGCCTCTCTGAAGCCTGATTTTAGGGTTCGAAATTAAGCTTTTGAAAAAAGTCGTCTTTGACATGCCTAGCTGGACTGCTCTTGTCACTGTTGTCTAAAGGACGGACTCTAAAGGACAGACATACAGTGGGCTCAAGTTCATCGTCCTGAGTCTGCATTCTTATCTGTGCCTGTAACCTACTACAGTAGATCTGTTTTATAATATAAAACTGAAAACAATCTCCTGAGTCTGGCCTGATTAACTTCCCATGACAAAAGCTTATCATACTGCCAAAAGTAGACAGCTGCAATTAGCACCTCCAACAAAGATAAACATTAAATAACATCGCCGGCGCGGCATTCTCTTACCCAGACTGCTTTACATCCAGAGATGGGCATTTATCGCGATGATTTATCGGCGATAGTTATCGGCGATAATTTTTTATCGATTATCGTCATCGCTCAAAATAGTTTGGAATTATCGATTACCGATATCGCTTTTGTAATATATTTTGTTATCGCCGATAAATTATCACGACAAACGATTCTTTATGCACACAGTGTTCAAAGTTAGGGAGTTGGCGCTATGGCAAAATTCACGGTCTCGAAAAAGTCTTATTGCACTTTAAAAAGTCTCTCTTTGTTTTGTTTAATGCCAAGGCAGAGTTCTTGAAGTGCTCTCTTTTCTTGAAAAATTTAGAAAAACACTTTTGTGATTTGACTTACAAAAAAAAAACTTCGTCAAACCCATTGAAAATTTACCGCAACATTTATCGGAAAAATTTATCGGCGATGCTTTATCGATTATCGATATCGCCTTAAGAAATTGAGATTTATCGATTATCGGTATCGCCCAGAGCATTTTTGAAATTATCGATTATCGTTATCGCTTTCGCACGGAAAGGTTTATCGTGCCCATCACTGTTTACATCACACCTTATAAGCTAATATCAAAGTAAATAAATAACACATACTTGAAACTTTAAAGAAAATTGTCAAGCAGCTCCTCTCCCTTCATTCTGCTGTAATTTTCTTCCTACCTCACGTATCTCCCGCTGAGAAGCCAATATCAGAAATTGAAATTTTTACCAAAAAGTTTTGTAGCTGGGCAGGATCACTTAAATTTTTACTAGATGCTTTTTATTTCTTTCGGTCTTAAAACCTAACTAAAATGCAAGACCCAAGACCGCAAATGGTCAAGACCAAGACCAAGACCAAGACCGTCTTGGCCAAGACCAAGACCTTAAAAAGATGGTCTTAAGACCAAGACCGGTCTTAAGACCTTCATCACTGATGAGTGGTAACAATTGCCTCGAATCAGCAATGACATGCACTTAGAGAAAGTCTCCAAAATAGGCGTTAAGCAAATTTAGTGATTTTAGTAAATTGATTTTAATTAAATGCGAGATTGTTTTTAAATTAAACACGAAAAAATGTTGACTTCATAACAAAATAATGCAATTTCTGGAGGTTGTTGTCAGGCTTGCAGTTGCTGAAAGTTGTTGCTGGTCAGAATAAAAATTAGCTAATTCGTAACAAGCATTTGCTTCCAAGTTCAGAGTTGGTACATGGAACAAGCGAATCAAACTAGTGTTCAGTACATGGGGCCAGTCATCGTTATTTGCACTTTCTTCAGCCTGTTGTTCCGATGTGCTAGCACTTTTACCTTTCCTACACTTCTTTTATTTTTATAATAATCCTCTAACATCATCATGTAATCAGGTAACCCATGGATCCAGCAACTTTTTCCACGTAGTTCAGAGGATTTGGAATTTTTCAAATAAATGTGTTGAAGAAATTAGGGTACTTTGAGTGTGATGCAACGGAATGGTTATTTTGCACCGCAAGATTACGCTTTGATTGCGATGTAAGGGGATGATAATGAAATTGTAAGAAATGTAGGAGTGGCGAAAATGCTAGAACGTTGGAAACAAGTAGTTGAAGAAAGTGCAAATAACAATGACTGTCCCCTTGCACTGAACAGCAGTTTGATTCGCTTGTTTGATATACCAACGCCGCACTTAGCAAATGCTTACTACGAATTTGCCAATTTTGATGCAATAGAACAATGCCTGAAGAAACCTCTGGTATTGCATTACCTATATGTCATAGTCAATCTGTGGAGCGGCACGTCAAATTTGTTGCGGAAGCGTCTGCACAAGTTGAAATGTTTGATCAAAAACGAGATAAGTCATTGGACAAAAAATTAAATCTCGCAAACTTACAAAAACGTTTGACACCAAAAAGCAGTTCAAATAACGTGCTTTAGTAGCCTAAATCGTGTGACCTCTTCTATGAGCCGGATGGGTCAGAGTTGATCTTAAAGCAGATGTTTTTGCTCTTACTATATACCACATGGGTGCACCTCCGCACCACACTTCTCGAATTTGTCACAACTATGTCTTATGAGGTTGACAGCATTTTGGCTGCTAAAAACAGCCACTTATTTCATCTTGCATTATATTATTTCATCGTGAAGTCAGTTTTGACACCACCCAGCCTTTATATGGACCACTTTTTTCGTGTTTAATTTCGAGGGCTTGGAGGCAGAACTGGCAATGTCCAATATCATGGTTTTCCGTAAAATGCATTTAAAGTTTTAAAGCTCATTATAAAATAAGAGACAACCAAAAATGCATGGTTAGTTTAACATGCTTACTGTGCGTGTAGAACTAAGCCAGCTTGGAAGGAAAAGCGCACCCACAAAAAGAGTAATCTTTGGACTTGACTCATTTTCACCAAAAATTGACATAGGTAGTTCTGGCTCCAAGCCCTCGATTTAAAAACAATCTCGCATCAAATAAAATCAATTTACAAAAATCACTAAATTTGCTTAACGCCTATTTCAGCTACTTTCTCTTGGTGCATATGCCCGTGCTGATTTGAGGCAATTGCTACCACTCATCCTGTTTCAGCAAGAGTGGAATTCACCATCTGTCCATTTATTGATGCATCAAATCACAAACAGTGTTAGTTATATGAGAGGAATCAGTTTTACTGTCAAAATTAAACGAATGTGCTTCTTACGCAATTACTCGTCGATGAATTTTCCAAAAATACTGCCAAAAATGGTCGCAATTTTTGTTTTTCGGCTGTAACTTTTTTTGCGTTGAAAATAGAGAAAAGTTTCTTATTAGCGCAGATAGAAACATGGTATTTCCGCAGATTTTGAGCCATATGCTATTATTCTACGACCAGTGGTTACCGAGATATAAGAATTACCCCTGCATCGATCATCTTTCGCGATGACATTTTGGGGGGTAACCGGCTGGAAAATGGTGGCAACCCCCCTAAAACAAATTTTAAACAAGTTTTAGACCATTCGCCAAGATTTGAGAACAACACTTTTTTCGATTTCCAAAAAAAAAATTTTTTCACTCCACCCTAGCATTCACAGCTTCCCTGCTTGACGCTCAGCATTAAAGGGACAGTGTGGAGAACAAGACGGAAAGTTTACTTGTTGTGCCGTTGGGAAAAGCACTTAGCGGGATTCCCCCATCTTGGTGTGGTAGACAGATGGCTGGCAACTCCTAAGCGAGCTCGCATAGCGCTTTGATCGCTTTCTCGTGATAGGAGGATAAATATGCAACTAAGTAACTAACTAAGTAAGTACGTATTCTACATAATTTGCAAAAAAAAACTACGTAAATAAGCTACAGAAAAGATAAACCACGAAGAACAAAAAACTTAAGGTTTTATTTAAATATAATCACTATAAAACGTAAAAACCACTACAGCCTGTTTTTCGCCTTTGTCGGCTCTTCAGGTTGTATAGAGTATCTTACTCAAATTGTTTAAATTTGTTTAAATTTGTTAAATAGAATCAAATTTCACCAAATACCAAATTTGTTTAATAGAATCAACTTCAGGTTTTAGGTTAAGATCATCTGTCCTTTACCAGAGAACCAATAAAATAAAAAGTTCATTGTCAGCGACATGGCCTAGCGGTACCGCGCGCAAGTGACAGATCCTACGTCACGGGTTCGATTCGCGGCTGGAGCCGATCGCATTTGACGTATATAACGGGTGGCTGCTGACTCAAAGAGCGCAAGCTCACTTCGCAGTCTCCCTCAATTACTGTCGAATTTTCAGTTCAATATAATCTGAAAATTACTCTCAGTTATTCATTATTCATTTAAGTCAACGCAGGGCAAACTAATGTATAAAAGCAAAAAATCTTGGAGCATGAATTGATCTAAAGATCTAATCCGCTTTCAAAGAAGTAAAATACTTAGCTATGGGCAAAATTACGCGGGCAAATAAAACATAACACAAGCTTAAAATCAGAGTAGCCATGAAACCATGCATCAAGAGTAACATTTAAAGCAGACCATATCGCCATACCAAAGAACTCCATGTTACCGAAGTCCTGATTTGTTTTTAATTGGTCTAAAATTACATTTACCCTGTCCCCATAGCCCGCGGTTTTTGGATCTAGCTTCTGCATCATAATCAATGTTTCGATGTCATAGTTAAAAAATTATGACATCAAAACATTGATTATGACGTAGATTTGGAAACTACAGTAGAACCAAGAACCGCGGGCCTAGAGCCCATTAAAATTGGACATGTGGGCTGGGTACAATGGCAACATTTCGCAAGACTTACCGGTATGTTTAATTATTAGATTGAAGTAGCACGCTACACAAAAGAAAAACAAAAATAATCATAAGACCAGGGGCACATCCAAGGGTGAGGGGGGGAGAGATGTGGGGAATGCATTCCCCCACCAGCAATTTTCAACATTGCCTTGGATGAATAAATTTTTTTCGTAATTTCGAACCTTTTTGATAACGATATGCCTTGCGCCTTAGGCACGCATTATCGAAAATGTACGGATAAAATGCATCATATTTAGTGAAACACTTGAAATTAGGGGCAAAATATTAAAAAAAAAATTTACTTGAAAATTGCTCAAAAAAGCATTGAAACGGCCACTGCACTATGTAAATTTTCAAAAATTTTCCGGGGAAGTATAGCCCCGAACCCCTCTAGAGTCATTCTTGTTCCTCAATTTCCTTCAAACTAATTTTACCGACGAAAATAACGCTTAAAAATTTGACGAAATTTGGTGCCACCTCCCTGAAATAGCCTAATTTTTGAATACGCCTCTGACATGAAAATTTTTCGAAAGACATTATTTTTCAAAGGGCTTATTAACACCCTTTTCTGCGTCTGAACGTCTAGCGTCTTTGTATGTATAGTTAACATTCAACCTATGCAAAATCACATCCCCCCCACCAAAACTTACTGGATCCGCTCCTGCATAAGCCTACGAATAACAATCATGGAATAATACTGCTATTTATAATAATTAGCGATACCAAAGATCTGCTTAGTTTCGGGGTTCTCAAACTGTGTGCCGCAAAAGAGACTGAAGTGTGCCGCGGTTGCCGCCACAGAAAGGTCGCAAATTTGTTTGGTCGGACGTGTTGCAACTCTCAAGGCTAATCGTTTTCAATTTAAAACATTTTTATACTATTTACTCTTTAATTTAATGCATCGCTTATAAACAACAAAACGTAAGTTTCTAAAATGGCCACTATTATGTTACAACTAAATGAATCGCAGTCATAAGTTTGGTTAAATTATCATAAATGTGATATGACAATAGCCATTATAATGTACAACCATTATTGTTCCCCATTGTGTTTGTTTGCCGATATGCTGCGATACTGCTATTTTAATTCCGACTACGGTACTACTTTGGCAGGGAAGGGCATAGGCCTAACCCTAACAGAAGCCATTGACGGTAGTGTAGTCCTAAATGTTTAACTGACTTAGTTTTGTACAGGTTTATCAAATCTTCATCATACTCTTCGGAATACGACGAAGCGTATAATGAGTTGGCAGGGCCCATCTTCGCGACTTTGCGCCGGGGGAACACAGAAAGAATGTCGCAGCAGTGATGAGCCGTTGGCAACGCTGTGTCCGATTTGACCGGCCCGGAAATCGTACCCCACACCTCCCACACTAGAAGCGATATCGTTAACCGCTACATACACTATTCCGGCCGATGTAACGGTTTTATGATCTTGGGGATTACGAAGTGTTTTAAGTAACTTAGCTAGCATTGCAAAGATTGTGACGATTTAGAAGCTGTTGCTTGTAGTGTGCCGCAGCCATACAAAAATTTCTAGGTGTGCCCTGACGAAAAAAGTTTGAAAAGCACTGGCTTAGATTGAACAGATTGACTCACGTCCCAACGAAAACCAAACAGTTCCTGATTTATTTTTTGTTACAGTAAACGTTGTGCAAAATTTAAATAAGCCAATGCTGCAATTACACGCTGCAGTCAATACCAAGTTTTGATAGGATTAAATCATTTTCTTGTTTACGACTGAAAATTTTTGCATTCTATAATAATCGTATCAACTATCGATGGGCGCAAACACAAAAAAGTCGATAATTGCACTTTTTGTTTTGAAATTTTTCAGAAACTATCCAAACTATGGACCGCATTAAAAGTGCACAACTGCATAAACATTTCAGGTTTACTCAGCAGATTAAACGAAAAAGAAATGACTTTGCTATTAAAATCAGTCAAAAAATGCAGCAAAATTTCAATATTCCACTGATATGTGAAGGCTAATTAAAGAAGATAATAGTGTTTTTACATCCACGGCAGTTTTGGCAACATAGTCCCGAAGTCGCCGTTACACTACCATTCATAGATTGGCAGCAAAGTTTAAACCACCACAAAAGCACGCTCCATCGTGTCGCTGAAGCTCGTGTCACCAATAATAGTCCATGTATTTGTTACTGCGTCGTAGCAATCGATTTTTTGAGCAGGTAGAAAACGATTTAAATACTCTCGTTCATCCGCATAAGCCATACCACCAACAACGATAATTTTTCCTTGCAGAACACATGCAGAGGCGTTGATTCTCGCAACATTCATGCTTCTCACTTCGCTCCACTCATTTTTCCACGGATTGTATTTTTCGACACTTTTGTCAGGTTTTTGTGGAAAAGAGCCTCCAATCGCGTACACAAACCCATCGCAACAAACAGCTGCTAAACTAGATCTAGGAACACTCATAGGTGCAACGACTTCCCATTCCCCATTCATATCGTTCAAACGTTCTACATCTGACAAAGGTTTGTTATTTCTGTCACTTCCACCTATGGCAAACAAGCAATTACCATTCGATACAAGAGCCAAATTAATTTTGGCAGCATTGAGCGGAGAAATCCTTTTCCACTTATTCACTTTCATTTCATAGATTTCAACTGCATTTGTCAAAGAATTGTATTGCGTTCCACCAGCAATCACTAATCGCCTCTTGTGCACCGTGGCCGCAAATTTGTATTTTTTATCTTCCAGTGGGGCAGCTTCTTTCCAGTGTAAATTAGAACTTAGTAAATCCAACCGAAAAACTCGAGGTGAAGACGTACGAAATGAATCAGAGCTCTTTCGTCCGATGAAAAAAATAGAATGATTCAAAGCCAAAGCAGCGCATAACGACCCCGTAATGGGTAATTGAGGATATGTGGTCGTGCACTTTCCCCACAGATTCATAATCTCCTGAATCGAACCGGAATTGCCGCTTTTGATGGAAAGTATTTTTGAATCACTTGTTCCAAAACTCATTTCCTGACTACGACTAATGTGCCACTTTAATACAGCGTTTAAACAAGTGACGTCTTCTTTGATTAGTAACTCCTTGGCGATAACATCTTCTAAAAATTCATACTCAACTTCGGAAAGATCAATTAACTGAAACAACTCAGTCAATTCTCCTCTACGTGTTTCTGCGTCGTGTTTAATCCACTTCATGATTGCTGTGTATTTGTTGGATTCTGAAACTATTTTCGGATCTAGTTTTCTAATGACTGACCTCAGTTCATCTTTTGATAGAGCTTTGAAGTTTTCTTCAAGAGTAATCTTTTCAAGATTCTCGCTCACATATTGGTAAGCTTGGTTCAACGAAGCTTGTGGCTTGAAAAAATTATAAGCAGCTATAACCTCCAGGCAAGAATCAACGGTTAGACCAGACTCGAAAAACTCAAAGCAAAAGCTTTTGATATCGTCGACTTGCAAGTAATCAGAAGCAGCTAATACATTTACCACGTTACTGCTATCGATGACGATTCTCTCGGCATAAAAGTAATCGATTATCGATTTTACTGCAACGCAGTCGAAGCCCTCGATTTCTACAGTATTTTGATACTTCTCACTCATCTCTGTGGCAAACATTCCTTCAAAGTATTTTGAGTAACACGCCAAGACTACTTTGTGAGCCGGTATGTTCTCGTTTTCAATTTTGATAATGACGTCAGTAAAACGTCCCGCTTTACGATTTTCGTCGGCGTAATTCAAAATTGGTTTCATTTTCGGATTTTTTTGAAAGGCCATTGTTTTTCTAGTTTTGGTTTTTAAGTCTTCAACCGAGGGTATTCTAGACCGAAGAGACCCCACAACAGCTTTACGCTTATCACTAAATAGCATTTTCCTATTTATAGCAACTTCTTGAGCGAAAACGAGCAAATCTGAAATCAAAACACACTGACTACCAGTTGCAAAAAAATAAAAGCACTAAAATCAAGAATGAACCTGAGCTCGCTGCATTTATGGCAAGCTCCATTGAAAATCAGCTCGCAGCTTTTGTTTGTTCTTATTCGAGGCCTTGGTAAACAATTATACCCCGTCCAGTGTCACATGTTCAATTATAGTGGGATTTAGGCACGCGGTTTTCGGTTCTAGTTTGTGCATCATAATCGATTTCTTAATGTCATAATCACTTGTTTTTAACTATGACATCAAAAAATTGATAATGGTGCAGAAACTGGAACCAAGAACCGTGGGCTTAAAGCCAATTAAAAATGGACTTGTAGTCAGGGTATGTCTACGCAAGCAAGCCTGCATTTAATATTTTTTGTGAGCAATGTTGTGATGGGCAGAAACGTCCGCTCAATGTTCGAGAGAATGCTGGTATATTACAATTGGTACGGCCATGTTTTGTAGACTGACAGGTTTTTGTCCTAATTTTGGTTGAAACGCCGCTGTTGCGAACCGGCCGTTAGCTCAGTTGCTAAGCGCGCGCTATTCGATTCCCGGGCCGGTCAAATCGGCACAGTGTCGCCAACGGCTCGCCAACTGCCACCGCTGCGACGCTTCTTCGGAGTTGTGATGCCCAGGCGCTAGACCGCGGAGATGGGCCCCGCAACTCGTTACACGCTTCGGCGTAAGAAGGCTAGTATAATGAAGATTCGATTTTTTTGATTGACGCCACTGTTGCTTTTCGTCCACAACTATGCAGCTAAAAACGAATAATTGCGACGAATTTAGATTATCGTCTTTCAGACGTTAATCGCTCAATTAAACACATTATTCTTTAAAAATTGCAGAATCACTCTACCATAAAAAGTTTAATATTATAAAGAAATCTATTTTGTCTGTAGCAATTCGAAATGTAGGGATGTCGGGTCACCAAATGTAGCAGTACCCGATCTGACTCCAGTTAATATTGATCTCAGAACTTTGTTTATTTATTTAAGCGATACAACACTATACGCAGCAGCGACATCGTTTAACAAAATTCCAGTATGTGTGTTCTCGATGATAAAATAAGAAGTCTATATTTATAGAGATGCTGCTTTCTGCTTGCTCATGGGAACAGGAGCGTGCGAAATTTAATAAATGATAATTTAAGCAGGAGTAAGTGAAATAAATGAATAATAATTTAACCAATATCCGTTCTCACACAATATGCATTACGTAGTGAGTTAAGGTACATTAATATCCACTGGCGTAGCGAGGTGGATATCATGTGGATGTCCTGTGCCCCGGGGCAAACGAAAATTTTGCGCCCCCTACGTTTCAAAAATTCTCTGATTATCTGTATCAGCAGATTCGTCTTGTCTTCGTATATCGGCTGATTGCTTTTCTGCATTGCCACTACTTAAAAAAATATTTTTTCATAAATTTTCTAGATTCATTCAAAAACGCCTCAAATTGGGCTCGCCGTTTTCGACCCAGAGCTTCACTCTCTTTTTTTAGCATAATCTTCTTACCAGTTAAATCACTAACAATGTAAACTCTAAAAATGCTTATATGTTTTTACAAATCAGAGATATTTTATGTAACGGTACGACAATTTTTCTGGGCCAGAGGGGGGCCGATGAAAGCTTATCACATGCAATCCCTGGAGTAAAATCAGAAGACATTTTGGAGCGAGATGCAGAACGAAATTGGCAGCTTTTTACCAAAATTGCATTTTTTGCTCTAATGCTGTAGAATAGATCGTCCCAACTGAATGTCAAGGATAAAAAAGACACACTACAAGACCCCCCACCCAGGGTTTATGATAGGGGGGCTGGGAATTACAGGGGGCAATCTGCCCGGATCCATGGCTGTGTAGGAGCCCATAAAAGAGCATTTTAAAGGCTCATCATGGCTGTGTAGGGGCCGATCATAGAGGTTCCAAAGTAGTGTGGTGAGAGATCTACTTAGCCGTCAAAGAGCCCCGGATTCCATTTGGGGACCCCGAATTATGGTTGAAGACCTTGTTTTGGAGACGACAACACCCCAACAGTCGGCTAGGCGCCCACACTAAGGAAAGCTGCCCACATCAAACTGCAAAGCTTTTTCGCTTAAAATCTCAACAAGAAGTTTGACCGTCGATCTGAAAATAAGGCTATCCAGAAAACGGAATTGCATTTCATATAGGGCAGTCAAGCGCTCAGCTACAATTTTATCCTACGACACCGCAATTCTTTCACATTTTAACTAAATTATCTCAGCAGCAGCAACGGGGCTACGCTTCGCAACCCCTAAATTGCCACATTTTCCCTATTTTCTCATTCTGTGATTGCTGTCATTAAAATATTCAAAATATCCGCATTGGAAATCACAGTCTACACCAGAGGTGACGAACATGCGGCCCGCGAACATTTGGCGAGACCAGTACTCTTGAACTTTCTTTTCCCAGTCTAATCTTTACGATGCGACATCAGAATCTGAGCCCCCGATTGAACCGGCGCGTATTACGCAAGAAACATAAAACGTAGGCTACCTACAGTACATGCCTTTCATCTGTTTCAGGATTCAGCAGTTCATCCATTGTTTCGAGTAACTATTTGAGTGAGAGCTTAGCTTGCCTTACAGTTGGAGGGACTATGTAGATTTGCAGAAATGAATTGGTGAGCTTGTAGCAGGGGGATGTGGAGAATGCATCCCCCCACCAGCCATTTTCAACCATGTTTTTGATGAATACAATTTTTCCATAATTCTGAGCCTTCTCGACGACAATAAGCCTTACGCCCGAAGGCCCTAAGCACGCAAAATCGAAAATGTACAAACAAAATGGATCATGCTTGGTAATACACTCAGAATTGGGGTAAAAAAATTTAAACAAAATTTGCCCGAAAATTGTTCAAAAAGTACTAAAATGGCCATTACACTATGTGAATTTTCAAAATTTTTTCAGAGGAGCATGCACCCGGACCCTCCTAGAGTCTTTTTCATTCTCAATATACTTCAAAACAATTCGCAGGGAAAAACTACGCTTGAATATATATGTCCAAATTTGGTGCCCTCTCCCTAAAAACGTTTCTGGATACGCCGCAAACATGAAAACATTTTTCAAAGGGCTCATTTACGCCCAATTAGTTAACATTCTACTTAAATTAAAGTTTCATCCCCTTCTACCAAAATTTTTCAGATCCGCTCCTTGCTTTTATTACCATATATGCAAATTTTACAGGTTTTTTGAGGAATTTGTTACTCTGTTTTTCAATTAATATTTAATTAGCCGTTTATTTCGATGTCATCAGCAAAGAAACGAGCGATTTTAAACGTTTTTTTAGCAAGGGCGTTGAAAGGTGGAGCTAAAGGGGGCTGAAGACCCCCAATATTTTCTTCAGCCTCCACATAAAAACTTTGAGCCTCTTTTCAGCCCACCCCTTTCAACAATTTATAACTACAGCACACCCTACTGCACTTCAACGATGGTTTATGGCGTCACTTGTTATTCGTTTCTTTTCTTCATTGATACCATCAATCCAACGTACTAACTTTTGCAACTTTGTGACACAAGTGAACAAAATCGCAAAAACTGTTCGATTACCTGGTAACTTCGCTTACAAAGCTCTTAGAGCGTTATTATGATATCACAGTTAAATTTTCTCCAATTTTAATAGAAACTTCTGGGCAAATAACAGCGAAACAACAAAATGTCAAATTAGAATTACAGTAGCTAGCTTGTCCTAGGAACAGTGTCGCAGCGAAAAGTTTTAAAAAGGGGGGCAGTGATGGGCACGATAAACCTTTCCGTATTAAAGCGATAACGATAATCGATAACTTCAAAAAAGCCCTGGGCGATACCGATAAATCTCATTTTTTTAAAGCGATATCGGTAATTGATAAATTATCGCCGATAAATTTTTCCGATAAATGTTGCGTTAAATTTTGAATGCATTTGACGAAGATTTTTTTTTGTAAGTCAAATTGCAAAGATATTTTTGTAGATTTTTCAAAAAAATAAAGCAGTTCATGGACTGTACGTGGCATTAAACAAAACAAAGAGAGATTTTTTTAATTGTAACAAGACTTAATGGACACTGTGCATTTTTCCCATAGCGTCAGCTCACTAATTTTGAAATTTGAACACTCTAGGCATAAAGAATTGTTTATCGCGATACTTTATCGGCGAAAACAAAATATATTACAAAAGCGATATCGGTAATCGATAAATCAATACTATTTTGAGCGATAACGATAATCGGTATGTCGCGAAATAGGAAGTGGTATTACTTCGCTGACAGGACGATTGATAAGAACTGTATGACAAACCGTAGGAATTACTTCGTTCTTAGATCTGACCTCACAAAAAAACCAAGACCTTCTTCTCCAAACGAATATAATAATCGACCCAACCTAACTCACTTAGCTACGGTACTCACCGTACTACTTTTCAATAAACACAAGCACCACTGCTCACTTCAGTAATACCATACAACAAGGGCTATACCCTTCAGCATACAACAATATTGCTGTATGTTGAATATTGTTGTATGCTGAAGGGTATTGCCCTTGTTGTATGGCGTTACTGCAGTGAACAGTGGTGCTTGTGTTTATTGAAAAGTAGTACGGTGAGTACCGTAGCTAAGTGAGTTAAGTTGGGTCGATTATTATATTTGTTTGGTGAAGGGGATCTTGGTTTTTTTGTGAGGTCAGATCTAAGAACGAAGTAATTCCTACGGTTTGTCATACAGTTCTTATCAATCGTCCTGTCAGCGAAGTAATACCACTTCCTATTTCGCGACATTTTGGGGGCTCGTCCGAAATATCATTTTTTTTCTTTGTTCGGTTGATAGTTAGCGGATTGTCATGGCAATTGAAAGCGGGTTTATCACGTTAGAAGATCTGAAACGGCAGGCAGAAGAAATCGGTCTTGAGGGAAAGGAGAAGACGAAGTTCTTGACCCAGGTCTGGAAAATGATACAAGAGAATGAAGTACGGAAATTGAAATTGGCAGCAGAAGCCGAGGAGAGGAAATTGGCTGCCGAGAAACGGAAATTGGCTGCCGAGACCGAGGAAATTGGCGGCAGTAGCCGAGGAAATTAAAATTGAATTAAAATTGGAAATTAAAATTGGCGGCAGAAGCCGAGGAAAGGAAATTGGCTGCCGAGGCAGCGGAACGGGAAGCGGAGAGAAAACACAAGCTGGAGATGGAAAAGTTGCGAAAACAGTAGAAAGCGGGAGATTGAATGAGTGCTTTATCGGAAGACCAACAGGCGACATTAAGCCAAGCTTCTCAGAACGCGGTCGCAAGAACTAAAGCCCCAGTGCTTCCTGGTTTAGTGGACGGAAAGGATAATCTGGATAGCTACTTGCTTTTCTTTGAAAGATATGCCACTGTTGCAGGCTGGGAACGATCTGACTGGGCTACTCGTCTAAGCCCATTACTTTCAGGGCAAGCATTGGATGTCTACTCCGGATTGTCAGACGAACAAGCAAGGGATTATGATAAGCTACAGAAGGCTCTTCTGCAGAGGTATGACTTTACGGAACAGGGTTACCGTGAAAGATTCCGAGAAGCTAAGCCAGAGGGACAGGAATCTCCTAACTTTTAACAGGGTGTCGGAGTTGATGGTGAGGTGAGGGAGCAGTTTACAAACTCCTTCCCTAAGGATGTGTCGGTGTTCTTAAAGGAGAGGAGTCCTAACGATTTGGAGGAGTTGGCACAGCTGGCGGAGCAGTACCTAAATGCCCACGGAAAGAACTTGTCCGCGAAAGCGCCGGTGACAAAGCAGGATGTGAAGACCAGTTTACCTAGAACTCACAAAGACGCAATGAGGTGTTACGTGCGAGATCGCAGAGGCCATAGAACAGTGGAGTGCCCAAGCAAAGCATCAACGTCATGGAATGAGCCGTTTGGTCATGGCCGCCGGTCTTATTGCTTTAAATGTGGGGCAAGGGGACATGAAGCTCATGAGTGCAAAACAGCATTACAGCGCTCTCAAACTGGATCCTGGGCGGGGGGGGCGTGGCCCCGGGGGGATTCCGACCCGGGCTCAACGAGTTGCATGCGCGATGCAAATGCCAAGAAGAAGGGACGAAAAAGAAGCCGAATTGGGGATGAAGACGCTAGAACTAAAGTCTGGAGAAAAGATTAAGGTGCTTAACGGTGCGCGTGTATGGCGGAAATTAAAAATAACTTACCTGAGTAGTCGGGCAAGGTCGCAGGTAAGAAAGTGGAAGTGTTGCGAGATACTGGATGCAATGGAGTAATTATTAGAAGAGAGTTGGTGGATGAAACGGATTTTACCGGAGAGATGGGGCATATCATGACGGTGGATCGCACGCTTAAGCGAACTCCCATGGCTAAAGTAGAAGTGGACACACCCTTCTACGTTGGAGCTGTTGAAGCCTTGTGCTTACAGAACCCCCTCTTTGACTTAATCATTAGGAACGTGCCTGGAGCTAGAAGATTAGACGATCCAAAACCAAAATGGGGAGTGGTGACGGCGGTGGCTACAAGAACGCAAGCACGAAGTGGCAAGGATCCCAAACCACTTAAGATGAAAGAAGTGACGGATAAGATGTCGATTAACAAGAAAGATCTCATCAAGACGCAGGAGGAAGACCCCACCTTGCAGAAGTTAAAACAATTGAAAGGTACTGAGACCAGGAAGGGATATGTGGTCTCCTATGAGAAGCGAGGAGGAATTTGGTACCGGATACGTCAAAAGAAGGATGACGTCGGAGACCCCCGTAAGCAGATCTTGGTTCCGAAATCATTAGGAGGAGTAATGGGAGTGGCTTATGACTCTCTTTTTGGAGGACACTTGGGGGTGAAAAAGACGGAGGATCGAATTCAGACCAATTTCTTTCGACCAGGTTTGCACGAGGATGTTAGCAGTTTCTGTCGGTCTTGTGATGTTTGCCAGAAGACTGTCGCCAGAGGCTCAGTACCACGGGCACCTTTAGGGGACATGCAATTGATTGATCAACCTTTCAAGAGAGTGGCAATAGATCTAGTGGGACCTATAGCACCGGCCAGCGACAAAGAGAACAGGTACATCCTGATCTTAGTAGACTATGCGACAAGGTACCCAGAAGCTGTTCCGCTGAAGAACATCGATACAGAGACGGTAGAAGCGTTGTCGATACAGCGACGGTAGAAGCGACCTTGGAACCCAGTTTACATCGGACTGCATGAAGGAGGTATCTAGGTTACTGTCCATCAGGAGACTTACGACTTCCCCTCACCATCCCACTTGCAACGGATTAGTGGAAAAATTCAATGGAACCTTGAAACGGATGTTGAGGAGGTTATGCTACGAGCAACCACGTCAGTGGAATCGCTTTATCCATCCCCTCTTGTTCGATTATAGAGAGGCACGGCAAGAAGCCACAGGGTTCTTACCTTTTGAGCTACTGTATGGAAGGACGGTCAGAGGCCCTGTCCAAATTTTGAAGGAGTTATGGTTTGAGGAAGAAGAGGTTCCGGAAGTTACCGGTATGTCCTCGACCTACGGGAAAGGTTGGACGAGACAATGAAGTTGGCTCAAGCCGAACTAGAAAAGAACCAAGGAAGAAGCAAAAACTTGTACAACCGGAAAGAAAAGAAACGGAGTTTCCAGGTGGGAGATAAAGTCTAGGTGTTACTTTTCCTACGGACCAAAACAAGCTTCTTATGCAATGGAAAGGTCCGTTTGAGATCAAGGGAACTAAATGGGGAAATAATTACCAGGTCGAAGTCAACAAGAAGGTGAAGACGTAACACATCAACATGTGGAAGCTTTATGTGGAGAGAGGTAGGATTGAAGAGACTGCAACGCCTGGGCGGAAGGATATCCTAGGGAAGCCTCGAGGGAAACCCAGGTGGGCTGCGGATGTGTCCAGGACGTCTAGGGGGGGGGCATCCTCAGGCGGCTGCAGTTGGGCAAGCAGAGACCAATTTGGTAGGAGTAAAGAGAGATGTTGCCGAGGAGGTCAGTGTTAATGAGGAGGACTTGCTGGGGCTGGTGACGTTCCAATCGAAGGAAAACATCCACGATGTGTGCGTTGGGGCAGAGTTAAATGGTGAACAGCGGAACGAAATTGCGGAAGTTCTAAGAAGGTATGAGGAAATCTTTACGGAAATCCCAGGAAGGGCCAGTGTTACGTCGTAAATCTTTTAGTTTGTATAGGAATTTGCGTTAAACATACATCCTAAGTTTCGAACCACGTTACTATGTTCTGAGGATTTTAACTCTGTTTAAGTCATTCGATTTGCTTTAAAACCATTAACGTACTCGTAATGCCCCAAACCAAGTGTTTGTTTTCAAATGTTATTCTTTGTTTTCGCGTTGATTGCACTGCTAGAACCTTTTAATTTGTGCGATTATTCGTTTCAGAGTTAGCAGCTCAATGTTTTAAGTTACAGTTATATTATGTTAGCTCGCAAGAGTCCGTTAATCGTTAGTGATTTATTTAAGTTTATATTTCAGCTCGTAAGAGTAATTTTATAATGTGATATTATGCTGTTCATTGCAGTAGAGTTAGACTGCCACAACGAGTTGGTAAGTTTGTTATGTTCGCGTATTAATTTCCTGTGTATTCATAAGTTTGTTAATTTTTAGAAACCTATTCTTCTATTCTTCCGTTCCTCTGTTCCATCTCTGAATCGTAATATTTTGATTATTCCACCTGTTTACAACTTGAATAGAAGAAGCGAGTTTCAACAAAAGCAGTTTGTTGCGTCTTTGAGCAGATTTTGCAATTAGGCGTAACAGCCAGCGTGATTGAGCATAAGATTGATCTGACTGACGATCGCTCGATTAGGCGCTAGCCTTATCCTTTGCCTTATGCCAAGAGAGGTGAGATTCGGGAGGAGATAAAGAACATGATGGATACCGGAATCGTGAGGGAATCAAGCTCGCCCTATGCTTCTACGCTAGTTGTTGTCAAGAGGAAAGATGGTTCTAACAGGATGTGCGTCGACTATCGAAAGCTTAACCTAGTTACGGTCGCAGATCAAGCGCCAATGACAACGGCCGAAGACTTGTTTGGGAAGTTAGGAAAGTGCCGATATTATTCGAGAATAGATCTGAGTAAAGGATACTGGCAAATACCGGTCGCTGAGGAGGATATATGCAAGACCGCGTTCGTGACCCCGGATGGCTGTTATGAGTTTCTGCGTATGCCGTTAAAAATGAAGAACTCTGGAGCAACGTTGGTTCGTGGCATGAGGAAGCTACTTCAAGACATGGACAATGTCGAGTACTATATAGACAATCTGATAGTCTACACAAAGGACTTGGCTACTCATCTGCAGGTGCTTGATAAGCTTTTGGAAAAACTAAGACAAGCAGGCTTAGTTATTCGACCTAATAAGTGCGTATTTGGCTCGAAATCTGTCGAGTTTTTAGGACATTCCATCGGAGAAAATTGCATTTCCATCAACGAGGAGAACTTGGAGAAGATACGCCGTGCAAAGAGACCCAGTGGCGCGGGAACGTTTTTTAGACAGGGGGGGCTCAAAATAGTAAGATCGTGTCAACGTCTGGGGGGCGAAGCCCCCCAGACCCCCCTTTTTTCGAACACACGTTTTTAAGAGCAGGACACTCAGCAGACCTATTTTGATAGACATCAATTGCATGCCGCTCAAGTGACCGGAATTTTTTCAGGATAATCTTTTATCATGGAAAACAAGATTGCTTACTACCATTAGGCTTTTCCAGCCATGCTCGAATTACTACTCATGTATTTGTAAAATGCAAATACCTCAATCACAAAACCAAAAAGTAGGCAAACAAAATTTGCCCGATCTAACTTTTGCTTTGCTGATCAGAGTTACATGCAACAAACAATGCCCCATTGAGGTTTAAAAATAACAAAAAACACACAATCAAAATAAAGCACTGAACCATTTTTTAACATAATGAGATGTGTAGATATAGGTATTTAGGTAGGCGTACTAGCTCAATTTTAGTAACAATCATCGGCAGTGCTCGAGTTGTGAAAACACTTATGGGGGGTGGTAGGCTACAACTTTTCATGCAGACCTAAAAAGAGATGGTCATTATAGTTGTAAGGGAATGGTTTACGCTAAAATGTTTTATGGGGGGATGGTGTTGTTTTCAGGGGGGATGGCATCCCCCTCAAATCGAGTAGCCTACTGATCATCGGTGCCAGTTTAGTAGTGATTTAGCCGCTTCATTGGGTTGGTAGAAAAAATTCAAAACCATTAAAAAACTCAACCAGAAGAGAACTTGCACCAGCACATATAAGCTTAATTAGGGGTGCCCAACCAGTCGATCGCGATGTACCGGTCGATCTTTGGATGCTTGGCTGTCGATCGCGGGTCAATTTGGCATGTACACAAATCAGGTTGGCCACCAACATTTCCAGTTCATGTAACGCGTCCGGGCCGTGAAGACCTTTTTTTTAGCTTTTCACAAAAATTTTGGTGGAATTCGGAACATCTGAAGGATTGAGGACTGTTTTTTTGCACTTCACCGCATTTTCGTTTACGATTTACGTAATTCCCATGATCAGTAGCGACTTTCATTCGAGCATTCAGAGTAGTTTGGCGTAAAGTGTTTGGCAGCTACAAGAATTGACAGCCATTATACTTTTACTGGGCCATCGTCCATGACTGCTGTAAAGGTTTGCAAACGCTGATATAAAACACGGTTAAAAATGAACTTCAAGCATTGAAAATTTTACCAAATTTTACGTTGACCAAGTGAATAATAACTGACTGATTTTTAAAAGAATAGTGATTCTTCGTTGGTTAAAAGCACTTTAAAAAATATTTGCTTCATTACGTATGTACGTTGCGAGCATTAATCACGTCGCACTCAGTGCATAATTTTTTTAATTGTCAGGGGGGGCTCAAATGGTTCAGGGGGGGCTAAAAAAAGTTCAGGGGGGGCTTGAGCCCCCCCTGGCACCCCACTTCCCGCGCCTATGAAGAGACCCACAACAAAAAAGGAGGTTCGATCGTTCTTGGGTCTTGCCTACTATTACCGCGACCACATGCCATCATTCGCGGCAATTGCGGCGCCACTAAGTGACTTTACAAAAAAGGGACTGCCGAAAAGTGTGAGATGGGAAGATGCTCAAGAAAAGGCATTTGTGATCCTACGCGAAAGCCTGGTGCGTAGGCCCATTCTGTGTCTGCCAGATCACAACAAGACATTTATTTTGCATATTGATGCGTCGAACTGTGAACTTGGGGCTGCGCTTATGCAGGAACACGAAGGAAGATTTTTTCCAATCGCGTACGGAAGCAAGTAGCTGACATCTGCAAAGCAGAAGTATTCCACCATTGAGAAGGAGTGTTTGGCCATTGTGTGGGGAGTATCGAAATTTCGTTTGTATCTGGCCGGTAACCCATTCGTTTTACAGATTGACCATTAACCCCTAACTTTTCTAAAGGATGCCAAGTTTCGAAACGATCGAATTATGCGATGGGCATTGGCGCTACAGAGGTACGACTTTACAGTGAAGAACATTTCCGGCAAAGACAATGTTGTAGCGGACTATTTAAGCCGCTTAGTGGTTGATTCTGAAAATTGCTAATTTGTGCCGTGTTTGAAATTTCTTGGGTGAAGTAATTATGTCTTGGGTGAAGTAATTATATTTAATTCTTGGGTGAAGTAATTATATAAAATGTAAAAGTAATTATATTTAATTCTTGGGTGAAGCAATTATTCTTGGGTGAAGTAATTATATAAAATGAACCACTGATCAATATCGAACTACCTCATCATAAATTCGTTCACGTTGATACGACTACTGCGGCCGGGGGTGTGGCCATTTATATTTCAAATAAACTTCAATACGAACCCAGCCCTATCCAGTATAAATTGAGCTCATGTGAGTGCTTGTGGCTTGAAGTTTCCGAAATTAGTCAAAAATCCAAATTTATTGTAGAGGTAGTATACCGACACCCTGTAGAGAGACATAAAACCCATTTAAATGAATTCTTGGAAAGTTTTTCCCACTGTCTATTCAACCTTTCAAATTCTAAAAAAGTTTATTATATACTTGGAGACTTTAATATCAACTTAATGCAAGAAAATCGGTCAAGCTTTGCTAACGAATACATTAACTTGATTGTCAGTAACGGTGCTGTTCCCGTGATAACCATTCCAACCAGGGTAACTATAACTTCGGCCACTCTGCTCAACCACATTATTACCAATAATATGGACCAAGTGATTAATCCAGCCGTGATCGAAGCTGATATAACTGACCACTATCCTATCCTCTGCACAGTCCATAAACCGAAATACTCAACTGCCAAAAATTCCAAAATGTTTTACAGAGATAAGTCATCTTTTTGTGCTGACTCCTTCCGCAATGACCTGCAGGCTGACCTTTGTAACGTTTTCGCGCACCAACCTGAACTAACGATCGAAAACTTCAACGAAATGTTTAATCTCTTTTCTCATACTGTTCTCTCAACCATAAACATTCATGCCCCCCTAAAACCACTTTCAAGAAAACAAAAGAAACTCTCCCAGAAACCATGGATAACCAAAGGCATTCTGACCTCCATAAAGAAAAAAAGAGCTATGTTCAAATCCCACTTCTTGAGCGATAACCTTGAAAAAAAACTTTATTTTAAAAAATATATGAATAAGTTAACCAAAATTAAAGCGTTATCCAAAAAATCGTACTTCACAACTGAGTTGAAAATAAAGCAAAAAGACCCTCGTAAAATAGGGAATATTCAGCGTTCTGTCCTCCCTGCTTCTTCTAAACGAGCCCCAGTAACATCCTTGAAAATTAACGGTCGTATTGTTTCTAATCAGCAGGTAATCACCGAACATCTTAATGAATTTTTTTGCTCTATTGGCGCTAACTTAGCAAGCAAATTTGACAACTCGGCTCATAGCTCCTACTACAAATATCTTAAACGCCGTGTTTCACCCTCCATATACTTGGACGTACCTGAACTTTCAGAAATTATCAATGCAATTAATGACCTCAATATGAACAAAGCAATAGGTAATGATCACATATCCCCATATTTCCTTCGAATTGGCTCAACAATACTAGCTCCCTATATTCAGGTTTTCATTGATTATTGCTTCACCAACGGTATATTTCCCGAAAATGGCACCACTGCAAAAGTTGTTCCAATCTTCAAAAAAGGTAAACGTGACAACCCTAGCAACTATCGCACTATTTCAATACTAACCTGCTTTGCTAAAATATTTGAACGAATAATTTATAAACGTCTGTTCACCTTTCTGAAAAAACATAATGTGATACTAGACTCTCGATATGGCTTTCAAAGTAATAGATCTACTAATCATGCTCTTATTGACGTAATAATCAACTCATTCGATAACATCAATGACAAATTGTATGCAGGACTGATATTCCTTGACCTCACAAAAGCCTTCGATACAGTAAATCACGAAATTCTTCTGCTTAAATTAGATCATTATGGTATTCGGGGCCAGGAAAATGATCTCCTGCGTGCATTTTTAAAAAGAAAACAATTCGTTTCTATCAATAGCCACGAGTCTTCTTTACTATGCAATGACTTTGGGGTTGCTGAAGGTTCAACCCTTGGACCCTTACTATTCTTATTGTACATCAACGATTTACCATCATCCGTTAACTGTATTCCCCGACTTTTCGCAGGCGATACTCGCTTATTGTTTTCAGCCTCAAACCCATCTAAACTACATTCCCACATGCAGAAAGATCTAGACAATATTACTGAGTGGTTTAAGGCCAACAAACTAACAGTTAATCCTTCCAAATCTAATGTCCTAATTATCGCTCCAAAATTAAATAAACCCCATTTTGACATGGATCTCTCCATCAACAATTCGCCCCTTCCTATCTGTCAAAGTGCCAAGTACCTAGGCGTTACCATAGACAAGCAACTAAATTTTGACAACCATATATCAACGGTCGAACATAGAATATCTAGAGCTGTTGGAATTATTTCCAAGCTACGTCATTATTTACCAACAAGCGCAATTTTACAAATTTACTATTCTCTTATACGTACACATCTGTTATATGGACTAATAGTATGGCGTTCTTCCTATAAATCTAAACTAAAAAAACTGTTATCCCTTCAAAACAAAGCGGTAAAATTAATTGGCGGTGGTCTCTCAAGAGATTCAGTTACTCCCCTTTATTACCAACATGGCATTCTTAAACTTCCAGATCTATTTAAATTTGAAATCGGAAAATTTGTTCATGCTCATTTTAAGAACAATCTACCTCCCGCAATTTCTAATTTTTTTTTATTGACCAGTGTAATGTCCCAAAAAAATACTAGATCTACCCAGCCTCAAAGAAACTGTTTATATATATCTCGCTATACAACTAATCGGTTGCAAAAATGTATAAGATATCAAGGAGTTAATATCTGGAATGATATTCCAACGAATATCCAGTACTCTTCGTTTAATTTATTTAAAATTCGGTTCAAAAAACATTTGCTTCAAACGTACAATAAATGAACTTTAGACCAACTAGTGTGAAATGTGGAAATAGTTTCATGCAAATCACTACCTCATAGACCTGAATTTAAATTATGTTCATCCGTTAACCAATACATGTAAACGTGATCACATGTCCATTTATGAAATCGACAATAGGGTGGCAGCTGACTAGATGACCGAAAGGTCTATTCGCCGTCTCCCTGCGGTCATGTTTGTTTGTCTATTTCTTTAAGTGTATTATTTTATTCCACTTTACCGCTAATAAATGTTGATGATGATGATGATGATATATAAATAAGTGATATCGATTTTTTTGTGTGTATTTATTTTCTGTAGGATAATATTCTTAACAAGGGGGGAGTGTAACGATATAGCCGTTTTTTTTGTGGTTTTGTTTTAAATGCTTTGTCTACTGTACAAAAAGGTTCTAGACCGATGCGTTGTTTTCCGAAATTTTATTCGTGGGATTGTTTCGTAAGGTTGCATAATGAAGTCATAATTGTCTACTGACGTAATTGTTACGTAAATATTCTGGACAGATTTCTCCGTTACGTAATTTCACTCAGTCAAAATTTGAGCTTGTGACGTCACAATTGTGTTTTCTGGGGTTTGGTGTGAATTTTTGCATGTCACATGATTTCTCTTGACGTCACAATCGTGTTTACCGTGGTTTGGTGTGAGTTTTGCATGACATGTGATTTTTCTTCTTGTTTCTTTTTGGAAATGCCGTAGAACTTTCTCAAAATTGATTTTAAAGTATAAATAGGCGTGAATTTTCGAGCGTAATTATTCGAGCGATTCGAGTGTAGATTCAGTGTGCGTAGAGTAAGCAATATTGTTGTATGCTGAAGGGGTATAGCCCTTGTTGTATGGTGTTACTGAAGTGAGCAGTGGTGCTTGTGTTCATTGAAAAGTAGTGCGGTGAGTACCGTAGCTAAGTGAGTTAAGTTGGGTCGATTATTATATTCGTTTGGTGAAGAAAGTCTTGGTTTTTTTGTGAGGTCAGATCTCAAATTTGGTGCTGATTGAGAAACAAGAAAAGCTCTTGGGGGGTGTGGGGGCATGCTCCCCCGGGAAAATTTTGAAAATTTACATGCTGCGAATGGCTATTTTAGTGCTTTTTATAATTTTTAGGCAAATTTTGTTTAAATTTTTGACCCTAATTCTGAGTGCTTCGCCAAACTATTATCCTAAGCGAGCTCGTACTTTCCTAAGCGAGATAGGCATCCTAAATACAAAAAAATATGACGCTTTTTGTTTGCACATTTTTGATTATGCGTGCTTAAGGCGTAAGGCTTATTGCTATCGAAGTGGTTCGAAATTATGGAACAATTGTGTACATCAAAAACATGTTTGAGAATGGCTGGTGAGAGGATGCACACCCTTCATCCTAATCCCTGGAACCGCCCCTGGCCATAAGCTACAGAAACCATCAAAAGAGTCTGGTATATTTTGGTCACTTGGCACCATAACTTTTGTTCTTTTTTACTAAAAGGCAGAATCAAAAAGGGGGGCATGGTACAATGCCTCCCCCCCCCCCTAATACGCTCCTGCCTAGAAGTCTGAGAGTAGGAGCTTGTGAACGGATAGTAAGTTCATTTAAAGGAGGTTGACACGTTTACAAATGTCGATCTGGCTGCTGTTTGTTATGCTAGCTAGAGGAAAGCTTGAGTTCATCAAGCTGTCTCCAAGGAGCTTTACTGAAGTAAAGTACATGGTATGCATGGCGTATGTTGCGATAACAAGGAGGGGGGTTTGGAAGGCGAAGCCCCCCAGACGTTGATACGGTAACACAAATTTCAGCTCCCCCTTATTAAAGTACTTCCAACGCCACTGGTTTTTAGGTATTTTTTTCGGTTGTTCGTTACTGCTGATAAACAATTTTATCATTTCTCTACGACCAAAAAGTTATGCGGACCGCTTGCTCATCGGTACGTGACAAAGTGGCCCGCGATAGGAAATAGGTTCGTCACCCCTGGTCTACACACCAACCACGGTAGCAAAGCAATACAAACTACAAAAGAAATCACCCAGAAAAGGCCATTGAGGGTAAGGACTAAGGTTCAATTTAGTTAATGCTTTGATCGGCATTCGTCCACTGTATTATCAGAAACGGCCCATTGGTTGAAAAAGTTTAGGATCACTGTGGTTTAGGCTTAGCACAGTATTACAGCGGCGACTATACGCGTATCTTAATCGACCTATCAACAATCTTTAGCATCCATCTAACGCTAAAACAATGAAAATCTGATAGATACCCATCGCTTCATTACTTTTCTTCTAGCACAGTTCTATTTCCTTCTGTTTAATTGCTGCAAAGTCGAATAACTATGTACGCGCAGTTTCAAACCTCTTTGTGATGTCATAATAGAGAAAACCGACGATTTGTGATCGGGTGTAAAGAGTGATTTTACTCCTCTGCCAAAAACATATGCAGGTGTCACGTGCATTGCAATAAATTGATTGTGTTAAAAGTTTAAAAGATTACGTCGAAACTGGAGTGTATAAAATCACTGTTTCGTGCGCCCCTTTGTTGCGTGATTTGTGGTCGCAAGTAAGGCGTGATTTGAATCCTTTGCGAACAACATACATTACAATACAGTAGGCCTAATCCACAAAGTAGTTTTTAAAATCTGTGTGAATACGTCAAAAAAAAAGTATAAACAGAAATTGTTGGTGCGCCCCTAGGTGGTGCGCCCCAGGGCGCGTGCCCCCACTTGCTCCCCCTCGCTACGCCACTGCCTTTTTGCCCCATGTCCCGTTTTGCCCCAACTTCCCCTACGTTGTGTACCAGTCCACTGCTATCAGACGATGTCTGCCGCCGGTGCAATCTTGCTTGAGACCGGTTTCTTACCCTTGTGAAATTTTGCAAGCCCCATTTCGGCGCCTCTGTACCTCGGCGCCCGCGGGCATATGTACCCCATTGCCCCACCCCCACGCTACGCCTCTGTTAATATCACTACATGTCCTAATTGGACATCATCAGCCTTATTCGACATTCGAATAAGACTGATGATGTCCAATTAGGAAGAAATATATTCCTTTATAATGTTAAAATTTATGTGTTAGAGTGATTCTGCAGTTTTTAAAGAACAATGTACAATGAAGAGTTGCAATTTGCCAACATAAGCAGTGGTCCTCGAATTAAAACCACCAAGTCGGGCATTGGGGCTGATTGCCAAAAAAAAAAAAAAAAAAATCACACGTTGTCGCTCAATAAACTTAAAACTGCTGTTTGTTTTACAAAATCAATCGTTACAGGTAATTTTTCAAAACTTTCCGCGTTGACCCGTGCTGTTTTCACCGGGTAATACCAGCATCGGCAGGGCCGGATTTAACAATGGGAAAACTGGGCAGTTGCCCCGGGCCCCGCACTTTGGGGGGCCCCGCGCTTGAACGTGATGGTGACTTGGGGGGGGGGGGGGGGGGGGGCGGAAAATTGGACATTTGAGTACGTGTGACGTTTCTTTGTCTTCACTTGATTTTAGGCGGAAAATTGTACATCTGAGGAAGTGTTATCCTCTTTTTTGCTCTTCATTTGATTTTGGGAGAGAAGTGTGGTCTTCACTCCTATCTGCCCCGGGCCCCGTGATCTCTTAATCCACCCCTGAGCATCGGGGCAGTGCACCCTCCATTGTGACGTATGAAGACTTTTTTGAGATCGATGACTATGGAGGGTAAGAACGGGGCCTCTGCCTGTCTAAATTCGCCCATGCAATCATGCATTCCACTAAATTCTTCACTGGCTACACCTCGCTGGGTAGACTACACAAAGCAGTCATTGCCCGCAGAGCCTACCAACCTATGAGATCTTCGAATTCATACCGTAATCGTTTAGGACAGTAAACCAGACACGAAAGTTCAAAAAACTAGTTTGATTTCAGTAAGCTGATTAGATTTTCAAAAATTAATCTACGTTATACTTAACTGCCAACGTCCAAACTTATGCCGTTCAATTTTAAACGCGACTACTACTGTAGCAACTTGATTAAGACCTCTGTTTTAATTGAGCTGTAGGGCTGCAACTGTAAACACACCCAAATCCTTAATTGCACACTCGAATAATTACACTCTGCTGCTTATCTTCAACGTTTTCTGCTGAACATTTTTCTACCACTGACAGCGAGGAAGCACATGGAATAAAGTAAAGGTTAGCTTGGTCGTACGTAACAATAAACAAACACCTCATTTTTAGGGTGCGAGGCAAATTTACCAAGGGGAGGATGAGGGAAACTGGCTTATCAACAAGTTTTCATGGTTATTCTGTTTTTGCGCAAGTTGATGCATTTCACTAGGCTATTATGCTGTGCTGTAGCGTGCTAAATGGTAGGTCTGTCAGCACTATAAAAAATATTAATCTACATAAAAAATATTAATGTATTTGTTAAAATCAAACCAGAGACGAGATGGGACCTCCAGGAATTCTCTCGACCAATCCTCTACAACCAAAAAAAATTTGTGTACGACTTGGGAATCGCTTACTAGCGCCTCGTTTTCTGATTAGCCTACTTCAATTTGCCGTGTGACTTTCTTCTATTCCAAATAGAATCCTGCTTTATATTTTTCGATGCACTTGGGCGATGTTATCGAACTTAGTTCTTGTTTTATGATTCTGACTAGTGACTATCTCCCTGACTAGTATTGAACGAAAACCTTTGGAAATATGAAGCTTAGCCAGTGGTGGGATTAAACTTTTTTGTCAGCCTGTATCACGAAAGTTATATTTTCAGCCGATTTTGTTTTAACTAATTGTACAAGGATGAGCAGCAATGCTGACCATTTCACTGATTTAACAAAATTTCGTTGAGACAGTTCTATAGAACCAGTGCGAACCCGCTGAATCCCACCACTGAGTTTAACTTTTAAGCTACTTTTGTCGTTGCGGAGCAGACTATGGTAATTACAGAGAAAATTTGATTGACTGAAAAAATGGATCATGTCATACGAAAGAGCTTGCTGTAGGCTATCTCAAAAAAATTAATAGATTCTTTAAACTCAAATAAAAAACACACTTCTGAAAAGTTTTGGGGGATGCGCCCCCTGTAACTTTTTGCAGTGAGGCCGCGCATACCTTTCTATGTTATGCAAACGAAATAGTCAATAAAAGAAAAGTGGCAACGCACGAAGCTAAAGTCCAAGCGTATTTTGGATGGAATGAAAGCCCTTTGTTTACTTATTTGCTCTGCCAGTTTATTGCTATAGATTAACCGTTGCTTTGTTTTTTAACTATTTTCCATTTGCAGTGTTTTGGGAATAAACCCATCTGTCCTTCGCCGTTAGCGTCGCATGTTGCTGAAAATGCATTTATAGCGTTTATCCATCAATGTATGTAACTATGAGGTGCCGTTTGTAAAATACGTTTTGCATGCACTCTTCGGACAATTTTGCGCTTTTCCCATTCCAAGTCAAAATGGTAACGCTAAAAGTTGGACCGCATTCTGCGGACTGTAAAGAAACATTGCAACAAGAAAGGATTTACTTGAACGTTTTTCAATGCAGTGCCATATGTAAAATTAACATTACACACAGACTAAAGACAAATCAACACTTTTCTCTGTTTCAAGACAAAACGGCAGCGTCAAAAGTCGCACATTTTGCGGACTGTAAACTAAATACGATTTCATCCAGTCGAAGACAAAACCCGTAACGAGTAACAATGCGACGAGAAAGGATTTCGTTTCTAATCCTTTAGCGAAGAGAAAATGAAGTGATTTATCTACGCGACGAGTAAGGCCCAGACTCAAGACCAGTTTCGGCGGTTTGTAAAATTGTGTCATCAGTAAAATAGTGCAGATCGTGAAATCCATTTGGAAGCGATCGGAAAACTTACGTCATTTAGTGGCGCGAGCGTTATTGGCGGCCACTGAATGACGTAAGTTTTTCGATCGCTTCCGAATGGATTTTACGATCTGCACTATTTTACAGATGGCACAATTTTACTGGCCGCCGAAACTGGTCTTAAGATTAGGCCTTACTCGTCGCATAGATCAATCACTTCATTTTCTCTTCGTCAAAGAATTAGAAACGAAACGCGGATTGCTTCGCACAATTTGCGTTCTTCATGGGAGTTCTCATTCAAAAAAGTTTTTGTTCAAATATAAGTAGACCAAATGCTTACAAAATATCTGACTAAAACCGGCCTCAGGGTATAGTGGTTAACGACATAACATACCAATGAATGTGGATGATTTGTGGTTACCAGTGGTGGGCACGTTACTTTTTAAAAGTAACTAAGTTACAGTGACAGTTACTTAGGAAAAAAAGTAACTAAGTTACAGTTGTAGTTACTGTGTTGAAAAAGTAACTAGTTACCGTAACAGTTATTTCCGGTAAACAAAAATTTGACCCTAATAAATTAAGTTTTCTATCTCATGTGATTACATCCACAGGTGGGCATTCCGCAATTTGATGCTTTAGAAAAAGCAAACTTTGCTTGTGCTTTATTGCGTTGCGAACTGAAAAATAATAAACAGCTTGAGCTTTATTGCGTTGCGAACTCATAAAATAAAATGGGTTGCGCTTCAAATTGTAAAAAATTGAGATACTTGCACTGCGCTTTGCGGGTAAAAAACAGTTTAGTCAAGAACTGGTACGAAATACCAATATTTTTTTAGTATGAAATAACAGTTAGTTTTTGTTTTTTGATATAATCAGCTATTGGCCTGATGGATCGAACATTTTGAGAACAAATGTTCGAACTTTAACTCTCTAAAATTTTTGAAAGTTTTGCATTATTACCAGTTCAGCCTTAAATAAATTCAATTTGTTTGTTGTATATGCTAAACGTCGCCGTATATGTAAATAATTTACCACGATGAGATGCTTTTATGGTAGGGTTACCATACGTTCTCTTTTTGAAGGACATGTCCTCCATCTTAATAAAAACTAATTTGTTCGACGATGACATTAAAAAATGCCCAAATATCCTCCTTTTCGGCATTTTGAACAGTGAAAGCATGTCCAATCATGCTAACACGAAAATTTTATGAAGTTTTCGCTCAGCGCTAAGCAAACTATGGCATGCGGAGTGCGGACATGATGACCTTTTTTCTTGGTCTTCACTTGGTTTTAGTGGAAAATCGGACACTTGCGGACGTGATGACCTTTTTTTTCTTGCTCTTCCAATCCGTGCGGCCCTCGGCTTCAAAAAACCTGCCCTCCTTTTGCGCAGTGAAAACATGATAACTCTATCTTATGGGCACATAACAATTTTGCTCTTCATTTTCCTGTTTATCAACCATACCAAAACCAGTTAATGATTTGCGTTGCCGTTCACTGCTTGCAAATAAAAGCAAGGATGAAAGCGATTTTAAAAAAGATTTTCATTAATTTGGCCTACGTCTTTTGCAATTTGCATTGCGCTTTCATCTTAGTAAAAAATTAAGCTTTTTCGACTCCTGTGACTGTAATTTGAACACAACTTTCACAAAAATAGCTACAAATGAACTACATTACGTCATGCACTAGTTAGCACTTTAATTGCAGTACTACGTTAACACCTTCATATTTTTTTTAATTTATAATAAATTATTTTTTGGTAAAAAGTTTCATAAGCGTGGGATTCTTTGGACCGTGACAAGGGACCTTTGGACCTGTCGATTTCAACTGCATTTTACATCTGCAACTAGTTCGAAAATTCTAGAAATTTGTTTTGTTCAAACGAAATAGTCATCACAGAACATTGCAAGAACATGATATAGGCCTAAAAGCCATATTTGCCAAGGTCAGCATCAAACTTAACTAAACCGGCTAAGCATCATGTTGTGGACACTGGCGATGGCAATGTAAAAACAATAGGAAGTGTCTAGACTCTAAAGCTCCGGAAGTCTTTTATAGAAACAAACAAGCAGTCCGGTGCAACGCGGGAAAACCGCTCCCACTTGACAGCGACGTCATATATATTTTCGTTCATTCATTCATTCATTCATTAGTAATTTATTGGCGGAAAGAAAAAAAAAAACTCACAGAAGTAAAATACAAACATAACTGATATAATTTGTCCTGACCGCAGGGAGACAGCGAATTGACCTTACGGTCATCTAGAGTCAGCTGCCACCCTAGTAGTCACAAAGACTAGGGAAGGTTGTTGATCGTTATACTTCAAAACTTTTGACAACCTGTAAATTTTCAAGCTTGTTTTGGATAGTTTAGAACACGACTCGTCGTCGTCGTCGTTTGGCGGGGCATCTCTTCCAAGACAGATGAAAGGACCAAGGCCGAGGGTTTATCCTTTTACCACCCTGGCCACCAAACTTCTTGGGTCAGATGCTGACTGTAAGGGACTTCAGCCAGCATCTTGTTTCGTCATCCAAAACCATTAGACCAAACATACCTCGGGGTGCTCGATGTATGGGACACTGTGAGATGATGTGATCTGCGGTTTGTTCACTGGCACCACACTCACAATTCGCTAGAGGAGCGAGACCCCATTTGTACATGGACGAACAGAAACGTCCAACACCAGAACGCAGACGGTTGAGCTTAACCCAGGCTGCCCTGGGCAGACCCATACCCAAGGGTCTGGAGCTAGCCTTGGGAATGAAAGCGTGGAGTGACAATGCGTTGGCAGAGTACTCCATGTCCCATTTCATGTTCGTCCACTCGGCTGCACGGACGTCCATCTCAGAAAGACTGTCTAGTAATTTCCGAGCAGCAGGTACAAATGAGCGTCTAGATTTCAATCTCTCCCTACATACGTCCTGTGACTCATGAAACTGGCCATGTAAAATGTGGTCAGGGTCCAGGGAGCTGCGGTTGGCTAGGGAGAGTGTCGCTCCTTGGCGGCGAAGCTCAGCTGGCTGGATGCCTGAAAGAACCGGAAGGTAGACCGATGGAGTGGGACGCAGGCACCCAGTGACAATGCGCAAGGCGTCATTTATCACACCGTCGATAAGCCGTATGTGCACGCTGCGGCACCAGACTGGTGCGCAGTACTCGGCAGTCGAGTAGACCAGAGACAGGGCAGCTGTGCGTAATGTCTTAGCGCTAGCACCCCAACCTGTTCCGGCAAGTCGCCTCAACAGTGAGACGCGAGCACTTAACTTCTTGCGCAATGCTTCCAGGTGAGGACGATATGTGAGCGATCTGTCCAGTTTGACCCCAAGATAAGTGGGAACTGGACAGAAAGGTAAGGTCTTACCGATGTTACAGACCTTAAGCTCACGCTTAGCCTCTCGATTGTGGAGGTGAAAGACCGCCGTCACCGTTTTAGTGTGGCTAAGCTTCAATCGCCAGGTCTGGAGATATTCCGAAAGTGTAGTCATGTCCTGGCTTAGAGTCCTTTCCAACTCCTTCCATTCTCCAGATGTATGAAGTATCGCCAGGTCGTCGGCATAGGCGAACTTCTTGGAGGTTATGGAGGGGACATCATATATATAGATGTTGAAAAGGAGGGGGGCCAGGACCGATCCCTGGGGGACGCCATTTCTCAGGCGTCGTAACCTGCTAGGCTTGCTGTCGCCGTTGTAAGGGTGAAGCTTCTGTTGCGGATCAGCTCCATAATCATACGAACCATGTGCTTGTACGGCAGAAGCCGCAACAGCTTGCAGGTGAGGCCACGGTGCCAGACAGTGTCATAGGCAGCTGTCAGGTCGATAAAGACGGCACCGGCCTTCTTTTTCGCTTCGAATGCATTCTCAATGCTTTGCGTGAGCAAAGTGACTTGATCCACGGTGGATCTTCCGCGTCGAAAACCCGCCTGTTCCCGTGGGAGCAGAGGGTCAATAAGAGGTTCGACGCGGGCGTAGATAAGTCGCTCGAGAATCTTGTAGGGAATACAGAGCAAGGAGATCGGACGATAGCTCTTTGGGTCCTCTACAGGTTTCGAAGGCTTTGGGACCGCTACTACTAGCGCTCTTCTCCAGATCTTAGGAATTTTGAGGTGGTGCAAGCAGGAAGATAGGAAGCCACGTAGCCAAGATTTTAAGCTGGCTCCAGCATGGATTATCAGCTCCGGACAAATGGAATCAAGTCCAGGAGCTTTGCCTGGTTTTAAATGTTGGAGGGCAGCAGCGAACTCCCGATGGGAAAAACTCCCGGAGACATTCGCAGGATGTAATGGATCAGCCCTCCAAAGGTCAGACACTTCCTGTAAAACGAGCCGAGATGAGCGTCGATTCACACCTTCGTATTTCCCGTTTTTAACCAACTGAGAAGCAATAGCATCAGCTGAAACGGGACATTGACGAGGGGATTGTCGTGACCTACCAGTCAAGTTGTTTATAGTATTCCATGCCAGCCGGCTGGAGTGCGAAAAGTCAATGTTGCGGACCGTCTCTGATCAGCGATTTCTCCGCTTCCCGTCGAGCCTTGTGAGTAGGGCTGTGGCAGCCCTATCCGAATCAGGGCCCCCACGTGACTGCAGGAAATGCTGATAGAGGTCTTCACACTCCGCATCCCAGCAAGGTATGTGGTTTGATCGTCGACCACGAGGGATGCATTTCTTCGCCGCAGTGCTTATTACCTTGCAAAAGCACTGGTAAACCTGATCGATGTTTTGAGATTCAGGTGGCGGTATACTCTTGGCCAGTTTGTTGGTTAGGTTAGAATAGTGGTCCCAGTTGGCCTTGCGGAAGTTCCATCGCTTTACAGGCTTGCTCGGTTTTGGATGAGCAAGTTTGGGTGGACTTATAAGCGAGGGTCGGTGTTGTGACCTTGGGAACTTTCCTGCGATACGTCTGTCAGGAAGGCGACTGTCCAAATCGACACTGGCAAATGCAAGATCTGGGTTGGTGTCTGTTTTCCAGCGGCCAGAGTGGAAACTGGCGGCCTCCTTGGGGCTATATAGCAGGGTGAAGTTGTTGGCACTGGCCCAGCCAGCCAGGCATTCACCATCTGGATTGTTATTATTATAGCCCCAGTCAACATGGTGGCAGTTGAAGTCGCCAGCACAGAGGCAGGGATGGGGGAATGCTGGAAGATCAGATGCTTGCATCCGTGTTGGAGGGGGTTTGTAGACGTTGACTATTTTATAGTTATCAACATCCACGCACACCCACTCGATCTCCGATGTTGGTGGGGTCTGGTCGATTAGGATCCACTTCAGACGCTCATGGACAAACGTAGCAAGACCATGTTTCCTGCTCAAGGAAAACCCAGCTAGATGGTAGCTCGGAAAATCTAACCTTTCTACCGAGGTGCAATGGGTTTCCTGTAAGAGGATGACGAGTGCCTCACACTGTAACGCAAGATGATGCAACACGCTCATCTTGCTTGCAGTGAGGCCTTCGATGTTCAGTTGGAGAATGCTGGGCCTTTGGAACTTGTTGACGGTGCGCCGAAGATGCGCATCGCCCCGTCCCGAAAAGGACGTTTGCCGCTGCCCAGCTTGAACATCGTTAGGTGTCTCGCCGTTAAAGCAGATTCGGTTTCTGTCAGCCAGATTAAATAGCGTAGACAGAATAACGCTCCGGGCTACGGGAAAGCATCTGCCATCCGGAGCAGAACACGACTTAAATTTAAATCTAAATTTAAAAAGCATCTACTTCAACTACAAATTTAAGAACACGACTTAAATTTGTAGTTGAAGTAGATGCTTTTTAAATTTAGCATCTACTTCAACTACAAATTTAAGAACACGACTTAAATTTGTAGTTGAAGTAGATGCTTTTTAAATTTAGATTTAAATGATTTGGAAGATGCGCTTTGTATTTCCGGAGAAATTTGGTTCCAAATTGTAACTCCTTGATACTTAATACATTTTTGCAAGCGAGAAGTAGGATAACGTGGGATATATAAACGGGTTTTAGTTTGTTGAGTAGATCTGGTACTACGAAGAGAGATATCTCTGGTAAGAGTGAAAAATTTTGATATTTTTTGCGGAATTTTATTTTGAAAATGTGCATGAACAAATTTACCAATTTCCAGTTTATAAAGGTAGGGAAGCTTTAGAATTTTGGTGTCTGAATAACATGGGGAAGCCTTATCACGATAAGAACCACCACCAATAATTTTGACTGCTTTGTTTTGCAGAGTTATTAATTTTTTTAGATGGGTTGTGTATGCAGAACCCCAAACTGGTAAGCCATAAAGTAAATGCGTATGAACGAGGGAATAGTAGACAGTTAATAAAGCTTTTTGGGGTAGGTAATGTTTCAACTTAGACATGACTCCAACTGCTTTTGAAATCTTGTGCGTTATAGAATTAATTTGAACATCAAAATTTAGTTTAGTGTCTATATAATTACACCTAAATACTTGACGCTATTACTTTGATTAATTGGAACATTATTTAAAGATACGTTCATAAGCGGGGCTGTTTCTTTTAGTTTGGGAGGGATAATTAAAGCATTAGATTTAGAGGGATTAACTGTTAGTTTATTAGATTTGAACCATATAGAGATGTTTTGTAGGTCAATATTAATATCTTTGTTTAAAATGCAAGGGTTTGGACTGGAATAGACTAAACAGGTGTCGTCAGCGAAAAATCTTGGTTCGCAAGTTACTGAAGAAGGCAAGTCGTTGATGTACAAAAGAAATAATAGAGGCCCAAGAGTCGAACCCTGAGGAACCCCGTATTTGTTTGGAAGGAGACTGGAATTTGTTCCGTTGATGGAAACGTATTGTTTGCGTTTTAGAAATGCGTGTAGCAATTCATTAGCTTTACCTCTAATACCGTAATGGTCGAGTTTACATAGGAGAATATCATGACTAACGGTATCAAAAGCCTTGGTGAGGTCAAGAAAGACCAAACCTGTATATAAATTGGCATTGATATTATCAAAAGAATTGGTTACCACATCAATTAAGACATGATTTGTGGAAATATTTTTTTGAAAACCATATTGTGTTTCGTGGATTGCTTTGTGTTTATTTAAAAAAGTGATTAATCGTTTGTAGATAATTTTTTCCATTATTTTTGAGAAGCAAGAAAGAATTGAAATGGGGCGATAATTAGTTGGTTCTTTGTGGTCCCCTTTTTTGAATAATGGTACTATTCTAGCTATGGTACAGTTATCGGAAAACACACCATTTGTGAAACAAAACTCAATAAAAGAATGAAGATAAGGAGTAACAACAAAGGTGACTGCACGGAGGAAAAAGGCAGGGATTTGATCATGACCTACAGCTTTGTTCACGTTAATGGATTGAATAGTATTGATAATTTCAGTATAATTAGGAATATCTAAAAAAATTGAGGAGATACGATTATGGAGAAATTGGCGAAATGATTTGGATTCAGATTCGAATGTATTTTTCGCCAAGTTTGATCCAATATTACAAAAAAATCATTAAAATGATCTGCAATTTTCTGGCTATCAGTTGTTATATTACCATTACTGTTTAGTGTTGGAGTAGTAGAAGTAGCTCGATTCGAGCAGGTAGGAAGTGCAGAACGAATGACATTCCACATTCTATGGGGATCATTTTGGTTCTCTTTATGTTTGGTAGTGAAATACAATTTTTTCGACAAGGCTTTAATTTTAGTCAATTTATTCAGATATTTTTTGAAAAAAGATTTGTGGTTTGAATCGCCATTTAGGTAGTGAGATACGAACATAGAATTTTTTTTCCTGATAGATTTTAAAATGCCTTTTGTTATCCAGGGTTTACTTTGAATTTTTTTTTGCTTTCTCGACAGAGGTTTGAGAGGAGCATGAGTGTCTATTGTAGACAGAATAATACGCGTAAAATGATTAAATAATTAGTTATAATTTTCTTTATTAAGGGCTGGTTGGTTGAAAAAAAAAATTATTTAGGTTAAAATCAAGATCTTCACAAAATTTTTCTACATTAAATTTTGACTTGTCCCTATAGTAAATATTGCGCAATTTAGTTTTCCCTTTATGCTGAAAGTTTTGTACAGCGCAAAGTATTGGGTAATGATCAGTTATTTCAGTTTTAATCACTGTTGGTGGTAAAATATGTGCAATGTCGTTGGTGATTATATGATCAATAATAGTTGAAGAACTTTCAGTCACTCTTGTTGGTTTGGTTATTATGGGCAAAGCTCCATGACTTAGTAATAAGTTAATAAAATTACTAGCATAACTGGCTCGATTAACTGGATGTGTATTGATGTTAAAATCACCAAGAACATAATACGTATGTTTAGAGTGTGATAGATCTGTTAAGCAATTTGAAAAATTCTGCATAAATTCGTCAATATTTGTTAAATTAGGATGGCGATACACTACACCCACAGTAAATTTGATACTAGAACCATTTAGTATATTCAACCAAAGACTTTCAGAATTATATAATTGATATTGAGTGGGACATAGTTGGTATTGCAGTTTGTTGGATAAATAAACCGCAACTCCGCAACTATAGAAACAAACAAAGCAGTGCAGCGTTTTGATTATGGAAACTAAGCGGGAGCTGTAACTTTTTACACAGTTTTTGAAGTATCAAATTCAAAACAAATCTTCATTATACTTGCCGTAATCTGTATTAGGCTACGCCAAAACGTCTAACGAGTGGCGGGGCCCATCTCCGCGGCTTATCTCCTGGAACTGGCCTCCTCCAGGTATGCATCTCCCGAAACGTTCTTGGATGCGGCTAAACCATCTTTGCACTGGTGTTGGACGATTCCGCTCATCCATGCACAACTGGGGAATAGTTCCATCTGCGGCAAGCGACTGTGGCGCCGAGAATCAAACGGCAGAGCACATACTTGCTCACTGTCCCCTGTTTTCCTTACCTCACGGAATAACTGGATTGGTCCGACTGGATGATGACAGAATTACCTGGCTGCATGAATCTTGCCCGGACATCTAAAATCATGCTCATACGAACGAAGCGCCTGGGCAACACAGCTTCGAAGAAACGTCGCAACGGTGGCAAGTCGTTGGCGACACTGATCCGATTTGACCGGTCCGGGAATGGAACCCCAGACCTCCCACACCGATAGCGTGCGCTTAGCAACTGAGCTAACCAGCTAACCGGGCGGTTGATTTTAAAATATTGCAAGATAAAGGTAAACTCTGTAACATAAAGATATATGTTTGCTTCATTGCTCGTGATTGTGGGACCTTTGGACCAGGTCCAAAAGTGCCTGTGTCAAACGGTTCAATGGTCCCCCAAGCCAAAAAATTAAGTCAAGACATAAACTCTGCACTATAATATGCACTTAGGATAAAACCAAATTCTCTGACCTGGAGTAGCTTTTATTAACTACCATTACCACCAAAGTGTATGACTTCCATTTCATAGGCTTATGAGATATTAAACGCGAAACTAACCGTGAAAAATTTACTTTTAATGCATCAAAACCGACTCCACAGCCTAACAGCTTAATTTTGATAGTAATCGCTCCAGGTTTAAAGTCAGAATTTCTATGTTGTTTCGCAGAACACTTCAACCGGGAATTTTTTATTATTTTTCTTGAAAGGAGGTGGTCCAAATCTTGAAAGAAGGTGGTCTTGAAAGGAGGTAGACTATAGGTGGTCCAAAGGTCCCTGTGGTCCAAAAGTCCCTGTGGTCCAAAACATTTCCCCCTCAATATTCTTATCAAGTGCTTGATTAATGAAGTCTTAAGTCAAACAAAGGACCATTAATTTCATTTTATTCAATCGAGGGTTCGGGTGAATTGTTTTACCACTCAGGCAAGGGCGTAGCCAGAGGGAGGCCACGCGGGCCATGCCCCCCCACCAATCCAACCTGGTCAGAAACAAGAATCTTGGTAATTAGATGAACAGCGTATTTTAGCTCAGTTGCTAAAACAACGCTATTGCTGCGAGACTTCCAGGGTTCGATTCCCGAGCCGATCAAATCGACACAATGTCGGCCACCGTTACGACGTTTCTTCGTAGCTGTGTGGCCTGGGCGCTAAGTCGCGGTTATGGGCCCCGCCACTCGTTACAAGCTTCGGCGTGATAACGCGAGCATAATGAAGATTTGATTACTTGCCATTGCGTGATTGTTTTCTTGCTTGGTTTTTAATAAGTGAGATTACAAAGAGAAATACAACAAATTTGCTTTTTGCGTTGGCCAGAGTTATGATGGCGCAGCCGCAATGGCCAGCGAACGGTCAGGCGTCACTTCAATTGTTCAAAACGAATCTCGGTAGGCATATTATTTTCACTGTGCTATGCAATGTGCATTGCTTAAATTTGAGCGCTTCTGCAGCTGCAAAAGTTTCAGCAATACAAACTGCTGAAAACGTTGCACGAAAAGTGGTTAAAATGTTTAAGACCAGTGTGAAGAAAACAGCGTTGTTGAAGTACTGCATCAAAGAAGATGTCTCTAGTCAAGGAGAAACAGCACGTTGTTTTGTCGGCTTATGTGAAACCCGGTCTGTAGAACACCACGTAGGCTATCGATACCGGTAAACCACTCAAAATTAGGGGCAAAAAATTTCAATAAAGTTTGCCCCAAAACTATTCAACATGCACTAAAATGGCCATAGCAGTACGTGAATTTTCAAACTTTTTCCGGGGGAGCATGACCCCGGACCCTCTGGAGCCTTTTTTTGTTCCTCAACTTGCTTCAAAATAGTCCTGCCGGAAAAAAGTACGCTTGTAAAAATGTCGAAATTTGGTGCCCCTTCCTTGAAAAATTCCTGATTACGCCTGAGACATGAAACATTTTCAAAGGGCTTATTTACGCTCTTTTCCGCGTCTAGAGAGCTACCGTTTTTGTATTTGCAGTAGTAAACATTCAACCTAATTCAAATTTACATACCCTAACCAAGTTTTTATAGATCCACTCCTGGCATGAAGTAAGCACGCATAAATCGAAAATGTGTGAACAAAATTTATCATATTAGGAGAAGGGCTCCGATTGAGGGGCAAAAAGTTTGATCAAAGTTTGTTCAAAAAGCACTAAAAAGGCCGTTACACCATGTAAAATTTCAAAAATTTTCCGGGACAGCATGCCCCCGATCCCCTAAAGCCGCTTTTTTCTTCACTTTGCTTAAAACTTACTCCGCCGGAATAACACACGCTTATAAAAAATGTCACAATTTGGTGCCCTCCCTGAAAAAAATTTGAATACGCCTCTGGTATGAAACATTGACGCCCTATTTCGGGTCTAAACGTTTATCATCTTTGCATCTAGTTAACACTCAGTCTAACTCAAATCTGCATCCCCCCACCCAGGGCCGGATTTAGACAATGAGAGGCCCTCTGAGGTTATTTGATCACACTGATTGAAAGAGCAAAAAAAGGGTCTACACATCCCCAGATGTCCTGTTTTCACTGAAAATATCGATGAAGAGCAAAAAAAAGGTCTACGTTGTTTGTGATGAGGCCTCTCATTTTCTCCCAGGCCTCCATTTTCTCCGAGGCTCTAAGCTTCAGCCTGCTTAGCCTATACGTAAATCCGGCCCTGCCCCCATCAAAATTTTCTGGATCCGTACCTGCTGTTGGGTAACACTTTTTAAACTTTAACCCCCCTAATTGAAAATCCTGGCTACGCCTATGCACTTTGGGGATACTTAATGCGGAAAAGGTTGAGAACTCTGGTCTATAGGCTACCTAGCTGATACGTAGACCTGGACTTATCCCTTATAGATTACTGGATGCTGATTGCTGAGTACGGTACCTTTTGTAGAATAGGTTTAAATCCGTACAATAGCCTATCATCTCCTTCCAGTACTCGTAGTCGTAAATCATTGTGCCGTATTACTCACATAATTTACGAATATACTCCATTCTGTTTCTTAAATCCTGCTCAAAACGTAGGTCGTAAAGTGTCCACTGTAGTTGTAGCCAGTGGCGTTGGAAGTGCTTTTAAGTAGGGGGAGCTGAAATTTGTGTTACCTTACTAACGTCTGGGGGCCAAGTGCCTTTCCCAATAAGTGCTAAGTGCCTTTCCCAACGGCACCACAAGTAGACTTTCCGGCTTGCGCTCCACACTTTCCCTTTAATGCTGAGCGTCAAGCAGGAAATATGTGAATACCAATGTTAAAGTCATTGGTTTGAACCGACTTGGAATTAAGCCCAAGTCTACAGCTCCCAAAGCGGACGCTCTTACCACTCGGCCATCTGAGCTGTTTAAATAAACTTATTATCCGTTCACTGGTCAATAAATGGCATGGAGTTTCTAGAAATACAGCAAGTTAAGCTGTTTTCGTATATATGTAGGCCTAGTTGTTACACATAACACATCACATCATGGGGATATTAACCGTCCAGGAAGCATACTTCGGAATGGTTGCACCAGAAAATTCCCACTTTGCTCTTCAGCGATCTGATTGGCTAGAGCATTTGCAAGGAGAATGATAGGACTCGACGGAGATGACTATAAGAAGAAAAATTGCACGCCGAATTGGCAACTGCGGCGACGTGGTGCTGTAGTGGTTATTACGTTCGACTTTGCTTTCCAGCGATGTGACCGGTCAGGGCATTTGCGCGACTATGCTGCGAGTAATCAATAACAAACTGAAAAGTTCTGCTCCATTGACCTCGAGTAGCGAGAACTGCATGCTCTTCTCGCAAATGCTAGCCAATCAGATCGCTGGAAAGCAAAGTGGAAATTTTCTGAGCAACCATTCCGAAATATGCGGCCGGGACAGTTCCAACATAGACGTCTGTTGTGGTGTACCGTGCTGGGCTAGATTTTACTACACCAATCTTTGTATAAAGTGTCGGAAATGCGAAACAAAAAGCTGGTAATCTTAAGTCACAAGCTATAAGATCTGCCATTTCTCCACCGCTTTCTCAGCCTCACGTAATAAAAAACCTTAGAAGCTGATTTTCTTCTCGAGTAGTTTTGTAGTTTGCGAGATGCGGTTTCGCTTTGTGGAAACCTAAAGCTGAACTAGAGAACTTCATAAATTTCGACTAACCTGCAAACTAATTACTAGAGCGATTTTTTTGAGACCTAAAAAACTTGAAAACGTAACTTTATTTTTGCAAAAAAGTAACCAAAAGTGACTTTATTTAAAGCAGTGGTCGGCAAACACCGGGCCGCGGCCCGGTCCGCGAAGAGTTAGGTACCGGGCCGCGTACTTTTCCAGACTAAATGATTTAAATCGTTTTTGTTACTTTAGAATTTAAGACCCAAGTTCTTCGGACGTTTTGTTAGAGTTGGGACCAGTGATGGGCACGATAAACCTTTCTGTACTAAAGCGATAACGATAATCGATAACTTCAAAAAAGCCCTGGGCGATACCGATTATCGATGAATCTTAATTTCTTAAAGCGATATCGATAATCAATAAATTATTGCCGATAAATTTTTCCGATAAATGTTGCGGTAAATTGGAGCAGTTCACGGACTCTGCCGTGAGTGAAATTAAGCCAAACAAAGAAATAATTTTTAAAAATTACAACAAGTCTTAATGGACACCGTGTTTTTTCCACAGCGCCACTCACTAACTTTGAAGTTTCAACACTGCGTGCATAAAAAATCGTTTATCGCGATAATATATCGGCGATAACAAAATATATAACAAAAGCGATAACGGTAATCGATAAATCCAAACTATTTTGAGCGATAACGATAATCGATAAAAAGTTATCGCCGATAAATTATCACGATAAATGCCCATCTCTGGTTGGGACTTAATTCGGTGCCTGAAAGTGCTATCTAATGTCGGCTTTGAACGGTGTTCATTCAAGCGTTGTTGCATATTGACATAACAAGACGCAAGAGAAATAAATCTAAGTAATATTCTTTTTTGTGTTCTTGATGTAACTACAAGTAATTGTTGTAGTTTTGTTGTGGTGGCTGAGTTGGATTGATGAGGGAGATAAGTAAAAAAATAACGTCAGAAATATTACAGCAAACTGAAGTCAAAACTAAAATACATTATTCCTACTGAAATTTGTAATCTAAAATATTTCAGTTTTAAAGTTTTAACATAAAAGTTTTCAGTCTGATAATGATGAGTGAAAAACACACATCTTCGCTGAGAGTTTTTGGAAATAGGTCAGCGCCGTCTTACGAGTTTGACGTCGATGACGAGGGACCTGCAACATCAAAAACCATTAAGGGACACATTGCGGGTATCGTTAAGTCCCATCATTCCAAGATGTGAAAGTCTGGTTGCTGCAACACCAGCTCATGGTTCTCCTTGAATCATTATTGTAATATGAGCTGAAATAAAATTTAATTGCTGAATATTTATGTTTATTTTAAGGCCGGTCCGTGAAAAACTTTCCGACTTTAACCTGTCCGCCATGCGAAAAAGTTTGCCGACCCCTGATTTAAAGAACAGCACAAAATGAAAAATAACAGCAGTCTATGCTAAAAAGCAATAAAATAGTCTCAATTGGTGCTCAAATTATAGTGCACGCACATATTGCGTTTAATCTTCGGTAAAAAGTTTCTGTCTTGGCAAGTAGCTTGTTCAGCTTGGAAATACTGCGTTCTACTGCAGCCGTAGTTGGTTGGCATCTTTGAAGCAAGCAATATAGAGCAGGAGCAGCTTCTTGACGACTCATTTTAGTAATATCCATCTTTCCATTTTTTCAAAAAACTCAAGCAATGCAATTGGAGTTGCTCCACACCAGTGGCGCACCCAAGATTTGGCAAAAGAATTGGCCAAAACCAGTGAGCCACCGAAGTCTACTGGGTTTAATTGCTGCTCCGCTCCTACCAGCCAACGGATTTTTACGATTTTCACATAAAAACACTCATTTTAGCACACTTTTTGCTGATATGAATTACTACTGATATGTCTTCTAACTTACATTAAAAAAAAATTTAGAATCAGCTCAGATAATTTTGATATATAATTTTGATCTAGGCCTGCCTGCAATAACTTTGTTTTTTTTTTCGATCGTTGTTGAAAACCAGTATTCCAACCATACTCATCTACGATGTTCATTTTAACCCTTCAGTTTTAAAATAGACAAAAGTTGGTATAGGAGACTCTAGGTGTTAAATTACCGCTGCTTTTTTTATTAAATGTTAAAATAAATCTCTCATTTAAATCAAAAAAAATTTTAAAATTACCTGTAAGTGTTTACTACCGTAGGCTATGAAAGCCATTTGGGTTTTGGTAGATACGACATAATGATTTACAAGCCACTACCACGTTATAAAGACTGGAATGTTATAAGCACCAGTCCATTTGCTTTTCATTCAGTCTAATCTTCAAAAAAATGTATTGTTCAGAGCGAAAACTAATCAATGGAGTAGGTTAATTAAGCGTTTGAATATTCAAAGTGTTGACATTGCAAAGATGCCATTGCATTACTGGAAGATGTAGGGCATGACTACTCAACTGGCGGACCGCGGTCCGAATCCGGACCTTCTGGATGCTAAAGCTGGACCCCCATAAAGTTTTAGCATATCAAACGTTTTCCAAGTGATAACATAATAAAACTTTATCATGCCCACTAGAGAATGAACCTTTAAAATGCGCGAGGCTTTTGATTCTCCTGTTGTAGCCTTTTACGTGGCTGCGATCGAAGGGTTACGCAATAATTTAGATATAGTTTTAACCAAAACCCACCGGTTTGCGTAGTGGTTAAGCATAAGGTTATGGTTGTGGTAGGTCTTGTTTCGATTTAGTTACATCGGACACAATGTCGTCACCGCTGCGATGTGTATACGGAGCTGTGCTGCCCAGGCGCTAAGCCGCGGAAATTGGCCTTCCACTCGTTACACGCTTTGACGTAACACCCCAAGTGTAATGAAGATTTGATTTTAATCATAACCTTATTTTATATCGCGTCAAAAAAAGCGACTGCCGACACTTTTCATTTAATGGTGGTATGTTAAAGAAATAATGGATCGCTATGGAAGGCAACAAGCAAAAAGATAACAATAAGTACAAGCTTTTTTTTTCATTTTTTTTCCAGATAATTTTTTTTTTCTGGACCTTTGGAAATACTGATGTTTTCGAACTGGACCGATCCTGATTATAGTTGAGTAGCCTTGATGTAGGGCTTTATGTTTAGTATATGTAATCACCTCGATGCATTATGCAGATTGTAAATCCATTCCAATTGCAGCAAGAAAAAAGATTTAAAAAAGGAAAATTGGGCAAAAAATAGCACAAAAACTTAGTAACCTAAAAAATTATATGCAAACTAAAAACACAAAAAGTAACTTTTTGTAACTTTATAACTTCTTAAATTCTGGCCCCACACCCGTAACATTTTGGTTCCACGCTTTTGGAGCCAGCAAAAAAAAGTAACTTTTGTGACCTAAAATCGCCTTACTAATTACTAAAACAATATTGCTTCTCAGTAAGTTGATATATCTTATTTTGTATTTTCTTCTGGTGGTTTTACGACGGCTTCAGTGCTTGCGTACAATTGCCCTCAAAACTACTCATGCAAAAGACACATGACTTATAAACTTTCATAATTGTCTACTTCTTTTGGTCTCAGGCTCCTTGAATAAGCTAGCTAATTCTAATTTGATATTTTGTTGTTCACTGTTCTTTTTCCAAAAGTTTCTTGTAAAACTGGAAAAAATTTAGTGCAACATCATAATAAAGCGCTGTAAGAGCTTTTGCGATTTTTCACCTTTGTCACCTTACATCACAAAGTTTTTTTCACCTTTGTCCTTTGTCACTTTGCCAGGAAATTTAACAGTTTTTGCGATTTTTCACTTTTGTCACAAAGTTGCAAAAGTTAGCACGTTCACTATACGTTGGTTTGATGGTATCAACGAAGAAAAGAAATGAATAACAAGTGACGCCATAAGCCATCGTTGAGTGCAATAGGGTGTACTGTAGATATAAATTATAAATTTTTAAAAGGGGGGGGGGGGGCTGAAGGGGACTCAAAATTTCTATGGGGGGGCTGAAAAAATATAGGGGATGCTTCAGCCCACCTCAGCCCCTACCTTCCAACGCCCTTGCTTGTAGCAATATGTCAGTTGTCAGCTGTTGCATAATGTCAGCTTCCAAGCTGGGCAAGCTGGCATAAGCATTTTTTAGGTTGTACGACGTCATTTACTATCTACACTAAGTCGGGGGTTACTGTTTCGTGGGATTGCGCCATATAATGCTCGTAATCGTGGCACCAGCCATAGACTGGATTTAGAAAGTTTACGGTGGCATATGAGCAAAACTGGGCACTCGGTACTTTAGAAGTGATGACGATACCGGCACTATGCTAATAACGTTACAACACTACCGATAATAGAACATTGTTCAAAAAATAACGGCGATAACAATACTCGGTATCCATTTTTGTTACATTTTAAAGGAGAAAAATTTCTTATTTTTTCTTTCGGCTAATAGCTTATCATAAAACGAGCAGTGAATTCGTTCTCAATTTGATGCCAAGCTACGAACTCAAACTGTGAATGTTTTCAAACTGGTCTGTCAGCTGTTGATTTTTTGAGTTAATTTCGTGAGAGCCATCATGATTTCCACACGTAATTTCGCCCTACTTTTTATTGGCGACAAGCACTTGAGCGAAATGCTGCAAGCAATATAGGCTACTGCAGTCCTATTTTCTATGGTTTCTGACGAAACAGGTTTTTTAAATTACTTTTCTAACTATTATTGAATTTCCAATATGTCAAATTTGTCCTATAAACAGAACGGATTTAATAAATAGAAACAAACTTTAATTTTTAATACCGGATTTTCATGGCATTTATTCTGTGTTGTCATGCAGATTAGACGCTTTTATACGATCGCTACGCTGTTTCTCAGTTGACTTCTTCTTGTCGCGGTTGTAAGTTCAGTTGTTAAAACAAAACAAAACTGATTAGCTTAAAGCGGAAAAATGTGTGATATTAAACTTAATGTTTAGTTAAGATATACCGGTATATTTTTTCTATTTTAACGTATTATGCTGTTGTGTGCTTGAAACTGGATAGTCTAGTGCTAGTCCAAGTTTAATCAGTGTGCAGAAGTGTTTGACAGCTGGACAAGACATGTTTTACTATCGTTACTGGTAAGGCACTTCAATTTTGGATTTGACATGTTAGACTAGCCTACATATAAGTATGTATGGAGCATCAATCCAGATTTTAGTTTTGAATTGCTGCTTCATCAGATTACTAGACCAGTTTGTTGCTTCAACCTGTGCCTCTTGTTCGTATTATATTTGTGTGATGGTCTGGTAATGTATAAACGTTATCCTGAAGGTTAAAACTTGGAGATTATACTATTCCCTTGATGCTCCGGTACTTAGTGAGGAATAAGCAGAATAATTTTTTCGTAATTTCTTCATTTTTATCTTTCTGTCATGAGAAAGCGACAGAGGCACTGTGCATAAGACAAATCCAGACTCGCGTAGGAGTTGCCTATGTTTTCGAGTTTTTCATTTGAATTTTGCTTCTGACTTCTTCAATTTGCTGCTTGTTAGATTCCACCGAGCAGAGATAATTGTCATGAAGCATCTTATCTGAGGATACAACAACGAGGCTTGGGTGGGAGTTGAACCATCAGCCTTGTGATCATGGCCATCATAAAAATGATGCTCCGAATTACTTGGCCACGTTGTATGATAATGGCAGATTAGGGTAATACGGTAATAGGGTTTGAGTCAGAGACAAAGATTAAAGAATACTGTTATGGGTTTAGATGCATGAGAAGTTTATCAAATGAAAACACCTATCCTCGGGTTCAAATAGGAGGTCAACATTTCGAAGGCTAGCCAGTAGCCTAACTAAAAAGTAGTACCATTGTGTCTTTTACTTTTGCTCTAAATCAATATGATAAAGAATACAATAAGAAGAAAGACTTTCATTATCTGCCTTTGATGTAAAGAATATCATGCGCCTTGGTTACAGCACAGAAAACAAAAATGAAAAGAGACCTTTGCTAATTCAATGCGAAAGTGAAAATAAGAAGTGGGAGATGCTTAGAGCATCAAAGAACCTTAAATACGTTCAAGAGCATGAAAGTTTTCCGATATTTGCTGCTCCAGATCGCACTGAAAAGGAAAGAGAAGAAAGAAAAATGCTTGTGACCCAACTAAAACAGAGAAGAGATAATGGAGAAGAAAATTTAATCATCAGAAGAAACCGCATTGTAACTAAACTACGTACTGTCAATGGTGCTGGTATTGAACCCTTTCAACGACCGGCCCAAAATGCCTGGGCCGATTTGTTCAAATCGTTTTAAAGGGTCCCTTAAGAGTCAATTTGCTCCTATTCTACAAAGCCTAAAAATTATGTATTTCAATGCAAGATCAGTAGTAAACAAAATTCATCTAATTTATAGCTTTCTTCTAAATAACTCCAACGCTTTTGATTTGATATTTATAACAGAAACTTGGCTCACTTCAAATATTCTGGACTCCATGATTTGCCCAGCTGGTTACAATATTCTTCGACATGATCGTTGTGGTGCTAGAGGAGGAGGAGTTTTAGTGATATATAAATCTTGTTTGATGGTTAACAAATTTGTACCAAGCAATCATGTTTCGAATATGTCACTATTGATGTGCTCTGTGCAAAAAAACAGAAGATTCAAGTTTCATGTTTTTATGTTCCGCCCAGTACATCAGCTTCTTTGGAATCCCTAAAAACAGTATGCAAATATCTCTCTGAATGTTCAGTTACTAGTCATTCTTATACTTTGGGAGACTTTAACCTTCCACGTATTGACTGGACCATACCTGCAAGCCTTGGAGGCCCCTGTCATGATTATTTCTTAGAGTGTTGTCAAAATGCGTCACTGACTCAACGTAGTTTAGAACCTACTCATCTCAGCGGTAATACTCTTGACTTGTTGTTATGTAGTGATCCTAGCTTTCAGTTTGTTGAATCGTTTTGTGTATCTGCTCCTTTCAGTGCAACCTGTGACCATTCTAGTTTAAACTTAAAACTCATTTTTCCTGTAGAAAAGAAAAAGGAAAGAGCTACTTCAAGACCTAATTTCAAAACTGCAGATTACTGTGAAATTTCATCACACCTGCTTTCAATTGATTGGAATCGTATAATAGAAGCAAACAGCAATGACATTCAGCAGTTATATGATCACTTTGTTAATGTTATTTCGCAGACTATTGACTGTTTTGTGCCTAAATATAAAAGACATCAACATAGAAGAAAACCATTACACATCAAGAAGCTTCTGAAGGAAAAACAAAAGCTTTATCAACTCTCGAAAATGAACTCTGTAATGAATTCAAAGTACAAACAAACTGCCAAGGACTATGATAATGCTGTTAAGTGCTGGCATGATTCGATCGAGTCGTCCATATGTAACAATGCAAACAAATCTCGCTTTTATGGTTATGTTAACAGTAAATTAAAAAGCAGTACCCAGATCCCTCCTCTAAACACTCCCAACGGTATAGCTGAGAGTGATGCAGAAAAAGCTGATTCGCTGAACACTTTCTTTCATGGTGTTTTCACTTCTGACAATGGTTTTGATTTAGAGTTAGTCCCTCACTTAAATTTTTCCCAGTTTATGAAAGATATTGAGGTCTCAGAAGAAGATATACTAATGGCAATACATAATCTGGCTCATAAATTATCATATACTCCTGATGGTATTCCTTCTTACTTTTTAAAACGTATTGTTTGTGCAATTTTACCCTTCTTAACTCATTTATTTAATATCAGTTTAAGCTTAGCCACAGTACCTTCCCAATGGAGGTCTGCCATTGTAATTCCCATCTTTAAAAAAGGCTCCCGCAATTTGGTCTCAAATTACCGTCCTATTTCTTTGACATGCTGCCTATGTCGTGTGCTTGAAACTATCATTAGTCAAAAGCTTTTGGATCATTTATACAGATATGATCTTATATCACCATTTCAGTTTGGTTTCATTCCAGGAAAGTCCTCTTGTTCTCAATTGCTCTCTGCAATTAATCATTTTCTAACAGCATATGGTCAAAACAAAACTGTAGATATTATCTACACTGATATAGCTAAAGCATTTGATTCAGTATCACATAAAAAATTGCTCTCAGTGCTTCAGTCTTATGGTGTCAATGGTAATGCATTTAATTGGATTCAAGCTTTTCTTGATCAGAGAAAGCAACAAGTACGTGTGCAAGACTCATTTTCATGTTTTAAACCTGTGTCAAGTGGTGTGCCGCAAAGAAGTGTTATTGGTCCATTACTATTTATTATTTATATTAATGATCTTATACAGGCTGCAACCGCCACAGAAAATGACAGTAACTGTGCTATGTTTCTCTTTGCGGATGATGCTAAACTTATAAGTTGTGATGATTTTGCTTTACAAAATGCTATTCATAAAGTTTACACGTGGATGAATGTAAGGCAGCTTAGGCTTGCTCCCACTAAGTTTGAGCACCTGCCTCTAAATCAAAACTCCTCTGATAACCATACATTCACTATTGAGGATACTGAAATATGCTCAAGTAATTATGTTAAAGATCTTGGTGTTTATGTATCTAATGATATGAAGTGGAGTAAACATATATCTTATGTTCGTTCGAAAGCTTCTGCTACTGCTTATCAAATATTGCACTCCTTCTCTTCTAAAAATGTTTGGACGCTATTGAAAGCTTATGTTACTTATGTTTGGCCCTTATTAGAATACAATACTCCAGTTTGGTCACCTTACCTGCAGAAAAACATTCATGCCATTGAATCTGTTCAAAAACGTTATACCAAAACCATTTGCATGCGATGTAATATTCCTTTTACGAGTTATTCTGATCGTTTACACAAGCTAAATATTCAATCTTTGCAGTATCGCAGACTTGAGTATGATTTAATATTAACGTACAAAATCTGTTACGGTCTTATTGACATAAATTTTGACAATTTTTTCAAGTATTGCAGTAGTCCATATAAACTTAGACGTCATCGGCTGACTTTACAATCTATTGGTAAACCCAAACATAAAAATGTTACAAATTTTTTCTCTCATCGTGTTGTACCTTTATGGAATAGCTTACCTGAGTATGTTGTCACTGCGCCTTCATTACCTATATTCAAAAACTATCTAAAAAAATTCGACTTATGTAGTATAACGACCATAATTTATTAGCTTGCCTTTGCTTATGGTATTAGTCTGTTTGGGTCTTTTAATACTGTGCTTTTAAGTTTTAATTTTCTCTGTCTTCAGGTGATGTGTTGCTTGTCTTTTTGTTTACATTGCTTGCGATTGTTTTTCTGTCTTTTGATGTTGTGTTGCTTGTCCTTTCGCTTACATTGTGTGCGATTGCTTATACTTTACTTTGTTTTGTGTCTTTAATGCCGTGCTTTTAAGTTTTGATTTTCGCAAGTCTTCTGATGACATGGTGCTAGTCTTTTCGTTTATTCATTCATTGGCTGTTATGGTTTTCTTCAGCTTTTCTTTATCTGCACATGTTAGTGTGTTTAGATGTTGGTTTAAACACCATTGTGTCAGTTACTTACAATAAACAATAAGATGAAGGATATGCTGCGTCTGTGTACTGTGTATAATAAAGGTATATAAAAACTGAGAAGTTAAAAGGCAGCAAAGCAAATAACATTGTAGCATGCAGGTAGAAAAAAAAAAGGAGTCATGAAAAGCAAGAGTAGGCATGGTTGCAACTTTGGTTGCAACACCCAGCTCAATGAGCAGAATGGTTAAGAGATTACAACTTTCAGTAAGTTTGATCAGTCTCCATAACAGTTGTAATGTATATCATACTGGTAGCTCTATAGGCTACCGGTACTGTACTATATTCTGATGTGCAGGGTATAAGTGGCTTCAATTAGACCATTATGGCATTATTGTCATTTTTAGAAAATTGTTTTAAAAATAGAGCCCCAATCTGCCAATTAGGACAAAACCGGGTGTGGATTGATTGTTCCATTCACAATTCGAAATTCTTTCATTTTTTTAGTATTTTTTGTAATTCTTACTTTTTTGGCAATTGTATCCATGATTTATTTTTCTCAAATGTTGGTTCCCTTTACATGTGATTTGAGGATATTCTCTAAATCTTTACCTAGTTTTAAACTAGAATTCTGTTTATCATTATGTTGGTTCTAATGATAGTTAAAGTCTATTATTCCTACTTAGTGTAGTAGTTTCTATTTTGAGAGCTCTAAAACTCATTATTAATAAATGTTACCGGTACCTAATTTGTTCGTAGTTTACCCCATGCCTGTACTTTGTTTTACCCATTTAGAAATGTTGAAGGCCAATTGGTGGAAAACATGATTGGTTGGTTGGCAATATCATAAGAAAATGTTTTCCGCTAGTACAGTGAAGAAACTCAGAAACTGTGTCGGCATTGGCAATGTTAAATAACAATACTTTTATATTGAAGATGTCCTCTCGAAAATATATTTTTACCTCATGTTGTTTTTATTACAGTTTAAACAAGAATAATTCCGTTTTCAAAAATCTTATACAAATATCAAAAGCAAATGATTGCATGTCAACCCAGTATTCTTTTCTTTTTTGTATAGTTTATACAAATTGCAAATTAATGTCATATATTGCTTTCATCTGCAATTGCTCAAAGCACTGATTATCGAAAAACTTTGGTGACAATACAATCTTAAAATCACAATATGTTTCATGCAGATTTTACCAATAACGACCAACTATTCATGTAAACTTGTGTGATTTATTAACTGGAAAGAATGCGTGCAGTTGAAGAAAATGGAAGCAATAAAGTGAAAAAACCTCAACAAGCAACTGAAGAAGATGAAATTAAAAAACTCCTTCTCAATCATAGAATTGATAATCCTTGCTTGGATTTGTGCGGTCGAAATTTAACTTCTCTTCCGTCAGAATTGTTTGTGTTAGCCCATGTTCAAGTATGTGCCAGGACTGCCAGCCACTGTAGTTCTAGGACAAAAAAAGCCACAGTAATTCCTAAAACTGGACGTTTCGACGGCATAGATTCAGCTGTCATCATCAGCAGTGTAAGCAAGGCAGTACAAAGCTGAAAGAATACTGATGATGACAGCTGAATTTATGTTGTCAAAATATCCAATTTTAGAATTAAAACTGTGATCTTCTTTTTCCTTCTTCAGCTATATACGTCGCATATGTGTTGTATTAGAATTGTAGTTTTTTTTTTCTTATTTTGACTGATGTTGTTTTCGACAATGTAGGCCTATACCAGCTTACTTGGCTTAGTGTTAACAACATTGCTATCTGTTGGGGAGGTTAAGGTTTCGATTCATGACCTGATTAAATTGGGCACAGTGTTGCCAACGCCTCGTCACTGCTGTGACGTTTCCTTGGAGCTGCCTTGCCGAGGTGCTAAGCTGCAAAAATAGGTTCTCCTACTTGTTACATGTTTTAATGTATAATATTGCTGCAAATATAACGAAGATTTAATTCTTTTTTTAATATGGTTCATGCCATTAATATACGTATACAAAATAAAGCATGTTGATACAATGTAAAGATTCTAAAATAGACTTAAAAGTTTGTTTTAAGTTTCTCCTGTTTTAACGTACTGTATTTGTATTTATTTATTTAATTGAATTTCTATCCTCGTATTGCAAGAAAGCGAGACACTATTATTGGGCTTTCTTAGGAATTGCCGAACATCTATTTTCAACTTTAAACGGGGGAATCCCCTGTGGAGCCTTCCAAACTGCACAACAAGTGACATTGCTTGTTGTTCTCTGTTTCTTCCATACTTTCAATTTTGATTATGGTTTAGCATGATACTGTATAAATGACTGAGGTTATTTTTCAAATCGTATTGAACCGAAAATTCAACAGGTTGAGAGAGATTTCGAAGTGAGCTTGTGCTCTTCGAGTCAGCAGCCACCTAGTATATATGTCAAATGCGATCGGCTCCAGCCATGAATCGAACCCGTCACGTTGGATCTGTCACGTACATGCTACCACTTGGCCAGAAACTGAATTTGTTGTCCACCACTTTGGAGACAGGTCTACACTTGTTCACCTGGCTGTCTGATTACTATATTTTCTAACCATTTGATCTGTGGTGGAATTCAAATTTTTTATCACCCGGTTCTATTACAGAAGTTATATTTTTAGCTGATTCGGTTTCAACTTCTGGTACAAGTATGACCAGCAAGCCGTCCAGTTTGCGGATCTAATATTATGTGCTAGACGGTTCTGTAGAACTGTTATGACTGCTTGAACCCAGGACAGGATGTGGACAATGAGAGGCTTTTAGGCAATTTAGATTCCACGTCTGCCATTAGTGGCCAGTGATCAGACTCATCTCTTAGTGAGGAAAGGCCTTGATGGTTAATCTTCAAAAAAAAGGTCGTTGTTGTTCGTGACCGGCCCCTTATTTCTTCGAGGCCCTAGACTTTAGCCTGCATAGTCCATTGGTAAATCGAGCCGTGGTTAAACCCCACTACTGCATTTGAAGCGATTTGTTGATTTTATATTTTTGCAGCATCTATATTTGGAGGAAAATGGTCTAGTGGAATTACCAGATAATTTCTTTGAACGATTACCAGCTTTGCTCTGGCTCGATTTACGAAACAATCAACTTGAATCCTTACCAATGTCAATTGGAAGACATCAGTATGTAGTAGAATCGTAACATTAGTTTGTTGTATATTCAAGCTTTGTTACACCGCAGAAACAGATAAATTTATCTCATAAAATTAAGTAAAAACAAGATCGAAATCACGTAATCGCCTTAAAGACCAATTTGCTTTGTGAATTGATGCAAACCTATTTTTCTAGTTTGTGCTTAGTTTCTGTTCTCTATGAATCGCCCTAACTTTTACCTGTAGATAAATTGCTAGCTATGGCTAGATTGGAATTTTTATGGATAATAATCGAATTGAATTTTTATGGAAGTACCGGTACGATTATTTAGCAGATCGAGAAAAGGCAGTTTTGTAAATAGTAATCGCGCAATTTACTTACAAATATAACAGCCTAGAAATTTTCTTCACGGTAATATGTATAATTAAATACCTAATTTACTCTCCATTGTACAGTTTGCCAAAGTAGTGATACTATAACTTTACAACTGAGTATACTTTCAATGCGTGTGTAACTTATCACATTTTCAGATTCTGAAGTAGTGTCATTATTAGCATTTTTGCCAAGCAAAAGTTGTCATACTAATGTTTCTGCAATGATCAGTTTCTTCAGTAATTCAAAATGTACATTGATAAAAGATTAAAAAAGCTAAAGCGGTAAAGGTTTTACCTTTCGTACGTTTTTGCTCTGTCAAAAAACAGTCTAAAGATTTATCCTAACTTCTGAGTTCTGACTCGCCACGATTCATGTTGTATTATCTTTTAGATGTTTAAAAACCTTGCTTTTGGAAGGAAATCGCCTGACTAAATTGCCTCTTCAGTTGGGATTGACGAAAACGTTATGTGGTATGTGCCGGTGTATCAACTTTTGTTTGATGCGACGAAATCAATGTAAAAACCATTTAAAATTGCTAGCTGTATAAAAGCTATGATTCGAAACCAGAAAGATCAAACGCATTAAAAATTCAGGCCTACTTCGGCATTTAGCAGGTTGAGATGCTTTTCTGACAATGGTTAAATTTTGTAACTGATAGAGCCTCTTGTGCAGCTCTTTGAAAGTTTTAGCCAGTTTTATGTGATTTTATAGTGTATGGCAATACTCTAATCATAACAAAGGTGATACTTAGCAAATAAACACTATGGGGTAGCATTTTTGAATACTGTTTTGCTAAGATTTATAGATGAGTTTTTGTCCACGTCAAAATGAGCAATCCATATTGCGCTTATTCATTAAATTTCTTTCAATTTTTGTCTTGATAAAATGTGTTTAAAGTGCTATTTTACGTCATTTTTATGAAACGTTTTCACTCGTTGACTCTGGTACCACTTTCCCTTTTTTTTTTGTTTATGTGCATTGATTACATGTATCATCACATGTGGTCTTGCTTACTTAATTTAAATATTTAAAAAAGATGTTATTAATGAATACTGACAGGGCACTTGATTTCGCGCATTTTCATTCCTGTTTGCTATTGTTTCGTTTTTATTTACGTTTTGTTGAGATTAGCGTTTCCCAACCTTTGCTTTTTCATTACCCATTTTTGATGTAACGGATCCTCCATTTCCCACAACATGAATGATTTAAATTAAACTAAATCGAAACTCGGCTGCAAAAGTCTTTGTTCTGCAAGAAAAAAATAAGGATCTTTGCCCCTGGGGAGTGAAATTCCGGGACATTTCTCTAACCGGGACAGGACGGTGCTTAAATCTTCAGGAGGTGTTTAATTCCTCTTCTGAAAACCTCTAAATCCCCACTGGTGGGTAATTCCCTTCCGGTTGGAAACCCACGGTTTGCAGACAAAAAATAGACTAACCATTTTGCTCACTGACACCTTTACTTTTTTAGGTTTGAGTTTACAAGGAAATCCCTTGCAATATCCTCCCCAACATATAACGGATCAGGGAGTTTACGTTATTTTATCATTCCTTTATCAAGAATTGCAAAACCGTTCCAGACAGTCCGATATTGCAGGTACAAACATTAATAAATAAATACGCAGTTAGTTTTCTTTTCCAAGTTCGATTTCCTTCAGGAATGTGTGAGTTCAGTTTTTTAGCCGCACAGGCTTTTGTCCAAGGAAAGTAGAAGTGCAGACATTTACCCTGTCCACTTGTCCAATTTTAGTGAGCTTTACGCCCTCGGTTCTTGATGGTTCTAGTTTCTGCATCATAGTCAATTTTTTGATGTCTTAGTCAAAAAAAGTGATTAAGATAACGAGAACCGAAAACCGTGAGCCTAAAGCTCACTAAAATTGGATACGTGGACAGGGTAAATATATCTTTAATGCCTTGATATTTTAATGTTATTTCTGACTAGGTTGAATCGGACTACTAGCTTGAGTTGCTGAGTATCCTAACTGTTAAGTTGCAGCTACGGTGGTGGTTTAGCTTGCGTTAACTGTATCACTCATGTATTAGTTTTTGATTGTAGTCTAGTGAAGAATTAAATCTAAACCGAAAAGAGCTAAAATTGAAGATTGAATTAGCGGGATGAGTAAAAATTTACGGTATGTTCTGGTTTGGATAAACTGCAGGTATACATTTTGTTCTACAAGCTAAATTTAGTACGGTTGTCGGGCAGGAAAAGCAGGCTTAATAAATAAATTGTCTTAGCTCAGTAGTAATGACTCAAAGTGGTACTTGGTGACTGCTGACTCGAAAAGCGCAAACTCTTTTAAAAGTTTTCTACAATTTCTTTTGAATTTTCTGTCTCGTTTTATTAGAAACTAGTGCCAGCCGGTCGGCCTGCGACCAATTATGATGATGATGCCATTATACGGTGTTGTCCCCATTTGATGGAGGTGGCCGGATTGACCTCATGGAAATTGCACGCACTCTCTCTCTCCATTTAGTTCTATTGTGGGCATCCTTCAAATTCCTTCAATCGCTCTTCTTCTGCTTGCTTTTCTCCACGTTCTTTTCTATTTTGCTTTCTCCACATTCTTCACAATGACGGTTTAAATTTTTTGCTAGCACTCTTTTATCTATTCTAAGTTGGGATTTGTCCGCATGAAGTGAGCTTTGTTAACAAAAGATTAGACAGAGATTTTAGTTTCAGTTGTTTTCTTGCGCCAAGCTAAAAAAACATCTATTTTCTTATCGTTAGTGCCATTGTTGATCACAATAAAGGCTACTTGACATTTTATGGCATTACCTACCTTTTAGCGTTGTGGTTAAGGACATCGCTAACGGTGGAGGAGGTTTGGGGTTTGCTTTCCGGGCTGGTCAAATTCAACACAGTGTCCCCAACTGCTCGCCATCGCTGCGATGTTTCTTCGTGCTGCCCAGGTGCTAAGCAACGGAGATTAGCCATGGTACTCATTACACGCTTTGGCGTAATACCGCGAGTATAATGAAGACTTGATTTGATTTTTGATGATGTTGCAGTGACGAAAGACATTGGAAATCTCCATCTTGAAGAAAAGTCTAGCAATTCTGAAGAAGAAATTCTTACAGAAAATATTAATATGACTGACAGGAAAATTTCGTCTCCGCTCAGCGATGATTATCAATTGCTTGTAAGTATGTTGTTGCAGCGTGATGAATTTTCTGGAAACAGAGATATCATCAGTCCCTCTGGTACTAGAGACTATTTGAGGCTGCCAATGGCCCGTAATCGACATGGCCTAGCGGTACCGCGCAAGTGATAGATCCTGCGTGACGGGTTCGATTCGCGGCTGGCGCCGATCGCATTTGACGTGTAAACCGATGGCTGGTGACTCGAAGAGCGCAAGCTCACTTCGCAGTCTCCCTCAATTATTGTAGAATTTTCAGTTCAATATAACTTGAAAATAACCTCAATTACTTTTTAATTAATCACTGCTGCTGCTATTCATTTCTTGTTACATTGCTATCTTGTACGAGATCGCAAAAATTGCGACTTTTAAACAATCATGAGAGTGAATAGCTGATGGTGTGCTTGAATCCGAATTTTACGCTTCACTTAGTGATTCGTGTCACGAGTACGTGGGCTTACTTTTGTTGCCATCATGTCAAATTTGCATGACAAGTACTTAGTAGTTAAAGCGACAGTAACAATGTTGTTGTGCCATATATACACTATGCCACATTACTCATTTTCACTCACTGAATTTTGACCTCATCCACTAAGCCGTTCTATGGTTTGTTGATAGTTACTCTATGTCATCGTGAAAAAGTGTCTTTTTTAGGTTTTCTTCCTAAAAAAAGAATCTAGCTAGTAAGCGGTGATAGTAAGCTGTTATTAAACTTCTCAAGTCTAATTAAAGCAAGTGATTGTTAGTGCGCTGGTAGCAGTTAAGTAGCATAACCAACTCCGGTAACGATAAAGTATTAACTTTCCAAAATGTACGTGAAATGCGGTAGGCTCCAACCATTCGGTCACATAGGGTTTTTAGCTCTATCTAGGTGGGACTTGTTTTTTTAGTCTAACCACAGCCTGTTAGCGTAGTAGATAAAGACATCGCTATCGGCGTTGGAGGTCGTTGGTTCGATTCTCGGGCCGTTCAATCGGACTCAGGGTCGTCAACGGCTCACCACCGCTGCGATGTTTCTTCCAAGCTGTGCTGCCCGGGCACTAAGTCGCGGAGATGCATCCCACCACTCGTTATACGCTTCAACACCAAGGAGTATGTTGAAAAAAAATTTTTTTTTGATTTACCATAGATACATGTTTTTAGCGCAACGGCATCGCTCCGGTTTCCGCATCTTTACACAAACCAATCACATATCAAGATTACAAAGGCAAATTCAACGCAGCAGAATTCTCAGACTCAGTTCGGGGTGGAAGGTATTTGTGCGTCTTTGCTGTTTACACGTAAAACAGTTACTAGAGCTGAAAGTTTCAAAACTTATTGTTCTAAAAACACCTAGCTTGTTACATCGATTTGATACACTAACAAATCCGTATTATCACAATACATTTGGAAACTCGATCTTCAAATCGCTTTTATTTTCGTAATTCTATTGTTTAGTTTAATCGTTTATTCTCAGATTAAAGAACAATAAAGATTTGTCAATGCTTCACCTCAGACACCAATCTGATGCAAGAAGGGAGCAATTGCGTGTTATGAAAGAACGCCAAAGTGCGTTCGCTGACCAGCGCAGAAAGTTAGTGCGCTCACTGGCTAAACAGTAGTGACAATTTTCACTCTACAAAATTTCTTGACTTTTTTAACGCTTTTTGACTTACAAGATAGTTTTTCGTGATCAGCATTGCAAGTTTTCCTTCAACCTCAATAATTTTTGTTTGATTTTACGCATTTTCTTTTTAGTTAATGCTTAACAATTGCTTCTGCATCGGAGATAACTTACCCCTAAAAAGGAAATGTATATTTTGGGGAAGTCATTTTTGAGTTGTTGGGGATCTAGAGTTTTTGTGGGGATAATGATAGCCAAGAGGTTTAACACTGATAAACTGTAGCCTATCAACTTCATTTTTATTTATGCTTGCTGCTTTTTTGCATGGAACTATTTCATAAACCTTCCTTATTTCTACAGTTTTATATTGATTTTTCATGCCTTTGTAACTCTTCATTTCAAATAATTAGCGATTACTTTTAGCAAATGAATGTGCGGTGCCAAAGAAGACTTTCTTGTCGGTTGTATGTTGTAACAGCTGCTTAAGATGTGTTTTTGCTGCTTTATTTTGTAACATGTGTAGCTTTCTCTATGTGCTTTTTACTGTACAAATTTTTTTGTAGTTTTGTTTAGAATTTTGCAAAATTTTAAGGTAAATGTTTATTTGTTGTTGTGTTTTATTTATTTGATGTGTGTTTTATTGTGTGCTGTGCTGCACTTTGCTCTAGTAATCGATTTTAAAATCGATAATAAAATTTTCATGTGTAACTTGATTTGATTGAGTATGTAAAGAGTTTAGTGCAGCATAGTAGGCTATAACGAAGATACTTGAAGACAGTGAAAGAACAACAGTGGTTACAGTTTTTATTTTTTATAAAGGAGCTACACCGCCCAGCAAAGAAATTGGCGGAATGGGACGAGACAAAAATTACCGTCCACACCAGGTACTAATCAAAAGCAACTTTGTTTGATGTGACCTACTAACCTCCATGAACAATTCTTTTATGCGAGATCTGTGTCTTTTATGATCGGTTGACTATTTTCATATTAAATGCCAGAACTAGGCGTTGGATTTTTGAAAAAAATGGTTAGTTTCGTATGTGCTGTACATTGCCTTTTCCTAGGCTCCGTTTCGTATAATGATTTTATCTATGTGATTATTTTCTTCGATTCCGCGAAGTTACAAGAGAGAATAAAACGCTATGATTTTTCGCCAAACATCTTTGATTTCTCCAATTTAATTTTTTTTAACAAAATATTTTTCTATGTGATCCTGATCTCAACTTCCTGAAAAATCTTGGCTTTTACGACCTTTACCATAGTAGTTTGCTACTTGGCTCGCAAACATTTTTATTCAAGTTTGAGTTCATTAAAACTTGTTAAGCTGAGTTCAAATTCTTTATTTTTAATTTTTTACGTTCGATTTCCGTAATTTTAACTAAGTTTATGCTGAGTGCAGGCAGTTTTTATCAAGTTTCCGGTAAGTTCAAAACACCATTAACTTTTTTCAAATTCAAGATCTGCGAAAAAGACCGAGTTCGAGTTTACAGCCCTGGCTTTTACATAGGCTCAAGTTTCGGTGACATACTGCAGAATATGCTAGTACAAAATATTAAGGCCAGAAATGAGCGTGTTTCGTTTAGTTCCGACACCCCGAAAAAACTTTAGCTTACAGCGCTGATTTTGAATCTCCAATGTATTGGTGACAGCACCGGAAAATTTTTCTACTAAGCTCTTCGTTTAGTTATAGATATTGACTCGGCTGTCCAGTGTGCAGACTCCGGACCTATCGAGATCCATAACAACATTCATGAGGAAGTTGTGGAGAAAATTTTTCCTTCTCTGCAGAGCGGAAAGTAAGTGTCGTAGTGAAGATCATTTTGAAACCGAGCACAGGCTTGTTTTTATATTTTCATTTAAAGTCACTCAAAGACCTGCTCTTTGCCCTTTATGGAGACAAAATTGAATGTTTTCCGAGATCACAGTGTATTGTTTTTTGAAAGTTGTTTTTGTAAGCTTACTGTTTAGAACTTATGTGCCTACAAAAAGCGAAACAGTCCATACATTTAATGTAATGTGTGGAACAAAAAGAAAATCAAATCTTCATTGCACTCGCGGTATTACGCCGAAGCGTGTAACGAGTAGTGGGGTCCACTTACGTGGCTTAGCGCCTGGACAAAACAGCTTCGAAGAAACATCGCAAATGTGGCGAACCATTGGCGACTGTGTTCGATTTGATCGCACCGGGAATCGAACCCCAGATCTTCCGCACCGATAGCGATGTGCTTTAACCACTGCGCTAATTCCTAATGTGGCAGCGGATGAACAATACCACGCTGACGTGTGTCACAACAGTAATATTTCTGCTATTATTATGTTTCTAAAGACGCAAAGTTGGGCGAAGTTTGAGTCTAAGATGCAGGAAAGGTTTATGTGAGAGACTGAAGCAAAATATTCTTCAACGAAAAATTGCTAGTCCACTGCGAGAAGCTAGGCGCATGCTGGCTGCAAGTGAGAGAAGGGAAAAGTTATTGGCAGAACATAATGGAGTTAAATCGAACAGAAACGTTGTTTCAGAATACATTCCTTTCAAATCAGTAAAGTAAGTGAAAACTGTTTTTTTTTTCGGTAAAATTTCGATTATAGTCCAATTTGTAAAAACCGAAAAAATTAAACCCATTTCGGTCAATTGACCGAAGTAAATATTTGGCCAATATGCAAGCAAGAAGTACAAACGCACTACCGGTGTCAGGTTTAACAGACATCAAGCTGATCAAAATAGTTTTTATTTGCGTTGCGATTGCAAATGAGTAGGTGTATATTTCGTTCATGTTAGTGTAACGAATGGCGGGGCCTATCTCCGCGGCTTAGCGCCTGGACAATAGAGTTACAGCTTCGAAGAAAGTCACAGCGCTGGCGAGCCGTTTGCGATACCGGTACTGTGTTCGATTTGATCCAAGACCTGTCGCAACAAAAGCGATGTTGTTACCACTACACAACCAGTCAGTTACGACTCAATATTATAGCTTTGCTTTGCAGTTGTTAGTATTGTTGGCACCACACAAAAGCAGTTCGGTGTCATATTGAAGCAGCGTGTTTGAATGTTTTCACAATTTTTCCGAATAACAAGAAACTTACGGCCTGCTTCGCACAAAGTGTGTTCTTAAGAATATGCCAATAATAATAACAACGCATTTGCGCAGCGTTCTTTCCTGACGGAATTCAGATCGAATTGAGCGCCCAACAAAAAATAACAAAAACCATAACAATGGAAACTGTAAAATTAAATACGGTAGAAAAAATATGAAGTTTTCAATCCTAAAAACAATAAAGTTATGATAGATTTGAAGAAAAAATGGTTGCCGCTTTTCATTTGAAAAAGTCGGCAGCGTGGCGCAGTGGTTTGGAGCGTCGTTTTTACGACGACCATGATCGCAAGGTTAATGGTTTAACTCTCAACCTAGTCTCGTTGTTGCGTCCTTGGATGAGATACTTCACGATAATGATCTCTGCTTGGTGGAATCTGGCAAGCAGGAAATTGAAGAAGTCAGAAGAAAATTCAACCGGAAAACTTGGGAATAAGGCAACTCCGAAGCGAGGCTGGATTCGTCCAACGCATAGCGCCTCCGCCGCTTTCTCGTGATAGGACTAGGAGGTAAAGATGAAGAAATCAAATCATCATTTTTACGGCAAGAATGCTTGCCGTAGGTCTACTTAATTAGACTCAGTAAAATAAATTATGAATTTGTTGATATTCAAGGAAAGACGCGATGATTCAACGCAAGATCAAGCAACATTCACTCGAAATTCAAAACAAATTGAAACGACTTCGAAACATGGAAGACTGCCAAGCCGGGGATTCGGTGCCAGTGAGTCAGTGATGATAAAAAAGCTCTCCAGGAAATGCTGTTTATAACCACTGCAGTTCTCTTAGCAAGCTTGCTCAAGGGTGTCTTTTAAAATGGCAGATTGGTAGTATTATTTAATTCGCATTGGACTAATAAGACGGCACAGTCACAGTAGACTAGGCTATCTGCAAACACTGAGAAAGAGCATATCATTTGCTTTGTGGTAAGTACCAAGAGGAAAAAATCTTTGGAGTTCATTAAATTGAACTTTCGGATTTTTATTCAGAGTGTTAAGAGCTCCTCTGATGAGACCTAACATGGTCGAAACAGATGCTGTCAGGAGAGTAAATATAGATAAGATGATCTTAACTTTGGTGTTATATAGAGTAAAGAACTGCAACGTGAACTCCTCGAAGATAAAATGAAGCGACAATTGGAGGTAGAATACCGATTCCGGGCATTTACTGGAAGTTCCCGGTCTACTAAAAGTGGATCCTTCAAGACATCATCTACGTAACGATTCCTATACGTCATTTGCCGGCGAAAGCTGTTTTTTTCTCATTCGTCAAAATCTCGCGCAATTTTATTCGAATTATTTCACTTTACTGCTCTTCAGTAGGCTAGGAGTAGAATAGGCCTATGTCAAATTTTTCGCAGCAATATTAGGTATTTTGTTTTAGTAATATGCTGCAAACTGATTAGGACTTAGAAATAGCACAATTTAGTCTTTCTCAACGATATAGAACTAGTAGACTGAACATGTTGTCACCAGGTATAAAATCTTTTAAGCTCAACCGGTGACACAAACTTTGTTTGCTTCCGGTGAGGCAAATTTAAGCTCAACCGGTGAGGCAAACTTTGCAAAACAAAGTTTGCCTCACCGGTTGAGCTTAAAAGATTTTATAAAACTAGTAGGTTACTTTAGCCTACTATGGTCTGTTGCGCAATAACTTTAAGATGCGTTTCATCGGTAAAGTTTGGCTCCGCGTAATATTCGCCCGCAAACAGACCTTTTTCCGGCGCCCCTAGTGGCGAAAAGTTGTTGCTACGGTGGACAAGCTATCAGGCTTCGCTATGTGGAAAGCATAGCTTTTATGACAGGTTGGTGGGAAAATTGCAGCAGAGAGGTTAATTGAAGATATCTGCTTGGTATATCAATTGTGTATATCGAGTTAATGAAAGCATAGGTTGAAAAGTGGACGATTAGTTGGAATTTGTAGAAAATATTCTAAGCTTAGGACCAGGGCTAGTGCGTTTCATTGGACCAACCGGTACCGGAAAAACCTGTACGAGGCTGTGCTTTGTGTATGTACTGCAGCTGTACAACACTGGTTGTGATATCAGCTTATGCTAAAGCTTAAATGAGATATTTTCCTCTGGACTGTCCAAATAGCAAACAGACGTTCAGTCAATGCTGGACAGATAAACCAAATATTTTTGGCAAAGCTATGGCTTTGATGGTGGATGATACAAAAACTGAAGAATATACTGTAACGACTGTCGATGAAATTTACAGGTTAGCAGCATAATCTAGCCCGTAGGCCTAGCTCAGCCCATGTACACCCTACCAGTTTCACTTCATTTTTCTGTGATGATAGGCATGCCATAGCTTAAGTTAAATTTAGGACATTGGCTATATGACCAGATGACCGTAGCATTTGTCTCTTAGGTTTATTTCATTATCCCTTCACGCTTTCCTCGGTTGTACCAGAGTGACAAAAGTAATCAAACTAAAAAGACAAATGTTACGGTCACGTAACCATATCCACATCAAAGTTAAAATCTTAAGTTTAGTCTATAGCCCAGAGCCTAGGCTGTGAGAATATGAGGTAGGCAGTTACGCATTGACTGAACGTCTGTTTGCTATTTGGACAGTCCAGAGGAAAATATTTCATTTAGGCTATAGCTTGAGCTGATATTACAACCATTGTGGTACAGCTGCTATACATATACAAAGTACAGCCTCGTACAGGTTTTTCCGGTACCGGTTGGTCCAATGAAACCCACAAGCCCAGGTCCTAAGCTTAGAATATTCTCTACAAATTCCAACTAATCGTCCACTTTTCAACCTATGCTTTCATTAACTCGATATACACAATTGATATACCAAGCAGATATCTTCAATTAACCTCTCTGCTGCAATTTTCCCACCAACCTGTCATAAAAGCTATGCTTTCCACATAGCGAAGCCTGATAGCTTGTCCACCGTAGCAACAACTTTTCGCCACTAGGGGCGCGGGAAAAAGGTCTATTGAGCAAAGACAAACGAGTTTTCACAATCGGCTTTGTTCGACCAATATTAACTCGGCCTGTACCTTCATCAGCTTCATTTGCGCCGCGTTATTTTACATTAAATTTTTTTATTTTCCTAAATAAAATGCATTCAGACGATGACTCATTGCTGTTGGGGTAAATGCAGGAGCGTATAAGGGGGAGGGGGCATTGTGCCATGCCTTCCTTTTCACTTTGCCTTTTAGTAAGAAAGATCAAAATGGTGCTAAGTGACTGAAATATGCCAGACTCTTTCGATGGTTTTTTTGGTTTATGGCGTCTCTTTCAAAATTTCTTACTACGCTAGTGTGTGCTTCGTGTGGTGGCGCTTGGGTTTGAAATGCTTGGTTTTGCCTACAAATTTTGCAATGGTTTTACCACTGAACACTCTGTGCAGAAGATTTACATCAGTAGTTGAAGCCCGCTTTCTACGAGTTAGATTCTTGCGTAATTTCCTTGTCCAAGATATTGCTGGCTGCCAGTGCCGAAACTAGCGCCCCCCGAACTCCCCAACCGGGGAGCTCGCACAAAAAGGGGGCCCCGTAAGTAGTCAGTATGCCTTACGTAGTACTATTTATTCAACGTACGATAAAAGTGCCTTAAATAGGCTTATTTTAAGATTCAATATATTTTTTGTCTTAAATCGAGCGATGTGGGGCCCCCATACCATATTTCTGCTTTTGGCCATGGGGGGCCCTTGCAAATTTTTCGAAAAATAGCAGTCGCAAAACTAGCAAACAAACGTTTAGTAGCATACCAAGGGCCCCTCATCCGTAAGTGAAAGGCGCAAAAATAAGCCTTAAAAGCGTTCTTTCTTCGCATAGGTAGCGAAATGTTAGAGTAAGGTTTGCTTGCAGCATTATTTTGGTAGGTTTGGAAGGGACCTAGTAAAACAGACTATTAAACCTTGTTAAAACTGAGGAATTTTAAAGGCTCAAAACGCACAAAAAGCCTCCAAAATAATGTTAAATTCCGCAAAATTTTCTGGGGGGGGCATGCCCCCAGATCCCCCTAGCTTGGCATCGCCTTTTTAAGCTCGCTCTTTTGTATCACCATTAAAGAAAAACTTTTAGGGGGTCCCAAAAGATGATTTCGGGGGGGGGGGCGCATTGTTTCTTGCCAACCCCTTTACGCAAGACGTGCGTAGCAATACTCAGCAATATCGCAAACAGATTGTTAGCGCAGCCTACGACTGCTACTAGTATCGCGTGTAGCAATCATGGCTGAAATACGGAAGAGGCTGGCAGCGGTAGCAATAGTGATTTTGAACGATTACAAGAGAAAAAACGTCAATGGTGGGTTGCTCGAAGGAATGCTATGGGTGCCTGCATTGACTTCAAGCAGGAAATGACTGTATAAGATTCCTAGCAAATTCGAGTCTTTACGCGGACGAGTGCTAGCAACTTAGAAGATATTCTCAGACTTATAGGCCCAATCATTGCGCAGACAGATACTAATATGAGAGAAGCAATTTCTGCAAAAGAACGGATGCCTGTCACCGTCTGATTTTGTACCACGTTGTGAACATAGGCTATTGAATGCATTTCATATTGTGGACAATGGACATACCAAAACTTTCCTTGGAGAACGCAACTTTGTTCCGTTGACCGTTGCAGCAACTGTATAATAGCCAATTCGTACTCTACTGACAGCAATGTAGCTGGAAAATAGAACTGATTCTGCTTTCCATCAATATTGCAAGCAACACTTTCAAAATGACTCGAAGCGGTCTTTGCGCGTGGAAAGAAATTTCTTGTGCAATACAATTGCTGTCAATATTGCACATTTAATGCGCAAGAACATTGCGGGCGTATTTACAGTTACACGCCTAGAAATATTTACTGCAAGAAAATTCATCTTGCTCGTGGAAAGCCAGCCTAATGTCACGTAATCGCACTTCCTGCAGAATTATGAACGGTTCATATTAAAACTTAGGGGAAATTATAGATCTACCAAAGTGCCTCGAAAGGGTTTGCAATTACCACCAGTCATTATACCTCAGACTACTTCTAGCCTACTCCAAAACTTCGAAAAATTGTAGTAGGCCTACTTTGCCAACATCATTGAATTAGAGACAACGGAGGAGATGCAACGACTCGGTGTTTTATTATCCATTCCAGCTAGTGTTACAGTTAATTTCGTCACGAATTAAAGTCATCTGATGCTGCCCGGTTAACTTGGATTCTTGCCTTGGTAGTAGCCTACAGGTAGCAAAACAATCTAAAATTATTTTTTTTTATTTTACATATTAAATACAACGCTCAAATGGCAAAAAGCAGCGAAAAACACGCAAGAAAAATGGCGCAAAAATTTGAACAAGGATATCTGCACAGGATAATAACTGCTTCGATTACGGCTAATTAATTTACTTAGTCGTCAATTGTAATCACCACGTTTTCTTTTTTCTCCTCATCATTTCCACCAGAGGTCGCATTGCTTTCGGTAGCTGAAGTTCCGTTTTTCTGTAGCATTTGCGAATAATTTACTTTGGAGTCTCCGCTGGAGGCAGAGGATTTTTTACCATTACTGCTGCTGGAATTGTTGACCGCCTTGGTGGTAATGGGCTGACCTGAAACACAATAACCGTGTCACTAACAGGCGTTTTGTTGGCTGCATTCAAAAAAATGCTTTACCAGAAACAATAAAGAGATTCAAAATACTTGACGAAAAAATCAAGTCTTCATCATACTCGCTGTATTACGCCCAAGCGTATAAACACTGGCGGAGACCATTTCCGCGGCTTAGCGCCAAGGCAACACAGCTTTGAAGAAACGTCGCAGCGGTGGCGAGCCGTTACGGACGCGGCGTTCTATTTGACCAGCCGGGGATTCGAACCCCAGACCTCTCGCACCGATGTTTTCAATCACTAGACCGACCGGTGGGTAATATTTAAGGATTTATTCCAAAATGTTTTGCATTTGTGGCGTATATTAATCGTGCTGCTGAACACAGAAGTAGCGAAACTACTGAGGAAATAGAGTAGACTGACACAACTACGAAACAAATAAAAGTGCTGTTGCTCAGATTCTACATTTAAGTGTACAAAAAATAGGTCATATTGGAAAATCAATTGCTAAGGAATTATTGCACTATACTAGTTCTCCAAAAATCTTACAAATCCACATTCATCAAAACACTAAAACACTAACCCGAGCAGAATGGTCCATTCAACATCTGATGATAAGGTGGATAAGTGACGGATGGGTTGGACTGAAAAATTAATATTTACGTTTAGCACAAAACTGTATCCCAACTACGAAAAATTACACTGATGTAGTTCGACAAATATTAATGAATTTGACCCTTCAATGCAACAACACCCAAGATGTTAGGCTAAATTTAAATATAATAATTACAAAATTTATTCATTAAACACAAACGTGCTAGAGACAATGCAAAGTTAAAATAGCTCCTCAACTTGGTACCCAATGATTTTAAGAATGCGATCATAATTACAAACTTCTCTAGACATCAGTTCAGTTTCATGAACGCAAATAAAAAATTTTCCCAGTCCCAATGTACCAGCAGGAAAACGCTGTTTTGGCCTCTTGGCCATCATCAGCTGCACTCAGTTAGATGAACATTGGTCCTGGGAAAAATCCCTCAAGATTTATGCCACCAAGAAAAGTTAACCTTTGTGGTACGTATATACGTAGTACTCCAATCAAATCCCTTCCATGTTAAATTATCTCAAAATTACTTGTAATGTACTCACTGCCTGTCCATCTCCACTTTGTTGAGTAAGTTTGCTCAAAATTCCTCGCTCCGACATACGCAAGCGAGATGCGACTGATGGAATGCGAGCTAGAGTGGCTGGAAGACGAGCAACATCAGCTTTCATGTCCGCCAGAAGCTCCTCCAGTTGATTCAACACTAAAACCGTAATTCGTAACGACTGCTAAAAATGGCTACATTGGCTAGGTTTTTCACACGATAAACATTGGTCGATTCCTAATCAAAACAGTTAATTTTATCACAAGTCATTTAAACTCTTGACAGTCACTGTTTCAACCTAAGAGGACCTCCGTCTTCTTTAGAGTAGTTTGGAGTGAACAGTAGGGTGATGCCATTTTTGGATTTCAAAAACCCTGGGGTCTCAGTCGGTGGGGTTTTGAGTAAAAACTACACACTACAAAATTTTAGCTTTTTCTGACGTCTTTAAGATGTGCAAGGCTACTCAAGTTTTTGAGGCCCGATTTTCAAACTTTTGGGCACATCTTGCAAACCGCTTATCGTAAAGTGCCGAAATTAATGTCGCGTAAAGGTCGGTTTCCTATAACCACTCCGAACGGTTAAAAGCTCTATTCGTAACAGAAAAAAAGTTCTTGAAAAAAACTGGATTTTTTGACTTTTAACGCTGTTTGGGCAATTCTTTGCGGGGATAACCCAGCTATCATTATGTGACAAGACCCACTGGTTGTACCAACTATGGTACTGTATCTGAGGAATCAGGCATGTGTATCGCCTGCAAGCTTACGTTCAAATTTTTTCGCAACAGGCCTGTTACGATAATTTGAATCGCATTTATTTTTCAAATTAAACAACCGTAATCTCAACACTGAAGATATAGCATTTAATTCCTGTTTATTAACGCATTACTTATCCATTTTGCATAAAACTGCACGCAAATGAATATCAAAACGATTTGAGTAATTGGGATTTTTAAATTATTGATTGGCCTTTTAATTTGCCAGTTCTTTGCTCAGTAGCCCGATTGTTGTTGTCAATTGGTTTCCAAAGTGTTGGTTGAAGATGGGTGGCGACAATGCATTGAGCTTCTCTACTTTGCAAGGTGAAAAAATGCTTTAAGCGTGTAGTGCGATCAAGCAAAATGGTTCGAACATCCACACTCCACAGCTGGTGGCAGTGATGGACATGTTTTAATGGTTTCCATAGGATATAGAGCTACTTCGGCGTGTACGCTTAGGAACAAGTTTTTTCACGAGAGCCAGTGTGAAGCATGATCGAAAAAATACTTCATAATCGTTTCAACAATCTCTGCGTCAAAGTTGCAGAATGCAACGAGCAGATTACGCTGAAATAATGCTAGAAAGGGTCCTTGATTTGCTCCTGGTTTTAAATCTATCATGAAGAATGATAGCAGATAGACGCTGATAGTACAAAATGCGATTCTCTGCAGTGTCTATCTGCCATCACTCTTCATGATAGATTTAAAACCAGGAGCAAATCAAGGACCCTTTCTAGCATTATTTCAGCGTAATCTGCTCGTTGCATTCTGCAACTTTGACGCAGAGATTGTTGAAACGATTATGAAGTATTTTTTCGATCATGCTTCACACTGGCTCTCGTGAAAATACGTGTTCCTAAGCGTACCCACCGAAGTAGCTCTATATTCTGTGGAAACCATTAAAACATGTCCATCACTGCCACCAGCTGTGGAGTGTGGATGTTCGAACCATTTTGCTTGATCGCACTACACGCTTAAAGCATTTTTTCACCTTGCAAAGTAGAGAAGCTCAATGCATTGTCGCCACCCATCTTCAACCAACACTTTGGAAACCAATTGACAACAACAATCGGGCTACTGAGCAAAGAACTGGCAAATTAAAAGGCCAATCAATAATTTAAAAATCCCAATTACTCAAATCGTTTTGATATTCATTTGCGTGCAGTTTTATGCAAAATGGATAAGTAATGCGTTAATAAACAGGAATTAAATGCTATATCTTCAGTGTTGAGATTACGGTTGTTTAATTTGAAAAATAAATGCGATTCAAATTATCGTAACAGGCCTGTTGCGAAAAAATTTGAACGTAAGCTTGCAGGCGATACACATGCCTGATTCCTCAGATACAGTACCATAGTTGGTACAACCAGTGGGTCTTGTCACATAATGATAGCTGGGTTATCCCCGCAAAGAATTGCCCAAACAGCGTTAAAAGTCAAAAAATCCAGTTTTTTTTCAAGAACTTTTTTTCTGTTGCGAATAGAGCTTTTAACCGTACGGAGTGGTTATAGGAAACCGACCTTTACGCGTCTTTACGCGACATTAATTTCGGCACTATACGATAAGCGGTTTGCAAGATATACCCAAAAGTTTGAAAATCGGGCCTCAAAAACTTGAATAGCCTTGCACATCTTAATAACGTCACAAAGAGCTAAAATTTTGTGTGTGCACAAGGAGCTAAAACCGACCGAGACCCTAGGGTTTTTGAAATTCAAAAATGGTGAAATTATGAAATACCCTAGTGAACAGCCCAAAATTCAATTTAATGACCACCAAAGAACACGAAGCAAAAAATATTCGTTCGAGCATTTTTCATTTTTAATCAAAACACATAGGCAGTTTTTAAAAACGTTGGGTAATCGACGTAAAATTGATTTGTTATTACCGGGGTATAATTTTTCCATTAAAATACCGGAATCGGGTCCATACAAAAAATTATTCAAGTGAACTCTAATATCTCGCACAGTTCAGAACTACACAAAGGATACATTTACTGAAACAGATAGATGTCTAAAAGATAATGGGCTAATAGTTACTACCCAGAGACATACAGCGCATAAATTAATGTACAAATACAATCACCTATTCGTTCTTTTTCTTTGCGATAAGCCCCTTTAAAAAATCCAATCTTCATTATACTCGCGGTATTACGCCAAAGCGTGTAACAAGTGGCGAGGCCGATCTAAGCGGCTGAGCGCCTGGGTAACACAGAAACGTCGCAGAGATGGCGAACCGTTAGCGACAATATCCGAGCTGACCGGCCAAGGAATCGAACCGAAGACCTCCCGCGCTGATAGCAATGAGTTAAACCACTACACGTTGAAGAAGGTGAACCGTCAGTCTGCGTGCGATCTTACCTTTGCGGAGCACAGCGTTGGCTGGTTTATTTCCTGCCAGAGATTCTTTCGATAAATGCTGGTGGCTCTCAGCTAAGCACTCCACTTCGGCGAATCTGAAACCAATAAGAGGAGATAAGACTAATATGATATAAAGGTTAAACAATAAATTCAACTGAAAACTGGATTAGCTTTCCTTACCTAGCATTAAGTGCCATGGACGGATGAGATGGATCTTGCATTAATCCGAGATATGATGCTCTTCGCAGCTGCTCCTCAATAACAAGAGCTTGTTCCAGCAACTACAAAAAATTGCGATGACTTACAGCAATACTAGTAGCACATGAAAAAAGGTGTGTTATATTTTACACATCATCCATCCCAAAAAGCTTGGGTCAATAAGAGTTGAAGTGCGACTGGGAGATCCTAAATTAGATGTTCTCTACCGTGAGCCATTAACTTCCCTAGGGAAGCACGGGACATTAACTAGGGGTCACAAGTACGAGATTTATTAACAGTGATTAACCCACTTAAGGCCAGCGGACGGCTGTAGCAACTATGAATGAAATGCCGACAAGAATTGTTTTTGTCGAGCAGGAGCTTCTGGTGTTGAGAGTCCCTAGAAGAGGACTGCAAGCCATAAGAAGTTACGCACCACTAGGCTAGATTTTGTTTACCTTGTAACGGCGAGCTAAAAACTTGTTTTGCATTTCCAAAAAGTTTCCCTTTTCGTGCATAGCTCGGAATGGTTCGTTGACAATCGCAAACCGGGGATCGTTCTGGATGTCCGACCAACGGGCGTAACCATGGCTATTGCAAAAAAATTGTTAGGACTTCAAAATCTTAAAAGCTTCAATATAGCAAACACTAAGCAATCTGATCTAAACACAAACTGCACGCAAATACAGTAATAATTCTGTTAAATTGAATGAACTCTTTTTAAAGCAAGGACTAAGCAGGGATGAGTCATGGTTAAGGACATCCCCATCGGCGTGGAAGGTCATGGGTTTAATCCTCGGGCGAGTAAAATGGAACACAGTCTCGCCACCGCTGCGACGTTTCTTCGAAGCTGTGTTGTCCAGGCGATAAGCCACGGAGATGGGCCCCGCCACTCCTTACACGCTTCGGCGCATTACCTCGAGTATAATGAAGATTAGATTGAATTTTTAGCTAAATATTCATAAGTTGTCCTCTGCATATGGCTTTTTTCTTGTAATAAGGTCAACGCAGATAGCGCACACACACAGATATTACTCAAAACTCACATAGCGATTCCAGCAATGAGCCAGTAATCATGGCGTCTGTGCCATATTTCATTGACACGACCTGATTGAATGGCAGCTTGTTCTTCTGTCTGCCACAAAGTATGCAGTTCTGTGAAACCTGGAAAAACAGAAGCTCAGCAGTTCAGCCATTGGAAATTTATTTCAATTCAATTCCACAATTTTATTCGAAAATTCAACGGGAGAACAGCGAGAAAAATTTACTACAACACACATGAAATACGAAAAAAAAAAAACTTGGTTAACTGAATTGTTATAGGAAGCTGCGAGGGAACCGTACGGTCAACGAGCCGACAGCTATGTAGAAACAAACCACTAGGAGTCTCCAGACGCATTTTGGTTTATAATTCCCATGGTATTCGTGAGCTGTTCATGTTAATTTTAACTAAACGGCCAATTAATTTCAATTACCAAAATGAGATTTACGATGACAAGTTATAACACACATGGTACTTATCAATCAAGGTTACCCACTTGCGATGTCAGGACTACTTCCAAGAAATAACTAAGAAAATTTCAGGGTGATCACGAAAAAGTTTGTGTTAGATGTAAAATTTCCAATTAACATCAAGCTTATTGAGGAAGATTCAGATAAAAGGCAAATAGCTTTTCCCTTGGCGTTGATTTATACAAAACACAAGGTAAAAACAAATCGGAAAAGGATTTTTGAAGGAAAGTGAAAACACAGTTGTTATACAGTCGCACTAATGCGATTTAGCTTGCTTTGTAATTAGTCCTTACTGCATTGGTCTTGAATTTAGAAGATTCGCCAGACAGGACAAGATTATTTTGTAAAGTATAAAGTAATTGCTCAGCACAAAATGTCACCACTTCTGCTACTACTGTTTCATCCCTACTTACCCCCATCAGCAATATTAAACATGAATTTTTGCTTCTCTTGTTTTTCCAATTTGCTTTCTGTTTTGGCTTCTTCCTTTTTTTCTACTTTATCTGCTACGTCTAAAAAAGATACCATTGTGACATCCTGCTATGCTCGGCTGATTCTGCAAAACTTACCGGAAGTTGCGTCAGTCGATTTCTCAGCGTTGGTATCAGCCGCTGCTTCTTCGACGGTTGCTTCATCTAAACAATACGCCATGTATCAATGTCAACAACAAGGTTGGATATGGATACCATAGAGCGGAACAGCGATGTTATATGATATCCCGCTCTTGATACACCATTCCTGGAGTTGTTTTACAACTGTTGGTTATGGAGGAAGCTCTATCCTCCGATCCAACAGGTGGAAATCGTGATGACTTCCCATTCAGCATGCCAGGAAGGACGAAGTCGTTTTAAGGTTGGATAATGGATATGTATTATGAAGTGGACGTTTCTAGGGTATTGTTAAGAAATGAAAGTGGAAATTTATGTTTTTAGAGTCAGATACGCTCAACACCGGTCGGTTGGCGTTGTGTTTGAAGACATCGGCCCAGGGGGTTACGGGCTCGATGTCGTCACGGCCCGCCACCGCTCCGACGTTTCTTCGTAGCTGTGTCGCCCACGCACTAAACCGGGGTGATGAGCCCACCCTTCGCTACAAGTTTCGGCTAAATACCGCGCGAGTATGAAAATTTTTGTCTTTCTTTTAAGGCAGTGGTTCTCAACCTTTTTAGCCCATGGACTATTTCCAAGTTGGCCTACATGTATGCGGACTCAAGTCATTCATAGGTATGAAAACAAGATTGTTCGACAACTTTCTGCCCAAAACAAAGCATTATTTATTCCTGAGGGATTTGGAAGCTATAAGGGGTTTTGAAGCCACTGATTTGGAAGCTGAAACTTTACATTCATGCCGAAAAATCGACCACGTGAAATAACCATTTCGATTTTTTGATTTTGTTCAGTTCGCTTTTATAGCAATGTTTTCCTTTTTTTATTTTTTGAGTGACTCTTCATTGTCAATGTGTAATCCTTCAGCTGTCAATTCCTGCCTCACTTTGTTTATGTTATGCACTTATGCTCTCTAGCATTTTTCCTCATAGCTTTCACAACAAGTGTCTCATAAAGCTTCAAAGTTTTTGTGTATGTTCAAGAATTTGACAGTGTCTTCTCCAGACCATTTTAAAACTTGCCACTTTGCCATATCCTTTTTTGTAACAGCCGGTATATTACTTTATTTTGCTGTAAATGCCAACAATAAGCTCGCGAATGGTTTGTAGTACCCGGTACATCACTTTTAATTCGTAAACGCTGATTATAATACTCGCGAATGCGTGCGGAACGATTGCACGCTGCAATTGGCCACGTGGTCGTAAATTCGCTGTTTAACCCTTACCGTACCTGTAAGTTAGTTACGCGGACTCATCCACGTCCTTCCGCGGACTCGAGGTTGAGAAACACTGGTTTAAGATATGCTCAAATCACATGTTTCACACCAATGTGAAGTTTGTGAACTGACTCGATGCCAGTAAAAACAAAGCGAAAGCAGTTTGTTTCCACAAGTTAATAATGCAACTGAAAATAACAAGTGGAATCTCGCGCCTTTACTTCGACTTACCATGACCAATGGGAAAACAAATTCCCACTAAATTTACAACGAAAGTCATTGTCAAAGTAAAAACTTTCGCTATTTACGAAGGCATATCAAGCGGTTTAGAAAAATATTGAAAACAAACAAAAAGTTAGCCTGTAGCAGGTACCGGTCCTACTAAACACCGCAAGGAACTACAAGGTACTGAAAACAGTGCAAAGAACTACAAGGTACTACAAGGAACTACAAGATACTTCAAACGAAGTACAAAGTGGCTGAAAACACTACAAGGAACTACAAGGTACTTTTAAACCAACGACAAGGTTGTTGAAAACACCACAAGGAACTACAAGGTACTTTTAAATATACAAAACGCTTGAAAACACTACAAGGAACTACAAGGTACTTATAAACCAACCACAAGTAATTGAAAACGCCGCTAAGAGCTGCAAGGTGCTTTTAAACCAACTACAAAGCACTTGAAAACACTACAAGGAACTTTTAAACCAACTACAAGGCAGTTAAAAGCACCGCAAGGAACTTATGGACTAACGACAAGGGCGTTAGGAACATCCCAAGGGTTGGAGACGGGGGGGAGAAGAGTTGGAGTCGGGGGGTGGGGTAGAGTCGGGGGTTGCGGTTGGGGGGATGGAGTCGGGGGGTTGAGGTCGGGGGGATTGGGGTCGGGAGGGTTGGAGTTGGGGGTTGTGGTCTGGGGGCTTAGAGTCGGGGGCTTGGGGTCGGGTGGTTGGGGTCAGGGATTGGAGTTGGGGGGTTGAAGTCGGGGGGAATCGGGGGCGTGGGGTTGGAGTCGCAAGGTTGGGGTCGAGGGGTTTGATTTGGGGGGTGGGGTTGGGGTCGGTTGGAGTCGGGGGGATCGAGGGCATTGGGGTTGGGGTCGGGGGGGTTGGAGTTGGGGGGGTGGGGTCTGGGAGGTTGGAGTTGGGGTCGGGGGGGTTGGAGTCGGGGGCGTGGAGTTGGGGGTCGGGGGGGTTGGAGTCGGGGGGGATCGAGGGCGTTGGGGTTGGAGTCGGGGGGGATTGGGGGCGTGGGGTTGGGGTCGGGGGGTTTGAGTTGGAGGTGGGGTCGGGGGGGGTTGGAGTCGGGAGGTTGGAGTTGGGAGGTTGGGGTTGGAGTCGGGGGTTGGGGAGGGGGGTTGGAGTCAGGGTGTTGGGGTCACGAGGTTGGGGGGTGGGGTTGGAGTCGGTGGTTGGGGTCGAGGGTGTTGGAGTCGAGGGTTGTAGTTGGTTTGAAATTACCTTAAATGTCTTGTAGTTGATTTACAAGTGTACCTTGTAGTTTCTTGTGCTGTTTTCAACTACCTTGTAGTTGGCTTAAAAGTACCTTGTAGTGTATTCAGCTACTTTGCACTTGGTTTAACAGTACCTTGTAGTTCCTTGTGCTGTTTTCAACTACCTTGTACTTGATTTAAAAGTACCTTGTAGTTCCTTGTGGTGTTTTCAACTACCTTGTAGTAGCTATAAAAGTACCTCGTAGTGTTTTCAACTACCTTGTAGTTGGTTTAAAAGTACCTTGTAGTGTTTTCAGCTACTTTGTACTTGGTTTAAAAGTACCTTGTAGTTCCTTGTGCTGTTTTCAACTACCTTGTAGTAGCTATAAAAGTACATTTTAGTTCCTTGTAGTGTTTTCAAGCATTTTGTAGGTGTAGTGTATTCAGCTACATTGTACTTGGTTTAAAAGTACGTTGTAGTTCCTTGTAGTGTTTTCAACTACTTTGTACTTGGTTTAACAGTACCTTGTAGTTTCTTGTAGCGTTTTCAACTACCTTGTAGTAGCTATAAAAGTACCTTGTAGTGTTTTCAAGCATTTTGTAGGTTTAAAAGAACCTTGTAGTTCCTTGTAGTGTATTCAGCTACATTGTACTTGGTTTAAAAGTACCTTGTAGTGTATTCAACTACTTTGTACTTGGTTTAACAGTACCTTGTAGTTTCTTGTAGTGTTTTCAACTACCTTGTAGTAGCTATAAAAGTACCTTGTAGTGTTTTCAAGCATTTTGTAGGTTTAAAAGTACCTTGTAGTGTTTTCAACTACCTTGTAGTTGGTTTAACAGTACCTTGTAGTTCCTTGTAGTGTTTTCAGCTACTTTGTACTTGGTTTAACAGTACCTTGTAGTTCGTTGTGCAGTTTTCAACTACCTTGTAGTTGGTTTAAAAGTACCTTGTAGTTCCTTGTGGTGTTTTCAACTACCTTGTGATAGCTATAAAACTACCTTGTAGTTACTTGTAGTGTTTTCAACTACCTTGTAGTTGGTTTAAAAGTACCTTGTAGTTCCCTGTGCTGTTTTCAACTACCTTGCAGTAGCTATAAAAGTACCTTGTAGTTCCTTGTAGCTATTGTAGTGTTTTCAGCTACTTTGTACTTGGTTTAAAAGTACCTTGTAGTTCCTTGTAGTGTTTTCAACTACCTTGTAGTAGCTATAAAAGTACCTTGTAGTTCCTTGTAGCTGTTGTAGTGTTTTCAGCTACTTTGTACTTGGTTTAAAAGTACCTTGTAGTTCCTTGTAGTGTTTTCAACTACCTTGTAGTAGCTATAAAAGTACCTTGTAGTTCCTTGTAGCTGTTGTAGTGTTTTCAGCTACTTTGTACTTGGTTTAAAAGTACCTTGTAGTTCCTTGTAGTGTTTTCAACTACCTTGTAGTTGGTTTAAAAGTACCTTGTAGTTCCTTGTAGTGTATTCAGCTACTTTGTAGTTGGTTTAAAAGTACCTTGTAGTTCCTTGTAGTGTTTTCAAGCATTTTAAAGGTTTAAAAGTACCTTGTAGTTCCTTGTAGTATCTTGTAGTTCCTTGCGGTGTTTAGTAGGACCCGCAGGTACACCTTTGAACACTTGACTGTTTGTTGGTACAACACATTATACCGGCGCTCCGAATATTGTTCAAGCGCATTCGCTTGGTAGTTGAGAAAGTGGGTTTTATTCCCAGTCGGGTCATACTAAAAGTTTCAAAGTAGTATTCGCAGCTTTTCCGCCAAACTCTCGGGACCATCCGGAAGTGCGAAGGGTTAAGTGTATGCGTGTTGTTTGTCTTATATGTCCACGAACACCGTTCAATCATTCATGACTGATATTTGTAATTGGCCGTCGTTTGAGAATGGAGTACAACATAGGTGCTTAAAAGCACTCGCTATCACGCACCTTCACATTACACTTACCAATTTCATAGGAGAGATATTTTGAGAGAATTACCTTTTCCTTCTTTCTTTTCATCAACTTCCATTTTTTCTTCTTTCTCTTCTTTATCTGCATTTGATTCATCGCTCGGTTTTTCTGCATTTGATTCTTTAACTTCTGATGATTCAGATTCATTAGCTTCAGCATCTGCAGCTGAAAGTTTACACAAATATTATCATCATCATGCGCTGCTTAGTCATGAATTTCGGCAAAGCTTCAAATCAAATCTTCATTATACTCGCGGCATTACGCCGAAGCGTGTAAAGTATTACGCCGAGGCGAGGCCCATTTACGCGGTTTAGCGTCCGGGTAACACAGCTCCGAAAAACCGTCGCAATAGTGGCGAGCCGTTGGCGACACTGCGTCCGATTTCACCGGCCCGGGAATCAAACCCCAGACCTGCCACACCGATAGCGATGACTTTAGCCACTGCAAAGTGAACCTCAATGAGAAGACGAGAATCCATCTCATGAATCAAAAATTATATCATCTCTGCATACATCATCATTGGCAAAAATACTGACGCAAAATACAGGTGCTATTTCTCAATACCACCAGTTGAACTCGTGTGAGGCACAGCGGTTAAACTAATAAAAAAATAGGTAGATTAAGTAAGCTCAGATGACACACGACTTTAATGAAGGTAATTTCTGCTTCGCAGGAACAAATAGATTTAATTTGATAAATGTACGCAAAAATAATGGCAAGGAAATTCGCTGCAAAATCTCAAGAATCAAATCAAATCCTCATTATACTGGCGGTAGTACGCCGAAGCGTTTAACGACTAACCCATCTAAGCAGCTTAGCGCCTGGGCAACACAGCTGCGAAGAAACATCACTGTTGGCGACACTGCGTCTGATTTGACCCGGCCCAGGAATCGAACGCCAGACCTCCCGCACCGCTAGCTTTAACCACTACGCCAACAAGACGATCACAATCATCAATTTAAACAGAGGTTTAGGTCGTTGATTGTACTTTGAGCACAACGCACAAAGATGGAAAACCGCAGATAATTTGGCTTACTTGAATTTTCCGATGTTTTTTCCGCTTCTGGTTTCGGTGAAGATGCCTTCGCCGCGGAGGCAGGGGTAGCAGGAGAAGGGGCAGCTGGGGCGGGGGAGTAGATCGATTTCATCGATGATGCTCCGGAAATGGGGGTGTTAGAACGAGATACACCGGCAGTTAAGGCCTTGGTTTGTTGAACCGGGTTTAAATGGGGTAAACTCCAATCCCCATTTGTAGATCTAAACTCACGAACCTAAAGAATTCAACAAAAATTTTAGAACGAAAGCAACGCATAATTTTAGCAGCATTGTGACAACATCACAAAATCGATTGCCAGTATGCTGTTTCAGCTTTACTCGAGCATGATAAAATGCTGGGAATTAGGACCAATACTGGCTTTAACTTGGCAACGCTTCACGGGAGTGACAGCTGAGCCACGCAAACGCGGTATTTTTGAGGTAACGTTTGGTGTTACACTGGCGATCAACTGGCGCTAAGTTGAAACTAGGATTGCGTTCTTACATAAAGAACCGGTCAGCTCAGTCGTTAAGCACATTTCTGGGGTTCCATTTCCAGGCCGGTTACATCGGACACAATTACTATGTTCATTTGTCCAGTGTCCACATGTCCAATTTAGGTGGGCCATGGGCTTTCTGCATCATAGTCAAAGTTTTGATGTCACAATTAAAAAAGTGATTATGACGTCAAAAATTTCATTATGGTGCAGAAAGCCCTTGGCCCACCGAAATTGGACATGAGGACATTGGACAGCGTAAATCTAGCAAACGGCTCACCAGCGCTGAGATGAGCCACGCACTCGTTGCACGCTTCGGCGTAATATCGCGAGTAGACTTGACTTCTTTACTGATAGTCAATAAGCACTGAGAGTTTAACGCTTGCGATTAACGCCTGGGTTTGTGCTTAACACCTACCTCACATATGTTGGTTTCAGTACACGAGCTAGCTAGCTTAGTGGTAAAAGACATCACTATCAGCGCAGGAGGTATAGGGTTCGATTACAGAGCCGACCGTGTCGCTACCATCTTGATGTTTCTTCGGAGCTGTGTCGCCAAGGCGCTAAGCTGCGGAGATGAGCCCCGTCACTCGTTAGACTCTTCGGGCCTTTGACATAATACCACGAGTATGATAAAGATATTAATTTTCTTGTGCGGAGTTTTAAGAAAATAACATTCGAACTGAAGTTACTGTGTCTTCAATTATCTCACCTTTTTGTGGATAAGTGAAAGAACACCGATACGTGTGAGAACTTGTTGACGTGATACGCCCTCTCGTGGCACACCATCCGAATAAGTATCAGCGTGGTCAGGACCAGGTTCACATAAATGACGCATGAATAATGACGTGTACGCGCTGAAACGAAGACAGTGATAAAAACTAAAGGCATGTCTACATTACGTTTACGCTAAGCGCTTAAACCAGTAAGTTCAGAATAATTCCTGACGCCAACTTTTGTTTCTTTATTATCTTCATAGGAGCAACAGGTTTACTCGCTTTCGATCAGAAATAATAAAGAAAAAAAAAAAATGGAGACGCTTAAGCGATTAAAATGCGCATAATGTGGACAAGACTTTAGACATAGCGTTTCAAAGAGTTTTGCTGGGGGTGGGATTTTCCAGATTCCTAATTCACAACAAATAGTGAAAACCTGTTCTAAACACAATTTGCATGCCTAATTGCCTATGCTTCATGGGCTTGCTCATCATAAACAAATTTTTAAGATAAAAATTGAAAAAGCGATTACTAACTGAAAAAAATCAATCATGATGCAGAGAGCCAACGGGCCTTAGGGCAACTAAAATAGGCAATGCAACGTCTGCGCATGGCAACTGATGCATAAATTACCCTGTCCCCATGTACAGTATTAGTGACTCCAAAAAAGTGATGATGACATCAAAAATTTCATTGTAACGCAGAAAGCCAGCGAGATTTTTGGCCCTCTACAACTAGACACGTGGAATCGTGGATACAGTAAACGAGTTCTTTATCAAACTTTCAAGCAAGTTTTACAGAACTAAAATAGTCGTTTAATCAGAGCTTTGAAAATCGATGACCAAAAACACGGATTTTTTCTCAATCTCACCGGAATTCTTTCTCTGATTTTCCACGGAGTTCTCGCACCAGCCACCGACTGTGGAAGTGCTCAGTTGGATGGATTCCGTACCGCATGACGAAGTTGAGATAAGTACGGCGTTGACGCATCGTGAAACCGAGAACCTGGAAGTTAATATCCAATGAGCATGGTTAAAAGATCGAAATAATCTTCAACGCGCTGGCGGTATCACGCCGCAGCATGTAACGAATGACGTGGCCCATCTCTACGGCTTGACGTCAGGGCTACACAGCTCTGAAAAAACATCGCAACGGTGGCGAGCTGTTGGTGACACTTGTATCGGATTTGACTAAGCCGGAAATAAAGCCCCACACCTTCTGCGCTCATGTTTTAAATCATTACGCTAACCGGTAAGGCAAAAAAAAAGATTCAAGCAGGTACGAATACAGACTATTCGATCTCAGCACAGTAATAGGATCTTAAGGAGCTTCCAGGCAATTTAAACCGTTTTAAGGAGCTTCCAGGCAATTTATCCTCATGGCCCAACGCTATACCAATCGGTTGTAACTAACGGGTACCCAACCACCCATTTCTCGTCCCTCAAAATACAATCAATAACCTCTACATTTAATATTCAAGCGAAGAGGTCACGCAGGTTAAGAAATAGTTAAGATGTTTCATAAGCTGCAAGAGATACAATTGTAAAGCACTGCCTTTAAAATAATCCCAATTTCTCGAGGGTTATTTCCATAAAGTGCAGGTTACTGTCGCCCATTTTATTTATCATTTTCAATTTGAAATGATAGCGCAACGGAGAGACGTAACACGTTGTCGTTCCTCCATGTACAGCAGAATGGGCTTTTTAGAATTTACTGCTGCTGAAAAAATATGGCAGAGATATGTAAACTGGATAGAGCGTTGCATCTACTCCTCTGCCACACAATACGCATCACTAATAGCAATTTCTGATAACGAAGTTTAGTTCGTTTCTTAATCGCATCGCTATCGCAGCGGTAGGTTCCGAATTCGATTCCCGGGCAGGTCAAACTGGATACAGTGTCGCCAACGGCTCGTACTGCTGCGACATTTTCGCAGAGTTGTCTTACCCAGGCGCTAAGCTGCGGATATGGGCCTCGCCACACGTTACACGATTCGGCGTAATACCGCGAGTATTGATTTTTTTAAAGTTAAAGCATTGACTACATATTAGTTACATGTAAGCGTACAAAGAAACAACTATTTTCAAATCAACGAACAAAAATGCAATGAGTTAGCGAAGGAAGCTATTAAACTGAGCATTGAGCATTATGAGCAACCACTTGAAAGTGTGCTCAGTATTATCAGCTCAAGTCAAAAACCGAACCGGTCAGGCAAGATCTTTAAAACACGTGCAGCACCACTAAACCACGCCGCTCACAACAACATATCAGTTAAACGTTTATGCACAGCAGAGTACCAAATTTAAGATTAGAATTAACCACCAGAAATTATCCCATTCGTCTTACCTCTATACTGCCACCCACACGGGCCAACATCGGAGGGAGAGGTCGGTCTTTGTCTCGTCCTCTTGCACGCCGCCGGCCTGCGTAAAAACATATTTTTGGATATAAAAAGACCAAAACAATAGAAATCAAATACCTTATTTCAAATTTCTCAAAACGTTAAATGAAAGTGGGACCATGTTTCACAATTTTTGATTAACATCAAAATTCGGTAACAAAATACCATGATTTGTATATTATAATTACAAAAGTAAGAACCAATAATATTTGAAACAATCGAGCATTTTCGAAACGTTTCGATTTATCCTATTGATACCATTGTCAATCTTATGCAAAGAGAATGAATTTCAACGCAAGTGGAAAAGATTGACAATGGTTTAAGTAGAAATCAAAATGTCTCGGAAATATTCAAATGCTTCATAGTTGTAAAGCACTTCTTTACTTCTGTTACACTCAATTCAGCTCAATTTATCCTCAGAAGAAATCAATCAACCGGTTAGTCAAATTTAGATGCGCAACGCAGTACATGACGATTGTCAGCGGCAAGGCCGGGCAGTACCGCGCGGAAGTTACAAATCCTACGTGACGGGTTCGATTCACGGCTGGAGCCGATCGCATGTGAGATGTAATAAGGCGGCTGCTGGCTTGCAGAGCGCAACTCACTTCGCAGTCTCTATGAATTTGTTGAACTTTCTGTCCAATATACGTTGAAAACAAACTCAGTTCAAGGGAAAAAAATTAAACCACAGTAATCCTCAATACTAAACTATGTAAGTTATTTATTATAAGTTCACATTAGTTCCACTTTTTACCTTCTTGATTTTCAAACTCTTCATCTTCGTCATCTGCTGCATCACTGATACCGCTGTAATCACTTCCATTATCTTCCCATCCTCCTGCTAAAAGTTAAGTTTAAACTTAATAGTAGATTAATTGTCACTAACAGTTACAAGCCCGGCAGCCCAGTGGTAGAGAGTTATATTTATGAAGATGTTATAGTTGTGCGAAAAAAATGCAAAAACTTGGTGCATGCAAAAATTATGAGCTTTTAAAGTTTCTTTTTTAAATTATTTTTGACCTCAAATTTGGCTCAAAAAAATAAATTAAGAAAATCTTTACTACATCCTCGATAATTTGTAACGAGTGGCGCGGCACATCTGCGCGGCTTAGCGACTGGGCAATGAAGCTTTGAAGAAACGTCGCAGCGGTGGCGAGCCGTAGGCGATTTCGTGTCGATGTGACCCGAACGAGAATCGAACCTCAAACCTTCCGCACCGAAATCATCTTCGTTATCATTAAACCAACCGGGCAGTCTCAAGAAATGATAGCTTTGAAAAAAGCTGTTTTCGCATTACGTTTTAAGAAACGCTCCGTCATAACTCATTAAGGCTATCTCTTCCTGCTGCGGAGTTGGAACAGAGCCTAACGCAAAAACAGTTTTTTCAGTTGTGCGCTGCCAATCAAATATTCCAGAAATCAAACATGGGTATACTCACCTCTACTTGATCGTTCCACATCAGCTGCAGTTGCATTCTCAGCATGATAATAATTAACTTGCTTTCGAATGCGCTTTCCTTTCCCTAATGTTGAAGCTATCTCTTCCTGCTGTTGCTCATAATGATGACGCAGAAGTTTCTCCCAATAATTGGCATCAGGTTGCTCCACCGTTTCTTTTATGATTTCCCGTTCAGGTTCAGGCTAAAAATAGCAAATCGAGCAAAAATCACATTTTGAATCACATTTTATTACCCTGCCCACATATCGAATTTTAGTGAGCTTTAGACCCACGGTTCTTGGCTCTAGCTTCTGCTTCATAATCAATTTTTTGATGTCATAGTTAAAAAAGTGGTTATGACATGAAAAAGTTGATTATGATGTAGAAACTAAAATAAAAGAATGGTTGGCCTAAAGCCCACTAAAAACGGACATGTGGACACTGGGCAGGGCGAATGCAAGCAGTAGCCTAGGGAAAGAAAAATATTAATTTCAGTGACTTCAGCTTCAAATCAATTGGACTATTAAGTCAGTCGAAAAACAAGCTTGAACCCACATTGAAACTGCTAAAAAGTCACTTTTTGTAACTGAAAACAGAACCTGGGACAAAACCCAAAATGAAAAATTTGACCTGAAGTCGGCATCAACCAGTTACCACAACTGAAAAGGCAGGGGTAAAAATTTGTTTTTTTTTTTCGAGAAATAAAAGGCTAAATTCTATTTTGGAAATCAAAGTTGAACATAATATACCCAACTATCACATTTAAAGTATCTTAGTACGTTGACGCAAACAAATTAACGAAGTGAGAAGCTGGGGAATCATTATTACGCAGTTGAAGTCAGCTCTATAATTGGATAAAATTAATGAAGATTCTAGATTACACAAAAAAATTGAACAGTAAATGTATTTACTCAGCGCAATTTAAAACATAGAAAATTAGAAATACTCAACTAACAACTTAAATAACACAGTTTTCACAGACATCTCTCTTCGTGGCAGCTGTTTCGCTCAGTGGAGCTCATCAGACAAGTCACGTGGCCACGGCGAGGAACAACTAACGATTGTCACGAAGAGGTCTTGGTGAGAACTATGTCATGTAAGTTTTTAGTTCAGTATTTCTATGTTTTAAATTAAGCTGCGTAAATATCTCGAGGAACAGGAACTATCTCTATCGAGGGAGGGGCACAACACTACCTTTTTATCGAGTAAGCCAAGATATACTAACTATTGTGTTTCATTTTTTCACCGTTTTTGAATTGAAACACGTTCGGGGTCGCATCTGATATAGTTTTCGACACTGATCCTACACGTATTTTTTTTCGTTTATGACGTCATTAAGAAGTTTCAGCGCGTGTTTGAAGTTAAGTCATAGTGCATTTTAGCTAATTTTGCGTATATGGAAAACCGCGTATGTTAGAAAGCTGGGAGTAGTGTCAAAACGCGCAGAAGGGTCGATTTCACACACGCTAACTTCAAACACGCGCTGAAACTTCTTAATGACGTCATAAACAACGTTTAGACGTTTAAAAAGTTACAATCATTTTCCATGAGCAACAACTTTTTGAAAAGTAAGAATCATTTCCCTCGAGGTTCTCTGATCATTCAAAAATGTTATCATCTCCTCTTGTGGAATTCGGTGTCCCATGGACAGCAGCACGTAACCTTGCCATTGAATATTTTCGGATATTCTGGGATCTCGCACTTACATTATTTTGCATTTATCAAAGATCGTACCCAAGCAATCTTTCGATACAACCTTCGCACCTTTTCTACAGCTTTCTTGCCCCTTTTTCTTTTGCTCGTTCAAATTATGCCACCAAACCTTTCGACTTTGTTTGAGTTCTATTGTAGCTGATAATTGGCAAACTTGCAGCTTGCCAAATATGATGACATCATCGACTATTTTATTTTTAAGTCGTTGAAACCAGGCATTTATTCAAAAATTCCGGCTCGCATTCGCTGCAAAACTCGCGTAAATAGTAGTAGTGATTGATTACATCTATGTTAAGAGGTAATTCATTCTTCCTATTCACCAAGGACATTTCAGTAACTGATCATTTCATTATTTGTGCAATAGCAGGTAATACAAAATCAGTCAATAATGTTGCTTACAAATCATTTATTGAAAAATCGATTTCGGCTAATAAACCATCTTCAGTACCTTAATTAAAGAATGCTGGCGATTCTCCTCACCATCACAATGGTTCACACTCTGATCGTTTTACTGCCATTTTCTGATCCATACCGCAACTAATCTAACTGCCCCACTATCTTACCTCGCTATCTGCACTACGTAGTTAACATTTTGACAACTTATCGTGTTTATCAGGTGATTCCATATATTCTTCGGTTATTTCATAACGGAATATTAGTGCCCAATAACAAAATACCGAAGGTAATTCGTGAGATAAAGCTCTTTTTGTGCTATGAAACAGTATCAATAATGCTTAGGTTTAGTTTTTATCAAATAACTTCTTTTTTGATGCAAATAGGTGGTTTCAGTCTGTTGCAAAGGTATAGGAAACCGACCCTTCTGCGCGTTTTGACACTACTCCCAGCTTTCTAACGTACGCGGTTTTCGATATACGCAAAATTAGCTAAAATGCACTATGACCTAACTTCAAACACGCGCTGAAACTTCTTAATGACGTCATAAACGAAAAAAAATACGTGTGGGATTAGTGTCGAAAACTATATCAGATGCGACCCTGAACGTGTTTCAATTCAAAAATGGTGAAAAAATGAAACACCCCAAAACTAACTCTTCAGGGAAGTATCAACATTAGAGAAACAAAACATCGCTTACATCAACCTTTCGACCTTATCTCAAGGTTATCATCAGGATTATGTTTCTCTACTATATTTCTACTACATATGTCTACTATTGAATTTTTTTGAGTAATCTGGAATCTTCATAATATTCTTTTCTCCCTATCTTATTTAAGCAAAATTTGACAGCAATGTCAACCGGTTTACCTCCACGTGTTTATCGCTGTATTTGTACGTGGCTACTTTAAACGAGCTCAAATACTCATTGATTTGGGAATTTTCTTTTTCTTTTGCTTCTACTCCTTCCTTGCTTCGATCCAAGAGAGCGTCTATCGCTTTATCATCATAATGAATGAAATCATTGCCTTCAGTTTCTGAAATACAAGTATTTTTCAATTTAAAACATGCAACAAAAATATACTCGCAAGGAGTTCTTAGGAATGTAATAAACACGGGAGGAAAAACTCTAAACGAGGAAAAATAAAATCACAATAAATCTTAGAACTGGACGTTTCGACAACAAAGAATCAGCTGCGATCATCAGCAGTGTAAGCAAGGTAGCATCCTTCGAACCTTTTATACTGTCTTGCTTACACCGCTGATGATAGCAGCTGAATCTATTGTTGTTGAAAATCCTATTTTAAGTTCTACAGTGGCTTTATCTTTTCTCTTAAAGAGTTCTTTTCTGTTACAGTGACAGCAAGCACAAGACAAGTCAGCGCTTTTACAGGGTGGCTGCTTAACTTGATACGCCACACGGCCTTATCGTGAAATTGTTGAAGTTGAAGATTTATGTTTCTAGGAAATCCGAAGAGAAGTGGCTCAAACTGAATCGAAGTGGGTAATGGGCATCAAAGCAAGAAAAAAGTCAGAATTAAAGTCGTATCAATACTATTGTGGCAAGAAATTTTGTTCGATATCATTCTAATGCTAGCAGACACTATATTTTATAGCAGCTAGACGTGAGAGTTTGATTGTAATCAGTATCGATGACAGCAAAAAAAGAATTGCATTTTCCAAATTAGCGGCAAAGAGCGCATCACAAACTAACAAAAAAGGCGCTTAACAAATTTGGTTGCATAACGTTATCATTAAACGGCGGTATAGCTTTGTAAAAAGTTGTTTTTCCATTAGGCTTCAAAAAACGCTCTGACATTACTCTTATGCGTAGCTTTGAAAAAAGCTGTTTGTCCCAGAAGCGTTTCATGAGGCAATCGTCAGTGCTTTTTTTTTTAACTACACGTAAGAGTTATGACAGAGCGTTTCTTGAAGATCAATGCGAAAGCAGCTTTTTCAAAACTATACTACAGCGTCATCAACGTACCATCATCGTCTTGAAACAAAGAAGCAGTTCCAAATCGCAAAATATCATCCAGTTCTTGTTTCGACATGAGAGTTGTCTTTGATGACCCCATACCAGGCCGTACTACCAAGTGTGTCAGCATCATTTTCTTCTTGGCCACCTAGTTTGTAAAAACTTGCTCTGTTAATTCCGTTAATAAACCATCACTTGTACCACAAATGTGACAAACATTCGTAAAATAAAACGTTTCTACAAAAAAAAAATGCTGAAGAATCAATAATAGGGTGGAGTGAAAAAACTTGTTTTTGGAAATTGGAGGTTAGGGGGGTCTACAAATCTGGCAAACCATCTAAAACCAACTTCGATAACTGTTTATTGAGGTTGGACTGCATACGCGGCCACCTACCTCCCTAAAAGTTGCTGAAGGGGGTCAAATTTCTTACAACACACGTAACTTTCGATCCACACACCGTAGAAAGCTGGTTTTGGTCTTACAAGCTGCGAAATGTCTGAGTTTCTACCTGCTCTAATTAAACATTTAGACGTGCAGTCAATGGTTTTTGAGTTATTTGCAAAAAATCGTATTTTGTAGTTTTTCTTCTAAGCAGTAATTCTATAATATGATTTTTTGAAAATACTGAAAAACCATTGACTATACGAGTAAATGTTTAATTACAGCCGGTAGAAACATAGACATTTCGCAGCTTTTAAGACCAAAACCAGCTTCCTAGGATCTGTGGATCAGAAGTAGCAGGTGTTTTGAGAAATTTCACCCCCTTCAGCAACTTTTAAGGGAGTAGGTGATTGGGTTTGCGGTCTAACCTCAAAAAATTGCTATTAGCGCTGAATTTAGGTGGTTTGCCAGGTTTTTGGACCACCCCCAACATCCAATTTCCAAAAAAAAATTTCACCTCACTCTAGAAATTTGACCCCCTACAGCAACTTTGGGGAGGGGGTAGGTGGCTGGGTTTAGTGTCCAACCTCAAAATATTGTAATTGGTGTTGGTTTTAGGTGGTTTGCCAGGTTTTTAGACCCCCTCCCCATCTCCAATTTCCAGAAAAAAGTTTTTTCACTACACTCTAATCAATAACATTCAAAATTTTTTTTGTATTTTTGTTTTGCATGCATAACGTTTCGATGTTTTCGGTTTTCTTGACCCTTATTTTGCAAGGTAATGACAAGAGTATCAGTATTTTTATTCAACAGTGTGACGCAACACAGTTTTCATACATTCCATAGGAGCATTAAACGATAGCGAACTCTTAAGCACAGTGTTGATCTGCCAACGCGAGGTTGCAAGCTTGGCAATATGCACATAGCACACTTAGCGTCGGAAACGCAGAAAACGCACCTTTAAGCGAGTACAACCACACAGATACTAGCCCATCCCGAAGTGAGATTTCAAATGGTAAAATATAAATTTGTCATAGCAATGCAAGTATACCATCTTACCACGAGTTTATTTTAAAAAAATTTTAAAAATAGCTGAGTTTCAAATTATATTACACTGAAAATGCAGCAGTAATTGAGGGAAACTGTGAAGTGAGCTTGCGCTCTTCGAATCAGCAGTCATCCAGTATACAATAAGTCAAAGCGATCGGCTCCGGCCGAGAATCAAACCCGTCACGTAGGATCTGTATTTCTGTATCTGTAACCTGCGCGCGGTACCGCTAGGCTACGTAAACCATATATTTGAATCAAAACCACAAAATTCAAATTTACCTCTGCGACTCTCTCTTCTACAGAGTTCTTTGTGACAAAACGATAAATCATGACTTTATTAGTCTGTCCTATTCGATGAGCTCGACTGAACGCTTGGATATCATTATGAGGATTCCAGTCACTGTCGTAAATGAACACTGTGTCTGCAGTCGCCAAATTGATACCAAGACCACCCGCACGTGTTGAGAGAAGGAAGGCAAAATGATCGGAAGACGGCGCTAAAATCAACACAAGATGAAATTTTTACGGAATAATCTTCTGCGCATGAATTGGCCAAAGGTAGCTATTAAGACTCCGCGATAAAATGTCGCGCGTTAGTATTCGTTATGGCGCTACAAATCCCAGCCACTATTTCGAGGTTAAAAACAGAAAAACTTTCTACAAAGTTTAATAACGCCTTCTCGCATAATTATTCATCACCAAGATAGCTCCCCCTAAAATAAGCATAACAAAAATAGTACTAGAATAGATCTCTACCTCCCAACCGCTGCCGTATAAAGTTACAGTGCAACTTGAATTTATTTATTTCAAAATAAGGTTAAGCCGACAACAGTATTGACATCACCGCATTGGTTAAAAAAATGACCAAATAGAATGAAATTCTAAAAAGCATCTGAAATTGTTAGTGCCAAAGACTGTCAATTTACCGCATCGCAATTCATAATGTATTTTCTCTGTCAATTGCTCAGTGCATACAATGCTGTTTACTTTTTCAAATAGAAACTATTTTATGTGACAAAAAAAGGGTTTTCCAATAGCTACACAATAGATCAAGAATTGCCAAAGAGTATTTGGCTAATTGATAGATTTTAGATATAAAATCATACAAAGCGCAGGCACCGTTAAATCTATCAATTGCTTCTTGTCTGACGGAGCCAGTTATAGAGCCATCAATTCTCTCGTATCTGTAACCTTCATACTCAAGAAAATCTTCAAGAATATCAAGCATACGCGTCATCTGTAAAGTAAAACAAGCATCATTCAACAACATGATTGCATGAAAATCAAAACATGCTATCGTTCTACAAAATCCAACAACTGAAAAAAATTCTCAGCAGACAGTCAGTTTTTTAAGTCTCTATTCTCCTGCTGATAAATTAGGAAAATTAGCAATTTAATTACAAATATCATAGCCAAGTAAACAGCCAAAAGCACTTGGGCGTTTCGATGCACTTCTGGTGCCATTGTCGATACTACAAGCCTACGGAGAGAAATTCCTTCCTTTGCATCAAAGCATAAGCACCAGCTAAGCGAAGGCTTACCGCATTGACAATTGCACCAACACGTCCGTCCAAGTACTTTTAGCTGTTCTTGGCAGTGATATTTGTAATCAAATTTCTAACCAACTCTCAATTGTACCGTCTTATAAACTGGTTTTCGGAAAAACAGCTTAGTGAACTGAAAGTCCGACAGTAAGTGAGGGAAACTGCGAAGTGAGCTTGCGCTCCTCGAATTAACAGCCACCCGGTTAATATGTCAAATGCGATCGGCTCTAGCCGCGAACTGAACCCGTCACCTAGGATCTGCACTGTAACCTGCGCACGGTATCGTTAGGCTATGTCGCTGACATCTACCACAATGTTTAAAAAAGCATCAAACAGCACCGCTTTGGATAGAAAAAGAATGAAGCATATTATTACGAATGCAAAGGTGGTAGAAGCATAATAAAGATGTCTTATGATTAGTCTAGCCTTTATTTCAAAAGCCCAAAAACTGGAACTTTAAATATCACCTGTGAAAATATAAGAACGCGATTTCCTTGTTCTTTTAATTTCCTCAGCATTTTCTGCAAAACTATCAACTTTCCTCCTGTCTTGGTCAACTCCGATCCTTCGAATGCTCCGTTCGGACTCCGCTTTGCTTCCTAAACACGAAATTAATTTTACAATGGGAAACATTAAGGTTTGACCAAATAAAAAGCATAATCATTAAATTAGCACAAGAATAGAACTACTACACCGCCCGGTTGGAGAGGTAGTTTCGGTGTGGAAGATCTGGGGTTTGATTTCCGGACCAGTCAAATCGTACAGAGTCGCCAACGGCTCGCCACCGCTGCGACTTTTCTGCGGAGTTCGAAGCTGTGTAGCACAGGCGCTGACATGCGGAGATGAGCCTCGCCACTCGCATAGGTGTAATACCGCGAGTATAATGAAGGTTTTTATAAATTAATGACACAATTATTACGCACGATTATTGATAAGAGAGATTGCGTTGTGAGGAAATAAAGATTTCACTTCATAAGAAAACCGAAAAAACTCAATGTTACACACAAAAAAAATTTCGCGCATCAGCTGGCACGGTGAAGAGCTATAGGCCTATTCAATTGAAAAAAGCAAATTTCATGACAGGTCTAACGCTTCAGGGAATCGTGCGGTAAGCTCGATTCATGACCAAGCTTTAACATTCACTCACTACTTAATTTGAAACTTACATTTTTTATTACTAAAACAATTATCACATCTACCACAAATTTAATTTTATTAACTTTTTCTATCGGATACTCTAGCTTTACTCTCATAGCATAGTTTAATCTAGCACAGCAACGCAAACCGGACGGTCAGCGTATCAGTGCGGAAGGTCATTGGTTCGATATGGGGTCAGTCATAGTGGAAACAGTGCCGCCAACGGCTCGCCACCGCAGCAATACTTGTTGCAGTGTTGACCATGTGCTAAGCCATGGAGAGGATTCCTGCCGCTCGTCACACTTTGGCGTAATATCGCGAATGTAATGAAAATTTGATTTTTTAGTATGAAATTCCAATTTGCTTGCAACCAGATTAATCATAAATCGATTGGACTCATTTTAAACCTAACAATCCCAATCACCTCTGCTGCTTTGTTGAATAGATAAGGATGATTGCAGCATTTTTTCAAATCCATCATAATGTTGAGAAGAGAGGAGTTATTCGGTCCACCTCGGGAATTTAGAGCTTCAAAATTACGAGCAAGGATGTAGCGATAAAATTTTCTCTGCATCGGAGTTAAATTGACTCGAACGATAAATTCGCTCTTTCCAACCAAACCCTGTAAAAAGCAAAAGTCGCGTTCGAAAGACGAAAAGCAAAGTTTCTACTTGATAATCGCAACTTCTAATGCGGTCAATCAAGTATTTTTACGCCAACACTACATTTTTCAGCTCGCAGAGAAGTACACAGTGATTAATAATGACACAAATAATAATAATAACCATTGATTTTTAATATCTCTGCTTGCAACTGTAATTATCGATTGGAATATGCCTTGGAAAACGACGAGATACAAAGGCGGTGGCGCTCAAATTGAACTAATCAGGGTGAAGTAATGCAGGGTTGGTGAGTTACAAAGCAAAGTAAGAGTTCGAGCACTAAGACTTGGCATATAAGTTGACATTCAGACACAAAAATAACGTGCATCTGGTTTCGAGATCTGCCAAACCAGAACGATACGAAAACTGCAACGACCTTACTAAGTAACCGTAGAGCGAGACACATCGCTGTTTCACGCTATTAGTCTTCATCAGCCGCATTCAAGTAAAAAGTACATTCATCTTTCAGAATGATTGACCCGAAGTGAGCCAATAACTGAAGAAAATGTAACCTTTGTGGTACGTAACAAAAGCTATGCTACACTCCAGTCAAATTTGCCATGCGGACAAGGTACAATAGTAAAACGACGCCGCCCTTCCTGGCCTACTTTACTGTCTTCAGTGTGATTAGTTGCATCCGTGGCAAACTTCCACTTCGCACGAAGTTAGAAAGCTTACCTGTAATACGTCGGCTTTGAGTCTTCTGAGCATGTGCGGGCCTAACATTTCGTGCAGTTTTTTCACTTGATCTTCTTTGGCAATTTCAGCAAATTCATCCAAAAATCCATTCATGTCTCTGCATAATTAACACAAAAATACTAACTCCCGTAATATCATTACTTCTATTGCAAAAAGCAGCACAGCACACCTACATACTACAATGATGTTGTCTTTACCAAATGCTATTGCAATTATAACGAAAATAAACAACTTTTTTCACATTTAGGGCCGCATTTAGACAATGAGAGAGGCCCTAGGTTATTTTGATCTCCCAAAACGTCCTCACGGTGGATCTCAAAAAAATGGGTCTTTCTGTAACCGTCTTTCGGGCCCCCAGGCTTATGCCTGCAAAACCTATTGGTAAATCCTACCCTGTTTACAACATTAGCTTAAATCTCTTCTTATCCCTTGCTTCCTCCACCACACACACTTTACTGTTATCAGCAATATGCAAGTTCTGCAAACAGAAAAATATTTGGGAATCTTACGTGAATTTATTTGGACATAAAAAGTTAAGCAGGTGGAACAATTCTTCGAGGTTATTTTGAAGTGGTGTTCCTGTCAGGAGGAGCTTGTGTTTCACAGTATAATCCGATAATACTCTGTTGAAACAAACAAAAATACTCGCAGACGTTAAAAAGAATGGTATTACCAAGTCAGCATTTCCACTTTACAAGGGCCATAGCCAAAGGACATTCATTATTAGATGCAATTAAAAATTTCGATGTCATAAAAGCTGTTTTCAATTACTGAGTTTAAAAGCAATTTGTGATATAAAAAACTCACGATCTTGCGAGCACAAACAAGTGGATTTGTAAACAGGATAAGAGTAACTCGTTCAGTACTGCACAATATGCATACTTAACAGTTAACACACATACCACCAAATAATGTCTATCACAATAACGAATGGTCAACTTTTTTGGTTTGTTATAGGTTTCATTAAAAAAATTGTTTTTGTAACCACACTGCGACATAACGCTTGCATATTCCTACAGAAGTTTGGCTTTGATTTTAATATGCATTTCAACCGGCTCGATTAGGCAAAACTTAAAAAAGCGATAACGTTCAGACAAATGCACTTACTTGAAAAACTTGGATTGATTGTTTTTGAGCCTGTGTGCTTCATCAATGCAGACCATGACCCAGTCCACGGACGATAGGGTGGTTGCATCAATCGTGCACATTTCGTATGACGTTAGTAACACGTGGAACTTCACTTGGCATCCAGACTACAAAAAAAAAGAAATTCAGGAAACTCATTTTACCTATTGCGGCTCTACTTAGTGCGGTTAAACACTAAATAGCACAAGAACTTAAGGTTTAAAACTTTGCTTTCAGTTCAACGACATCATTTGAAAATCGACTGCAAGCTAAGACAATTGGCACACAGAAACTTCAAAATTACATCAAGTTTAATCCAGAAACATGGACCCTTTAGCGATAGCAAACCTGCAAAGAACCGAAAACAAAAAATTGTACATGGACTATGGGCACCACCACCACAGGCACCGCATTACTAAGATTAACGTAACATTACGGATTTGAAACTAAGTTAGGCTACAAGTCATTGAGCTAAAGTTAGAAGTATTATTATCTGACCGTCATTTTTATCGCCTTTCGTTTTAAAGCAAATTTCTACTCCCGTACAGGATGTTGCAAGCATGCCCTCGCTTTTGTTTTTAACTTGCACGCCATAACGTTAATCGCTTTGGTGCCTCTTCCCTTTTCTTGCACCAATTGCCATTGTTATATTTTTTCATTTTACCGTACTCTTCAAAGTGTTGACGGTGCGAAAATAAAAGACAGTGCTGCTTATTACTTCATGCGATTTTACCTTTATACCTTCATACGATAACTTTACCTTCATACGATAAGCTTTCGGTCCTGATCGAATAGCACCATCATCAAATGAGAATTCATTATCTCGGATGACAGTTCGTGAATCACGATCTCCATAATAGGACACCACATACAGGTCCGGGGCCCATAGTTCAAATTCTCTCTCCCAATTGATCATTGTAGAAAGGGGGACAGAAATGAGAAACGGGCCTTTAGAATGACCCTAAACAGAAACATTAACGAAAAAAAGAGGTGGTTCAATGCTGCTTCGGGCTATTAACCCTCATCAGTTTCCTCTAAGCCAGGATAAATCCTATTCAAAAATAATTAACTAACGTAGAAAAATGACTGCACCGGCAGGTTAGCTCAGTTGTTAAGGCATTGCTATTAGTGCGGGAGGTCTGGGGTTCGAATCCCGGGTCGGTCAAATCCGTACGGTATCTCCAACGGCTCGCCACCGCTGCGGCGTTTTTTCGCAGCTGTGTTGTTCTGGCGCTAAGCTGCGGAGATGGGCCCCGCTACTCGTTACATGCTTCGGCGTAATATCGCGAGTATAATGAAGATTTGATTTCAATTTTTAGAAAAATGATTGCTTTAAATATAAAGAATTATCAGGAGAAACTGACGTTATAGTGGAACTTAACAAACTTAAGATGATGGACAAAAGATACAAATGTTCAAAATACGACTAATATCGTAGTCAGCATAGCATAGACTAGCAACTTTTCGTCGAGGAATTTCAGTTAGCGTTGTAAAGGCTACATACAAAACATAACCTATTCGTAAGCACAGCATTTCACGGTGATCACCTACTAATCTCCAATATTTTTGCTACACCTACACCCTATAACACCCTAACACTATCTCATGCTGTTCCGGTTAAACGGTAAAATCTGCAAATATAAGCGCACTCACCTCAGCTATAAGCGATTTTATAAACACTATAGTTTGAATTGTCTTCCCCAAGCCCATCTCATCAGCCAAAATTGTGTCGGTTTCCTGCCAAAAATACAGTAATATTATTGAACACATCATACCAACAAAAATACTTCCTAATTTAACCAAAGTCGAGATTGTAACGAGTCGAGCCGATGACTTCGCACGTCTCTTGAGATAAAGAAGTAGGCAAGAGAATAGCACTTTATCATAGTGCTTAAACACACCGCTATCGGTGCGGGAAGTCTTGGGTTCGATTCCCGGGCCGGTCAAATCGGACAGTGTCACCAACGGATCGCCACCGCTGCGACGTCACTGCGTTGCCCAAGAGCTAAGCCGCGGAGATGGGCCCTGCCTGTCGTTACACGTTTCGGTGTAATATCGCGAATATAATGATTTGTTTTTTGATATAAAATCACACCTGAGCCCAGGAGAAACGCAGCCAATTAAGACCTTCTAATTGATAATCATGCAGTGATAAACCAAGATCGGTGATAAAAGCAGGTTGGTCTTCGTATTTTTCAGACGGCTGAAATAAAAAATTTGTTGAAACATAACCATAATATCAGATAAAGTAATCCGTAAAAAAATTCAGTCGAGTATTCCCTTCTTTCAAGACAGACGTTTCGATAACGCTGAGTCAGTCGTCATCAACAGCAGTGTAAGATAGGCTGCGCAAATGAAAGTCGCAGCTTGCAATGAAGTTTGTGCTGCAATGCTTATTGCTTAGCATATAGTTTGCTGATAATAGCATTTAATCGTTTAGTATTAATAAAAGTTACCTTAAACATTATTTGTGCAAGGTATTTCCACTGTGTATTTTGTGCAATGCACATTGCACAAAGAAAATTATTTTGATTTCAACCTCATGAAGCTTTAAAACAAATGTTTATTTTGTAACATACATCAGGCCGATCGTCTTTTTTCTTCTCTTCTCTTTTTTTCTTTTTCTTCTTTTGATCACGTGCTCCTTCAATTGATAACCTGGTAAAATATTGACGTCATTGACCAAATCCTTGTTTCACACCCAAACTTCCTACCTGTGATCCTTGTATTTTTGTATCTCTTCTTTCAACCCTGGTATTTCGCGATCTTCTCGTTCCCATGTTGATTTATCATATGGCAGGTTGCGCCACTTTACCAAATATTCAAGGACGGAGCTACGACCAACTTTTCTGAAATCCAAAGAAAAACCACTGGTTTTAAGTGACTGAGCACTGAAAGCGGAGAAAAAACACGTAAGCCTTTGCGGTAAAGTCAATTTTCTTTGCATAGCTTTGTAGATGACCCGTATTTAAATCGTAATAGCACCGTGCTCCTAGTTAACGCGTGTCATAATTTCGCGTGTTCAACTGTCGAGTGTCTATTTCAATTTCCACGTGTAAGTAGCACAGAGATCAAAAATGGCAGTATCAACCATTGCAACGAGCTAACAAAATTTGCCAGCCAAAAGAACTGCTTGGTTGGTCTACAAGATTACAATCCATTAACCCGGAAAAGTGAGCTAGCCATCTCTCGAGTCAGCAGCTATCATGCTTGTATTATACACATGGACCAAGAGAGTGACTAAATGGTATAAAAGCGCTGAACGTCGATGAATCATTTTTACGATGGCTAAATCATGAGGCTGACGGGCTCAATTCTTGTCCATGGTCATTGGTCAATCTGCATTTTTTTCAAATTAAATGCTTTACAACAACTAATTTAACTATCTTATCCAACGGCAGATTGCTAACAAACAACAAAATAAAAAAAACGAAGAATCAACGGAAAACTCGCCACTGACAACGTCCAAGCGAATTTGCCATAAACATAGCAGTTCTTACGTGACAAGACAAAAGAAACGAAAAATAACCGAGTTAAGAAAATACTGCAGCTATACAACTTAATAAAACAACTTAGACGGCTGAGTGGTAAAAGCGTCTGCCTCTAGAGCCGTAAACTCGGGTTTGATTCAGAGTCGGGTCAAACCAATGTCTGTAAAATTGGTATTCACTGCTTCCCAGCTTGACGCTCAGAATTAAAGGAACAGTGTGGAGAAGCTGTGAAGTTCACTAGTTTTGCCGTTAGGAAAGGTACTAGGCAGGATTACCCCATAGTGGTGTGGTCGGCAACTCCTAAGCAAGCTCGTTATAGCGCTTTGATCGCTTCCTCGTAATAGAAGGATAATATGTTACTAAATACAAAATATAAGTTGGTGGTTGCACCTGTGATTCAATAATCTGTGAATGGCTAGCCAATCAGGCTGGATACCGTAGCGATAGAATCTGGAGATTAGATCTTTGTTGGTCCAGTCATCATCTTCATCAAATGGAGTGGGCTGCTCCATGTCGTTACGACGACTAAAGGTTCGCCACTGCAAACCAAAAGTTTGTCACGTAACCATTGTAGGCATTTTCATTTCACAACTTTACCACCCTTACTTTCTCGTGCTGCTGTACCGCTTGTCTTGTGCAATATATATTCACATACATCAAATCAAATCTTCATTACACTCGCAGTACTACGCCGAAACTTGTAACGAGTGGTGGGGTCCATCTCCGCGGCTTGGCGCTTGGACAACACAGATCCGAAAAAACATTGCAGAGGTGGAAAGCCGTTGGCAACAGTGCGCCCGATTCGACCGACCCAGGAGTTGAACCAAAGATCTCCAGCACCAATAGTGACGTCGATAACCATTACGTCAAGTGGACGGTGTTCTCTCGTTTCAGCATCGTCTGCTTTGCACAAAGAAACGTCGGTCTACAGCTTAGAATCTCCATTAAGAGGAATGATTAAGCACACATTGTACACAAACACGACTATTTAACTAAAGCAAATTACTGGCTCCTCCGCAGTTCACGACTATTGATAGCAAATTTCAAAACAGCCTCAAGCGATTGTGACCAACCTTGTCCTCATGTATATACAATACATTGTCGGCGAACCAAAATCTCGTGGGTTACAAATAAATTCTTGATGATTGAGCCACTTTTTTCTGAACTGTGATGCGGATTATTTGATTATGAAGAAATGACCCACGAGTTTTTGGCTCATGGAACACGTGGACAAGATAACTTTGTCGCAGTCACCGAGTAACTAGTATAAAAAACATATCAATCTAAAATTTGCAAGAACGTTTCATACCTGGTGAGGACAGAAGATCTCCATTCTTAATTCAATCACCCACTCGACATCCCAGAATGAAAAATCAACATATTTGACGAGAAATTCGCGCTGCTTGTAACCCCACAATTTCTTCATGTTCCCTTCATGACCGGGCCGTTCGTCAGGTACTTCTGTGTAAGGTGCATCTCTCCATCTCCACGCAAGTATACGCTGAACTTTGCCTTTCAGCGCTGGGCACTGTAATAAAATTTGGGTCAAAAATTTGCTGCCATGAGCAGTTGAAAAAAATTAAAACAAAACATGCTTATGAAAAAGGCGAGTTTAAATATACTTAGACAATGCTGTACTAGAATACTTATACAAGTCGAATAATTCATACAGTACAACCATAAATGGACATAATCGGAAAACTACTCAAAAACCATTTGTGTTGTTCTTCAAAAAAAAATCATATCTTTCTTATACACGTAGTATTACTCCGAAGCGAGCAACGAGTGGCAGGGCCCGTCTCCGCGGCTCAGCGCTTAGGCAACACAGCCCCGAAAAAACGTCGCAGCGACGGCGAGCCGTAGGCGACACTGCGTCTGATTAGACCGGCCTTAGAATCAAATCCCAGACCTCCGGCAACGACAGCGATGGTTTAACAACTGCGCTAAGCGGCCGGTTCGAAAGCTCGTAAATTCACGTCAAAACTCGTTCAAAAGCAAAAAAGATTCTACGCAAAAACTATGGTATTAACTCAAAGTAAACATCTAATTTCCAACAAAGAAACAGAATCACAAACCTAAGATCATTTTCCTCATCTTACATGATGCAACAACTTACTGTACAACGTGGACAGGACCATTCTCCCTCTGGAACATGGGCCGCAGGGGGGTTTAGGCAGTTGAGATGATAGGAATGAGGACAAGTGTCACATATTAACAGATCTCCTCCATCCTTACACACTGTGCAGAACTCCATATGATCATCATGCGGTTCTTCCTCTTCAGCTTCTTCCGGTTCAAAATCATCTTCATCCTCCTCATTGCCTGTCTTTTGCTGTACTCCGTTCTTCACCTGAATTTGAAGCAATAATAAATGCCGAAAAAAAATGGCGCACATGAATGCTGCTACGATTTCGTAAACTTGTTAAATATTTAAATTTTCTATGGAATAAAACACTGCCATGATCACGGAAGCGTGAAACAGACCTCAAGATTATTAAATAAATACAACCAAATTAATCAGTTATATTTTGTTCCAGTCGTTAAGATTATTGAGCACTATTATTTGGCTATGCAAGATTTAACATTTCTCTGCCAACTAATTCAAACATACGCCAGCGCTTCGCCAGCGTGGAAAACCTACGCCAACATTACGTTTCTGTGCAGAAAAAGTTCGCAAAGCGATTACCAAAACTTCTACAACAATTACGCCTGATCAGCTAAACAGGAAATGGACGAATGTACGATAAGTTCGGCACATATTCAACCAAATAAAAAACTTGAAACTAGCATCGTTTCGTAGTTGCTTTCTTAAAAAGTCATGATCGCAAGGTCTGAGTTGAAACCCACGCAAGTTTCGTTTTTGCGTGCTAGGATAAATATACAAGTTACCAAGTAGGTAAGGCAGAAAAAATAGGTGAGTGGCTAAGAAACAGTGTCAACTAAAAAATTATTATAAAACTCGGGCAATTCAGCGAAAAGGTTCCGGCATAATAACGCCGGAAAACTGAGTTGCTAGAAGCACCAAAGTGTTAGAAACGAATAGAAGGTGTTTGCCCAAATTAAGGAGTCGTAATATGTATGCCTTAAAAGGAGATAACATGTATTGTTTTACGAAAACAAGTTATAATACAACTTACGCAAACAGGACATGGCCACCAACCATCCGGGGGCTTATCCAGGGGTGGCTCCAAACACACGAGATGGAATGCACGGGGACACCCATCACACAAGATAATCTCACCACCTTGCTTGCATACGTCACAATAATCTTGATGGTCTGTTTCGTATCCATCCGCTTCTACAACGCAAAATTACCACAAAATTGCTTTCATCGTTAAGACCAGCTCACATTTACCCAGTCCACATCTCCAATTTTTGTGGGCTTTAGGCCATGGCAATTTTTTTCACGTCACTAAGAAATTGATTATGATACGAAGCAGAAACTAAAACCAAGAACTGTGGGCTTAAAGCTCACTAAAATTAGGCATGTGGATTGGGTTAATATGACTTTCACGGCGCCAACTTTCGTTTCTATATTATCTCCGTTGGAGCAACCAGCTTACTAACGACGTAAATAATAAAGAGAAAAAAGATGGAGCTGCTAAGCGATTAAAATGTGCATAGTGTACACAAGATATATTTTAATAAAGCATAATTTGTTATTTGTTACACAAAAAATCTTGGTTGGTTTTGCCCGAAAATCCACCAAAAGATCACTAGTAGAATAACGAGATGATGCTAACGTTGCATTATGAACATGGATGAGAAACAGATGTTGAAAAAAAAAATGATTCATTACCCTGCGCGGTTTTTTTCTTCTTTCCATTTGCTTTTTTCTTTCCTTTTCCTGCCTTCTGGTAACTCCTCCTGGAAGAAGGACGACTTGAAGAGCTGTCACTGGCTGCAGCTATATTAGCAGCGGCAAGAGTCTGTTCAAATTCCAAATCCGATTCGTTATCAGAAGGAGATGCTTCTTCCTCGCTCTGAAATTTAAACGAAATTTACCTCAAAAAAATTTTTAGTGTTTTTGAAAGTTACAAAACATGGTCGATTTGCTTGAAAATTAGCAGCAAGAGAGGAAGTAAATTAACACGGTGTTTCAAAATTTGCAGTTATCGCAAAATTAATATAAATTGCTAGCATAGACGTCGATTTTCAATAAACTGTATTAGACAAAAGTAAAAAAATGAACAAACCAAGAATGCAGCATAACTAAGCTCATCGTGCAAAAATACGACACTTGCTATAAATTATCTAATTTTACACATTTTTTCATGCAATACAGTAGCTTACTGCTCACAAAAAATGTCACTTTAAATAAATTAATCATGTTCGGAGAAAATAGACTATTTCACATCATAGATTTTACGAGTGAAGCCTACTTCGGTTTATAAGAAAACTTGATCGAGATAATATTACCAAGCATTAATTTGCCTAATGTTGCCAGTATGTTACTGACCGAAGCTCCCTTTTTCTTCCTCTTGGTAGGTAATCGAATGCGAAGAGGTGCAACTTTCTTTTCTTTTTTTTGCACGCTTTTAGGAGTGCTGCTTCGACCTGCAGAGATTACGGAAAATTTAATGTTTAATCTTCTTAGCGCATTTCTACGGATAAGCTTAACTTCAGACCGATTGTACTCCGAAAAAAGGGTTGCCGATATCGCAGTGTTCGTGGCAGGTAAAAATAGAGCTATAAGGCAAGTAGAGCAGACGAAGTGCAATTTTTTTATCGCAACTTTAAAATAGAAAAATTCAACAACTAAATCTATGTCATGAAAACACCTTTATTGCATGCTAGAAGAAAAAAATCGTACTTCTGGTTTGCTTTTCCGAGGGTAATAAATCTAGAGTGACCATGGGTGCACGGGCAGATGGTCTGACCAGAATATTTGCTTCTTCATCCAAAACTTCATCGTCATTAGAATAAGCAGTGAAATTTGAAGAAGTGGAAAACTCTCTCCACATAGCTGATATAATAGTAAGCGCCCTGGATATAGATATTCGAGACTGAATTTGAAGCAGTTTCGGTTTGATGTAATTGCTGAAAGCTTTGATATTTCTCAAATTCTGCAAAAAAATATCATTGATCTTGAGTTGGTAGAAACTTTTAATGCTGCTGCATACCCGATAATCATTGTCAGTGTACTCGTACTCAAACGGCTCAAGATTCCACTCCTCCATCAGCTCTGCTGATGATTTTGTGTCCTAAAGAAAACGAAATGGTAACATAACGCATTGACGCACCAGCCCAAGAACGAGAAATTGATATTTTTGGAAGCCAACTTAAACAATTTACAATTTCAAATAAAAAACTTCATCATACTCGCAGTATTACGCCGAAGCGTGTAGCAAGGTCTATCTCTGCGGCTTAACGCCCAGGCATCACAGTTCGGAAGAAACGTCGCAGTGGCGACGACACTGCGTACCATTTGACAGGACCGAGAATCAAACTACAGACCTACCACAACAATGGCAATGTCTCAAACCACCACTCCAACCGGTTATCGTTCAATTTATTCAATTGTAATTCCGTAAAAGTATTTTCAGTCTTACTCAAAGGGAATGTATATAGAAAAACGACGGCGTAAAATATAATTTTTGCTTTTAGTATTTTTGCACCTTGATGCTGCTTATGACAAGCCATTAACTTCCTCGTAACACTTAAACTTCTTTTACTCCTCAAAGTTAGATGCACAGATCAACTACTACAATGCACAGGTAATTCACAAACCTTTTCTTTGTCGTTCTTCGGCAAAATTGCAGCAACTTCGGCATCATTTTCATCAAATCCTCCTTTTTTTCGTTTTTCTTTTCTACGCTTTTTCTTTGGTTTTCCTTCCTCCACAGAAGCGGCAGTTTGCTCAGTTTGATTCAACGACAGACTCATAGCAGCTTCCATCTCTGCTTCGGAATTTGCCTCCGACCCAGCTCTTCTGTCCCCATCACTATCCTGCAACGCATATCAACTTCACTGCAAACGTTTTCTTAATCATCCACAGTCCACGTACCGATGAACTAGAATCAGATTATCCATCCAATGCACCAGAGAATTGAGGAGGTTACAATAAAGCATCGTGGCAGGTTATTCTAAAAATTTGCTTAAAACTTCTAACCTCACAACGCTCGTCCTTACCGTATCCTGGGGCGGATCTATATTTTTCAGGGAGAAGTGGAATTCAAAAAATGCTTATCTTCCAGTTTTGTGGGTCTAGTTATGCTGACATTCCAATATATCAATATTAAAAGCTAGCAAATTAGTGAGGACTGTCCCGCCAATGGTATTATCAGAAACAGACAGCAATGATGACCACTGACCAAACGTTATTCACTACAAATCGCATATATAGAGCAGCGTTTTACTTTAAAGCAGCGATTCCCAACCTTTGTTTCTTCACTTCCCACTTCAGACGTGACTGACACTCAATTACCCACAAAATAAATGTTTTAAAACTAAACTAGATTTTCAGAAATCCAGCGTTCGTCAAAAACAAAGGGATCACTCCGCAACAGCTCCTGTTGCGGCTGCAAAAACCGGTCTTCTTAAATAAAAAACCTTGACTATTAGGAGAAAATTTTCGAGACATGACGGTGGTTATTTCTTCAAGAGTTTACTTTTCCTCTTTAAAGCACTAAATTCCCCACTAGTAATTCCCCATGGGTTGGGAACCAGCGGTTTAAATGAAGAAATTCCGCTAGCATATCCCTTTTTCGCTTTAAGTCCAGGTTTTTAAACAATTTTATTCAAAGAAGAATTGCACCACGTGCATTAGGCCTACTACGTTCTTCAAGCAAATATTTTAATGTTGGTAGCTGGTACATTCATATTAGCATGTGCTGGTACAATAAAGATTAAAACGAGGTCAAATGCAAACTACAAATTATACATTGAATAAAATGTAGTTGCCAGCATTAACTGTTGAGCGACGGCCTGATGAATTGCTTTAAGATGAGAAAAATCATGTTTGCCAAAGTATTACAAAAGTTCCAAATCACACCAAAACAAGTGTCAACTATGAAATATCAATTTTAACCTAAAAATTATTAACATTTGAAGAAAATAAACAGAACACTTACATAACCATGTTTTCTCTTTTTTGTTTTTCTACCCTTTTCTTTTTTTCGATTTTTTTTTCTCGTTTTTTCAACTGTAACATCTTCGTTCTCTTCTTCACCTAAAAAGAAAAAGACTTACACATAACTAAGCAGCGTGCTATCTATCTTGTACTTGGACACTGCAGCTCTATAACCAACCAAATTTTGTTTATAATGGTGGCAATTCAACTGAGACATTACATTATCATTATCAACTTTAAAATGAGTACCGGTATTAATAAAAATAAAGTAAGAAATTGGTCAAAGCAAACTGTGCAAAATTTGTGACAAAATTTGAGACTTAGACTTGCATTTGAATTCAGCTTGGGTGAGCACAAAAAATGCATACAATTGTCTAATTAGTGGCACACAGTGAGGAAATGATCCTTATCAGCCATTTGAGCAATGCTTATTACTATTGACATCACATATGCACTTGTTCTTACACAATAGCAATCAGAGTGCAGCTCATAAATCTTGCCTTAAAAAACAACTGTGATCCAGAAAGTTATTGACTCACAAAAGTAGACACGACAAGGAATCTGTAAAACTGGTAAAATTGGCAAACCTCAAATTATGTTTCATACCATTACCATACACCAGCCATTTTCAAACTATAATATGTACTGGTATTGTATTGCAAGAAATTTTCAGGAATGCCAGTGTGCCATTCACTAGCGTAGCCAGGATTTTGCATTGGGGGCTTGGGACCATACGTTGTATACAGGAGCAGACCCAGAAATTTTTGGTGGGGGGATGCAATTTCGAATTGAGTTGAATGTTAACTAAATGCAAAGACGTTTAGCCGTGGAAACGAGCGTAAATAAGCCTTTTGAAAATGTTTCATGTCAGGGGTGTATTCAGAATTTTTTTCAGGCAGGGGGCACCAATTTTCGTCACTTTTTCAAGCACATTTTTTTGCGGATTTGATTTTAAGTAACTCTTAAATACAAAAAACGAATCTTGGGGGGTTCAGGGGCATGCTTCCCCACAAAAATTTTGAAAATTTGCATACTGAAACGATCATTTTAGTGCATTTTGAACAATTTTTAAGCAAAGTTTCTCATATTTTTGGCCCCTAACTTTGAGTGCTTCACCAATGATGCATTTTGTTCACACAGGTTTGACCATGTGTGCTTAAGGCAACTAAGGCATATTGTTATGAAGAGGTTCAAAACATTGTTGAAAATGGCTGGTGGGGGGATGCATGCAGAGCTTACCCCACATCCCCCCCTGGTTGTATAATAAAAAAATGTATGTTTTAAACTAAAAATACCGAAAGCAATTAAGGCACGATTGTTGTAAGGAAGTCAAAAAATGCTTTCTGATGGAACTGGTAAAATTATTCAAATGTCAGCGATTTAATTCTTTTTTGAGCTACAGTACGTACATCATTTTTGCTTGAAATTGTTTAGCCTTTTTTCTACGAAAGATCTAAGGGGCTGAGAGCAGGTGCATGTACAGGAGCGGCACTGCCCTGCTAATAAAATTGCGTCATTGCTTCATTAATCATAACAGCAAAGAACAAGATTCAGGAAACAACGCTACATAATTCTTGGTATTATGACAACTCCAATACCAGATTATCAATGACAAAGCATAGAGCACTTCAAAATAAATATCAAACAAAGAAGCATGATGTCATTTGAGGCTCAATGGAGGGGTTGTAACCCCCAAAACCTCCCTGTGGTTATGCCACTGGCGCCATTTAACATTGTATACTGCTACTTCAGAAAATACCACAAGCTTGTAAGAAAATAGGCATGTAGGACTTGCACAAAGCATACACCATCCAAAGAAAACTGAAAATGGTACGTGCCTGATAGATGTAATATACAAGGTACTACTACCAGTAATTATTACAAAGCTATCGATATTTTCTTGCCATATATATTTCTTGCCATATATTTTCTTGCCATATAATATTCCTTGTCATACTCAGAGAACACTGGGCAAATTCTCTGCTTAACACCAGCAAAAATCAAGGGTCCTGCATATCAGGACACATTGTGCTTAAGCTAGGCAATGATGGAGCAGTGGAACCTAGCCTAGTTTCAGTCTAACATTTTTTAAAAGTAGGCAAGACATTGCATCAAAATTTGTACAATAAATTCAGACTAACCACTTTTGTTTTGTGCTAAAGGCAAGCAATGTTTGGAAATTTAGGGCTCGTATGAATTACAGGTACGCCACTTTATATTACAATGGATGGTTCACTTTAAACCTGATGGGAATTCCCAAAAATGTCATGCACAATGCATACATGCTCTTATCTTAACCCTATGCGACTCTAGGTTACCAGTTACAAAATGGCACATTCGAGAATCCAGCCCAACACCTAAAAGTGAACCATTTATTGTAAAACACGGTGACTTATAAATGATTAGAGTAGCCTAGCCCCATAATCTCAAGGTAGTGTCTATTTTGCCGTTGACGGCAAAATAGCTTTTAGGTATATTTTGCTGTAAGTGACATCGTGGGTTTTTAAGCGCAATTTTGTGCTAGGTTGCCACGACTTCTCGAAAGCTCAGTGGATAGAGCGCAGCGTATAATGGGAAGCACTGCACTAGTTTTGGGTTCAATTCTTGTCACGGCTTCGATTCGTTTTGCTTCGGTTCAGATCGCTTCGATTTGTGTGACCTGGGGTTAACAATCGAGTTCGTGAGGACAGTAGAATAGAATAAGATTTAATATTCGTGTGACATGGGGTTATGTAGCTGCGGCAAAATAGACCTAGAAGCTATTATGCTGTTAAAGGCAAAATAGACACTGCCTAATCTCAAACTTTGGGAATTGCCATACACAGCAAAAATGATCTTAAATTTCATCTGGCATGTAATTATTCTAAGCCAAATGTCGCCATCAATCAGACTATGGAACAGTAGAACAGAAAAATTCTATCACCATGCCAGCTCCTCTGGATTGCATGGTAGACTACTGGGACCATTTTATGATTAAGTTTTTGCGACTAATTTCTACAAGGCTTGTGTATTTTGCTAATTAAAATCAAAAAAAATTTTACTAATCATGAGAATAAGCCTGCATCTATTTTTGCTCACAGACTTTTTTGAGGAGGTAGAGTGAGGCCAAGACTACACAGCTCAGAGCTAGAGGAGTTACAGTAGACCCGTACCGGTAACTTATTATACCGTACCTGGTACTGAATTATCTCTGGATCTTTATTTTTGAAAAAGATGGGTTAGCCACGCTACAACAAATTGAATATAACACAATTAAGAAATGCTAAGAAAATGTTAATCAACGATTGCCAGCTAAAACAAAGTGGCGACTGTAACCAAATCACTACTACAAGCAACAGATGCAACGCATCAGTGCTTACGCTTTACGTAAATCAGAGTAAAAAAATGGCGGCTACACTGAACGCGCAACATAATCCCAACGCCACAATGAACAAATTCAAATAAGGCTAACAAATAAATACACATTTAGCAAAAGAAACTACAACTAACCCGATCCTCCATTTGCAGGTGCTTCAGTCCAGTCTTGATCTTCAACGTTATCCACCTCCATAGTATTTTAATACTTTGACGTGCTGTTGATTATAACACGTAATGCAACCCAAGCTGACTGATTAAAAAAATACAATGATGACGACAGACCATTCTTGTCGTTTCGCTCGACTACATATGATGTCACGTGGTCACGGTTGCTAACGACAACGGGCATCCCATAATTGCATTTCTTCATTATTCTTTATAAATGGTTTTAGTTGACGAAGCAGCGTGTAGCACCAGTACTGAATACTGTACTCGGGATAAGCACGAACGTAACAAAACTTGATTATGACGTTACAGTATTGACAAGTTATATAGGCTACTCAAGTAACCTGGGGTCGTATTCTAATTTTCTTTACTTGCAACCGGAAATCGTTTTTTCGGCTTTTCGATAGCGTTAAAACCTAGGAAAATGTAAAGCGCAACTAAGGCCGGCCTTACACGAGCAAGATTCTTGCGCAACTTTCTTGTGCAAGATATTGCTGGCCACTTTACACGATCAAGCATTTTTCTTGACAAGAAAGTTGCAGCAACAATCTTGCGGCTAATCTTGCGCAAGTTTCTTGCCGAACCCTTTACACGAGACGCGTTTAGCAATATTGCAGCAATGCTCAGCAATATTGCCAACAGTGAATATAGCCATTCCGACGTTATAATGTCGGCAATACCAATGCGAAAAAAGTTTCGTAGCCTATACTGTACGTCAATTCACTAGCCCAGTGCAGAATACTGCAAACGGATTGTTTGCGTTGCGTACGACTGCTACCGGTACTATATAACTATCGCATTCAGCAATGGCTGAAATACGAAAGTGGCAGGCAGCGGCAGCTACAATAGTAATAAACCATTTCAAGAGGAAACAGAAAAAACGTCGATGGTGGGTTCGGCCGTGGCTCGTTTGAAGGCATGCTATGGGTACCTACAAGAACTTGTTGCAAGAAATTTTTGTAATCGATTTTGTAATTTTGTATCATATTTTGTATCAAGCAAGAAATTTTTGTAATTTTGTATCCGATCTTTGTAATCGAGGGAAAGTACATTCCATATACTTTCCCTCGATTCAACCTCACTTATCAGCTGCTGAGTTTTCTCAGCAGTCCGCTGCACCGGAGTTTTCCACTTAATGTATCGGGTACATTAACTGGAAAATAACAAAATTTCAAAATAAGTTTAGTTCAGGTTAATGTACCAAGGTACATTAAGTGGAAACACACAATATGTGCTTATTCCAACAATTTTTTTAAACATTTTCATTGACAACATAATTCAAAAAGCTTTTTTATTATAACACGATGTTTGTTGATGAAAACAATCAATGCTCATAAAGTTTTCTAAAGGTACAAGTATTCACTGCTTTTGTAGCGCTTCACTATTTCCAACTTTGTTTCTACTGGAATATCTCCGCGTTTTGATCGGTTGGACAACATTTTGAAAAGAAATTAAGGTAAAAATTTTGCGGAATAAAAGTTTGCTCTAAATTTTATCACGTCGCAATGTTGGACTAATGGCCCCTTTAAACACCTCATACGCATGTTTTCATCACAAACTTTACATGCGCTAATCATGCAGGGACCAAAATTGTTTTGTCACAATGGCTTTTGTAACAAAAACCTATTTATTGACATTCCAACTGAACAAAACTTTGGCGCTTTTACAAAACTTTTACAAAAAGTGAACATATTAATGTACCATGGTACATTAATAGGCGCCTGTTTCCAATTAATATACCCATGGTACATTAACTGGGGGGGTACATTAAGTGGAAAACTCCGGTACCGGTAGTTTATGTTCTCTACTCTCTGTCTACGTTCAAGGCTACTTTACTCTCTGCAATATTGCTGGAAAATAGAACCATTTCTATTTTCCAGCAATATTGCAGCAACGTTTTCAAAATCATTCAAACGGGTCTTTACACGTAACAAGAAATTTCTTGTGCAATATTGCTGTCAATATTGCACAAGAATATTGCTGACGTATTTACACGACCAAAAATATTGCTGCAATATTGCAACAAGAAATCGTGCGCAAGAATCTTGCTCGTGTAAGGCCGGCCTAACACTGACCGTCTGGCTTTTTGCCCTCATAATTTCCGCACTTGGATCAAGCGTGAGCCCTGAGCCTGGCTCTGACTGATTCTGCTGGAACATTCCTCTTACGTCTTGGCAATTCTGCTCCAATTAAATGCGGTCAGGGTTCCAAAGTCTTCACCATAGATCTTGTATTAGAACAGTGGTTTTCAACCTGGGGGTCATCAGGCATTTTTCTAGGGGTCGCGAGAGGTATTTAGTGTTTGTTAGAAAACCCTTTTGTCGCAGACTCAGACGTTGTTAACGTATTCAGCAGAAATGATGCAACTCAAGAGGAATTTATTAGCCCTGAAAAATCCATCGACTGCGGAGGATGCCTTCAAAAGAGATGTCTTCGCCTGCAAATTGGTCAGCCATTACGCTTCGCATTTTAGAGTGGCAAGCACAGCGATTCAGCTTGTTATGCCTTTCTCATCAACCTGGCTGTGTAAGGCATTACCGGGAATAAAGAACAAGGCCAGGAATAAACTAATAGCAGAGCTATAGATCAGAGATGTGCTCTATCCACTACCTAGCCACGCATTGACAAGCTTGTAACCAAAATTCAACACCAGCCATCTCATGAGGGCAGCTGCCATGATGTGTATAAATTTGTTGAGTCTTTCTTTTAATAGGGTGATATTACAATACTTACGTTAGTCATTTTGTAGCTGCTATGCATGCGCAACTGCATTACTTGTGCTTAATAGCTCATAATTTTGGAAGGGGGTCGTTTGGTTATGTCGGATTACAAAGTGAGTCGCTGAATAAAGAAGGTTGAAAACCACTGTATTAGAAGATCTATGACATCACCGATCGTAAATTCACGTTTACTTATAGATCACTGCATTGAAATGCAGAAAAAGTATGCAAACCCGACAGCATTTAAAGCAGAAAAATTACTGCTTTTGACTTTACAGATGATCGTTTTGGCTTTAAAAACCAAGTTACTGATGTGCCGAACATGATGACATGACAAGTTCGAAAAACCGTTACTACAACTTCTTCTGTCACATTCTTATGGGGTCTCAAAGGCAGCGGGGTTCAAAAACAGTTGCCTACTCCAGTGGCGTACGCACGGGGAGGGATTCGGGGGTCAAACCCCCCATGGACAATTGCAAAAGAAATGAAAACCTCACTTTTTGGAAGGATCCACGTTTTTTTATACAGAGATTGCCGAAGTTGCTATCCAAGTTGCTTATCGTCACGTTAGTGCAATTTTTATTTTTGAGAAAAACGCAAAAAACATGTGATTGTATCATCTACTATTGCGTCCCAAGCTAAATAACAACAGACGAAACACTATTAAAAGGTTTTATCGTATATTATGTGTTATTATGATCAATAACTAAAAAGCAATGTCCTTCCTGGCCTACCGGACGGGATGTCATGACGACTTCCTCTTTAAGTTTTATTTATCCGAAGGGATGAGTGATCCTGGCAAGATCATTCGTTCTGGAAGATGAATGTATCTTACCTGAGGGCGGCTGATGAGGGCTAATAGCCCGAAACAGCGCTGTCCCGCTTTACGCTATGTTATTACGATTTAATAATCGTCAATTCGATGCGCTGACTTACGCAATTTAGAAACTGGAGCATAACTCGCAACGTTATGTAATCTAGAAATACTTTCATTGTGATGCAACAAATACTCGTCAAACTTTTCTGGTGCGTTGCGTTTGACGTTGACCATAGCAGAAAAAGTGGAATTGTTCTTTTTGAAACGAATCGACTTTTCTTCGTGCGAAGCTTGCCGAAATTGCGGTCATGATTTTTCTGTTCGGTCCAACTTTCTAAATTAATTTCGAGAAACTTTTATTACGATGCGATGCAACAATACCGGTTGTCCAACTTTTCTGATGCGTTTTGCTTGAACTGCATTTTTGTCATTGATACTGCTGTGAAGCAAGTGGTAAGTAGGAGTTTCCTTAAATGCGGTGTATCTGCAGTAACTATGGCCGCACCAGTGGCGTAGCCAGGAATTTGATTGGGGGGGGGGCCTAAACTTCCTCGTCCGAACCCCAAAGAAAACGCTAATAGAAATTATCTCTTAAACAAACCATAATGCCTTACTCAGAAGCGAATCCGGAAAATTTTGGTGGGAAGGATGAAATTTTGAATTAGGTAGAATGTTAACTGAGTACTAAGACGTTAGACCCAAAAAAGGTGTAAATAAGCCCTTTGAAAAACGTTTTCATGTCTGCGACGCATTCAGAATTTTTTCAGGGAGGGAACGCCACATTTTGACATATTTTCAAGCGTAGTTTTTTTCGGCAGAATTATTTTGAAGCATATTGAGAATAAAAAAGGCTCTATGGGGGTCCGGGAGCATGTTCACCCGGAAAATTTTTAAAAATTTACATATTATAGTGGCCATTTTAGCACTTGTTTAACAATTTTCATGCGAATTTAGTTTAAATTTTTTGCCCCTAATTCTGAGTTCTTCACCAAGCATGATGCATTTTGTTCGTTTTAAAATAATTTTTTTCCGCATATCTTGCTTATTAGAGAAATCATCGCAGCGTGAGATAATTGATGCGCGCCTGGGTCGCGTATCGTACTTTCAGAACACCTGATAGAGATGTGCGTTTTTATACAGTGCGGAATGTGTTTGGTGCCGATTTGCTTGATTCCGATAGTAACTTCAACTCGGTAATAATGAAGGGCCCCGGTCTACACTACTTGCCCTGAAAGCATTCATTAGACCAAGATTTTTTGGAGGGAAGTAATTACTTGTTTTACCCCCTGGCTACATCCTGTTTGTGACGTAGGAAAGCTAGCCTATTTCAGTAAGTTAACCTTCCTACGGCCCAAAAATGTGGTAAACTAAAATTTTTTCGGCGTAAATTTTTAACCATGGCTTGGCAGCTTAAGTTTTTGTGAAAACTTTTCTCTCGTTAAATGAAGCGCAAAGAATCAAGCAAAAGTGTGAATGAAACATTTGGATTGTTTCCTTCATTATGGTATTTTATAGCTTAATCATGGTTAGCTGCAACTCCGCAATAATGTGGACTAGAATCATTACAATCCGATGCACTTTAGTACCTCTGAACTACTGTAATTGCAGTATCTTTAGTTTACGTCATCATGATGTGACGTCACTAAACGCCCCCCCATTGAAAAATTCTGCGTACGCCACTGGCCTACTCTGCCCAATTGGTAATCCGGCACTACTCCTGTGCTTCCCCCTGGCACTCCCAAAAGTTCTTCACGCGCTCTTACCTTCCACTTAAAAAATTTGTACATGCATATAGGCCTTGCTTACAGTTCCTTTCAAGGTGGTAGCCTGATCTACTCCATGATAAATTACCCCTAAACCAATAAATAGTCACGCATAATAATTGAAAATAAAAAAAAACAATCACAAACTTTCAAGCTTGATCATGTTCGTCATTGCAGTAACATGGCTTTAAAGTCAAAAAGACAAAAATTTTTCGGCTTTAAATGCCGTCGGATTTGCATACTTTTTCTGCATCCAAATGCAGTGATCGATAAGTAATCGGGTCGGGGCCGTAGCCACGGGGGGGGGGTAGCTATTGGGGTCTAAGCCCCCCCAGAATTTATTTTAGCCCTCCCAAAACTATTTATGTGAAAGATGACGGTACATAAACCCAATGGTTTATAATTTTAATTGTTTCAAGACAGCTGCTTCAATTGATGTTAACTTCAAATCTGGAGACTAATTTCTGATTTGCATCCTAATACTAAAAGCAGAAGGGGTTTCAATTTTCACCGTTCGACAGACTGTTGTCAAAGTGTTGTGCGATTGTACATAAATGCAGTTAACGAAATTTGCATTATGAAAGCGCTACCGCTGGTTATAACCAACCGCAATTGGACACTACGCTGTTTAACTTAGCTGTAAGACACCTTATGTTTTTTGTTGTTGGAGTTTTCTGCCTTTATCTGATTAACACATTTTGCTTCTCTTTATCATTTTTTCCCGCTCAGGATTGTTGAAAGTTTTGAGAGTATTAAGGTGCGTTTACCGATACGCGACAATAATTTTTCGCACCTTGTTTGTTTTATTTTACAGTTCACCGATCACGCGAAAACCTGCGAAAGCCTTCTACTTTTACTTACATTATAATTTTAGTTGCGTGCCGCGTGTCGCGTTGCCGCGTGTCGCAAATCGGTAAACGCACGTTTTTTTGCGTTTTTCGTTTCCGCATGCAAGTTTTTTTTTGTGCATAAACTTGTAACTTGACTGAAATTGATATGTTCACTGTTCAGGTTTGTGAAGCAATAAAAATAAAAATCAGAAAAAATTTAGATTGATTTTTCAGCCCCCCAAAAATGTGTTCAGCCCCTCCAAAATGTGTGGGCTGGCTACGGCCCCGAATCGGGTGGTAAATTATATTCCTTTTTTACATGTTTTGGCAATTCTGCATTGAAAAGCATTGCACCTATTTTACTGAAAAAATAGTTCTTATTCGCCATATAGATTCTCGTAGTGTTTAAAGTTAAACCCATTTTATGGATTGGTGAGAGTTGTCTCTCACTCACTGCCGGTTTCAAGCCGATTTGACCGATATTATCAAATTGGGCCCCGCACCTTCAAGGAATCCCGCGCTAGTGGGGGTCTTTTTCTATATTATTATGAGATACAAAATACCGGGAAGTGTCAAAAGTGCATAATGTGGATCATTTTTATTTTCTTGTAAATTGTGTAGAAAAAATCGGCAACATAGGCAGCTGTTAATAATACCAAGCGTTGGTAAGGATAAAAATTACGCAATTGTTTGATCACGTGGGTTTGCTGTTTACAAGACAGTATTAGGAGGGGCTTCATCTTATTTTTCATAGTAGCTTTAAAACTTTTAGCGTCTACTTAAGGAAGCATGCTCTTCATTAATAGCAATCGCCACGTAAGCTACAATTACTCTGTCCACATGTCTAATTTAGGCCCACGGTGCTTAGTGCTAAGTTCTGCATTATAATTAACTTAATCACTTTTTAAACTAGGCCTATGACATCTAAAAGTTGATTTTTTATTTATGATTATTATTTTGTTGCATATTTATTTTCCTATCACGAGAAAGCGATCAATGCGCTATACGAGCTCGCTTAGGAGTTGCCAGCCATCTGTCTACCACACCAAGATGAGGTAATCCCGCTGAGTACCTTTCCCAACCAGGCCCGTAATTAGACGGGAGCCTGGGGGGCCAGGCCCGCCCTGTCAAAATTTTGGCCCCTATGTCAGATATAGGCTACTTTCCTTGCTTCTTTATTTAATTATCAACGATACAGAGCTAAAAATGTGCACGGGCAACCCCTATGATAATTTAGTAAAGCCTTACCATAGGCGTACGCAGGGGAAGGCCACGGTGCCATACTTCCTCTCCCTTTAGCCCTGTAATAAAGTGCTGAAACCTAACTTTCGGTTTATAATTTCACAAACTAATGATGGTTAACAGCCTCTTTTCACTTTTTTTATCCAAGCTTCTGCTTTTAGACATAAGCTGCGAAAATATTTTTACATTGTCTATAGTTACTGCATTCACTGCAAGCTTTTTTTGATAAAAAAAACTGTTTTAAAATAAGTGTTTTTTTATGTGAAAACCGTAAAAATTCGTTGGCGGCTGGGGGTCTCACCCCCAGACCCCCGGTTGTGCTCCCCCTTCCCCATTTGCCAAATTCTGGGGGGGCCACTGGCCCTTACATAAAAAAATTAATTTTGCAAACTTAGATAGATGTTGACTGTTTTTAAAGTTGGTATTTTAGGGAGTAGACGAAAAATTTTGGCCTCCCCCTGTTAACCCCCCCCCCCCTGAGCTCAGTTTCTGGTTACGGGCCTGTTCCCAACGATACAACAAGTAAACTTGCCGGCTTGTTCTCCACCCTGCCCTTTAATGCTGAGCGTCAAGCAGGGAAGCTGTGAATATCAATTTTGTCATTGGTTTTAAGGTTTAACCCGACTCGGAATCAAACCCGAGGCGGACGCTCTTACCACTAGGCCATCTGAGCTGTTGATTATGATGCAAAATGATAGATGCAGAAAACACCTAGAATCGCCGGCGTAAATTAAGCGCACTAAAATTGGATATTAGGATTTCGGACAAGGTACAGTAATCGTCGAATATACTCTATTTAATGAAACCGAAAACTTTGAGAAACCTTCAAGGTAGTAGTAGCAGTGTCATTTATTTCCGCACCGTCAACGCAATAAAAGAATACGATAAGATTAAAGAAATAAAACGCGGTACAAGAAAAAGGAAGCGGCAACAAAACAATTAACGTTATGGCATGCACGTAGGAGAAGAGAAGTTAACAGAATGCAGGAGATGCCAATTTTATAATAACACACTGGGATGGGAACAGTGGGAACAGCAGATGAAGTTAATTTGAAGCAATTTAGGGACCAAAACAGCTCTAAGGTTCAGGGGCATGCATCCCCGAAAAATTTTTAAGATTTCTATACAATAAATTAATTTCAATTTTTATGTTTTTTGGAAAATTTTTTAAGGTAATTTTTGTTATATATTTTTTTTACCTTCGATTCGACTTCTTCACCAAATATGAGGCACTTATGTAGTCATACTTTCGATGCGTTAAGGTCTGTTTACACTAAATGCGATTTTACTCCGTTAAGAACACCATGGACCTGCCTCAAATCGTGTTGAATTTAGCATTGGAACATAGAGAGACTCGAGGAGAAAAAAGAAAAAGGCGCGCTCTAACAACTTTATGTAAATTTAGCTCTAAAAATGAGTCAGATTCGTCGCTGCCTCACGCATGTACTTGAGCGAAGAAAGGTACGTGAGTTCTCATTGCAAATAACGTCATAGAAACCCCACAGAAGCATCGATGGGGTGTAGGAACTGAAATGAAAGTAATATAGCTGGCTACAACAAATATTTAAAGAGATAAGACACAACTATTTAAAACAAAACAGTTTGGTTTTTACGCGTAAATTGTTTATTTATTCCTTCATAAACTTATTGTTGCTTCGCCATGTCTTTTAGATAGGTGCCTCCCCTGACCGCACGTCCCTGTCGTAGTTTCAAGCACCGGCCCTGCTCGAATACCCCACCTTAATATAGCCTTGAGGCAGAAGGTTTCTGACCATCGCTGTGGACTGTCGGGGATGCCTAAAGGTGTGTTTGCTTAGAATACGATGAGATTTTTTGTTCATAAAGTGACCTAGGCTACGAAACAGTTAAAAGTTATGATACAAAGCAGTAAGCACGTCACTTTGCGCGGTATTCTACAGTACAGCGGAAAATAATCGAAATGTGCTTTGCAAAATTTCCCATACAAAGCAAATCCGTTATGGTTCGAATTGTGTTGGTGATGTTTCCGTCAGCTACTTACATCAAAAATTGCATGAAATTTCGCACGATCGCGAATCGGATTAAAATCGCATTTAGTGTAAATAGACCTTTATGCAAAAAAATTATCGCACACAAGCGCATCTTGTGCGAAGTATGCAGCTGCAATTTAATTTTCACCTACAAATTTTTGCCAGTGGCGCACGGTGACTCGGTGAGCATTTTTTGGAGGTGTGCTCCACTCCGATGAATGCTGCCACCTGCCGGCATTTATTATACAACTGTGTGAAAAAGCTCTAAGTTCAATGCGATCGGATATCAAACGCCTTGTCAATAAGCCTAATTTGTACTTTAGGCACATGATTTTGAGACATGTGTTAACAAAAAATACTGTAGGTATATCAGTTACAACTAAATCAAGATGACGGTCACAGATTATGATTCCCGGGTCGCAAAAAATTGGTACGAAGGCCAAACTTTCTGCTGCATAGATACATTCAGTGAATTTCCTGCTTATTTTCTCCTAAGCAGAAGTTCAAATACCCCGTAATCTCATTCACTAGTGATGGCAGACAAAATGGCGAATTAGATATCCGCATCGAAAAAGCAAATACAGTAATAGTCCAGCTTTATCGATCTGAGGTACTAAACGGTAGCTTTGCCCCGAGGAAAATAAGCTGTTTATCGTCAGGTCCAGGGGCGGATCCAGAAAATTTCGGTCGGGGATGAGGGTTTTAAAGTAGGGAATGTTAACAAAATACAAAGATGTCAAAGTTTGGACGTTTAGACCCGAAGAAGGGCGCAAATCAACTCTTTGAAAATGTTTCATGTCAGCTTTGTCAGGGTGTATACTCAGAATTTTTTGGGGAGGAAAGGCGAGCATCAAACTTTGACATTTTTTAACCCTCAGCTTACCGAAAAAAATGCTTGCATCTTTTACCACTGGGGTCCATTGGACCCCAATTACGTAATCTTTGAAAAGTCACTAGATTACTTACAAATTTATTTTTCCCTAGTTCAAAATACCTTAAAATACACCAATCTGTGTTTTCCAATTGTTGGTTGCTGTAATTGCTACGATTTCAATGAACGAAAATCAACTCAACACGAAACGTAGGCCTAAAGAACACGGCAATAATTCACTTCAGTTCATTTTACTGCTTACAGTTGAATGCAATGCCTGCAAACAATGTTGGAATGCTCTCCACAGACATTCTTCTGACATTTACAGCAGATAGTTTTGGTTTTTCGGTCTTTACATCTGTCACACATCCAGCATCTTCCTTTTTTAGGTGGCAGAGCACAAGCATCTCCACTCTCTGGCGGTACATGTCGTTTTCTGCTACTTTGTTGGGGATTGTTTGCAGAACTTGTTCCAGTGTGACTTTCTGATACCAGCTGGGCTAACTCCGAAGAAAGCTGTAGTAAAAAAGACCTTCTTTGTTTTACTGTGACTCGACTGTTCTTACCGTTCAGTTCCTGCCACACAATGAAGGCATTGAGAGCTGATATGTCAACCATGTTGTAAAAAAGTGTTAGAGGCCACCGTCTACTCATTCTCTTGGTGCTGTATGTTTTCACCATCTTGTCAACAATGTCGACTCCGCTTTTAGTTTTGTTGTAAAACAAAATAACATCCAGCTTCTTTTTTTCCGAATTTTTATCAACATCGGGTTGATTGTGCATGGTGGAAAGCATATTCACAACAGCATTCTTTTTCGGACAATACGAAGCAATCATCGCATCTTTTTGAAATCCAAATAGTGTGCTCATTACCTCTCTTTCTCTGGTTTTTGTAAACTCTGGTGGCAGTTCTGGCTTATTTTTTCTCATTGTGCCAACAACCGTTAGTTTTTTGCTCAGAAGCTGTCTTGCGAGTGAGAGACTAGTAAAAAAGTTATCACACGTAATATTTCGACCAGTCTTTTCAATTTCTTTTACCATATATAGAACTACTCTAGTTCCCTGGTTGACTTCTCTTCCAATTCTTTCGTCTTTTCCCGTGTAAACTTGCATCTTCCAGGTATAATATGATGCAGCATCACATATTGCCCAGATCTTCATCCCGTACTTGCCCGGCTTTGATGGAATGTATTGTCTAAAAGGACAACGTCCTCTAAAAGGTACCAGTTGCTCATCAACAGTCATACAAGTTCCAGGGGTGTAAGAATCCTGCAAGTAAGACACCCACGATTCAAATACCTCTCTTATGGGCTGCAGCTTATCCAAAGGCCTGTGTGCTCTACGCCTCTGCGCATTGTCAAAGCGCAAGACTCGAAGTATTGTTAGATACCGATTTCGGCTCATGATCTGGTTTAAAATAGGTCTACCATGATCTTTATTCCACAGTCGCAGAATGCTTTCATTTTTGGACTTGTAAACGCCGATGAGGATCATGATTCCAATAAATTGTTTGAACTCTGTATCTTCTATTTCTTTCCATCTGTCTTCATATACCAACTGTCCTTCTTGATTTGTCCACTTTCGAATCGTATCCAGCAAATTTTGTCGTAGATATAACATAAAAGAATCGATCACAGAAGAGCAACATGATATAACATATCTAGTTGGTCCTGGTCTCGTTGTAACGATGTTGTGATTGGCAGTTCTTCCTGCAGGGGGGAAGATGACCATTCCAATTTTCCAGTTTGTTTTTGGAAAGCAAGTTGGTTGGGGTTGATATTGTTGGTGTCACCTGGGCAACGCCCGCACCAACATCATCTTCAGATAACTCTGAATCCGACATAGAAGCGTCACTAACATGATCTATCTCTCCTTCATCGTCGGATGGCTCGTAGTCACTTACGTCCATGTCATTATCTTCTTCCAGCAGCTCAAGGATCTCTTCATAAGACAAAGTTTGATTAGCCATTTTGTTTACCTCAAAAATTAATTTTACTCTTGAAATCTAAGCACGTCTACAGACTAAAGACCAATATCATTGCGGTTGAATCACCACCCCAACTAAACTACATTTGATAAAATGTGGTCTCTTGTTTTTGATCACAGTGATCTACAGGCGGCCTATACTATAGCAGGATTTACATCCAGTAGAAGACAGTTGAGTAAACAATAGCCTAGACTGTCAGTTGCTTCCTTTTTCTTTATGTTGATTATTATTTTTCATTGCTTTTTGCAAGAATCTTGAATGCTTTTGGTTTCAAATCTACAGCTGGCGTAAACTGTGTTGCAGTTGTTGACTTTCTGCAATCAACAATTCCTATGCCTACAAGCTTATGCTCAAAACTGTGATTTGTATCTTGGCCCTATACCTCATTTCTAGCAAAACTTAGCTCTTGACAAAACAATAGCAAGTTCAACATGTGGTCAAACTGTGCGCAGCATCTTTCAAACACTACTACATGGCATAGAAACCACTAACTCAGAAGCTAAGATAATTACTTCCAAGTACAAATTGTCTAAATTGGTATGAAGACGTTAACCAGGTCTGACGAACAAATTTGTTCAGTTGCAACCTTTGACTGATAATCTAGTTACAACCTTTGTTTACTTTATGATGTCACACAGTTCAAGAAGAATCCTCTGTGTGATGTCACATTACTACTGCAAGTAAAAAATAACTGTGTGCATTGAGTTTCAATCAAAATCAGATTGGGGTCCAATAGACCCCAGTGGTAAAAGGTGCTGCTTTTTTTCTGAGAGCATCTTAGGGTCGAGCTAGGGCAATGGGCTTATACTATCATAAACACCTCATATATACACTAAAAGTCAAGGAGTACCATACCCGGCCGATAGCAGATGTAGAAGATCCATCAAATTAAAAATGGTTTTGGGGTCCATTGGACCCCATGGTAATCCAAGGGTTAAGAGTATTTTTTTCCGACAGAGTTGCTTTGTAGCAAATTGAGAAACAGAATCGGCTCTAGGAGGGTCCGAGGACATGCCTCCCTAAAGAATTTTTGAAAATTTACATAGGCCTACTGTAATGGCCATTTTGTTGCTTTTTGAACGATTTTCTAGGCAAATTTTGTTTGAATTTTTGTTCTTAATTTTGAGTCCTTTACCTAATATGATGCATTTTCTTCGCACATTTTTGATTTATGCGTGCTTGAAGCGTATAAGGATTAACGATTTATTATCGAAGATTTTTGAAATTAGGGAAAATTGTGTTCATCGAAAGCATTGTAGAAAACGACCGGTGAGAAAATGCATACCCCCATCAGTGGCGGAAGCGGGAGGGCCGTGGGGCCTGCCACCCACTTTTTTTTAGGGAGGGGGTGCTCTCGGGGGAGCCAAATTTACGCGTTTATTTCTACGATAGTTATACCTCTGCGCGAATGTATTTGAAATTTAATAGGCCTACCATTGAAATTGTAACCCAGGAAAGAGGTTAAACCCAGAGATGTTTTCTTTAAAATTTTGTTTGTCGGGTGGGAAAACAGAAAAAAGTGTTGCCTAATCTTCATATAGAAAAAAAATTAACTAGCGGCTTGTAAATGTCAAATTGAGCATTTTAACATATAAATGGCAAACCAGCGATTGGTAGCATCTAAGCTAGGTGTTCTCAACCGTGGCCCTTGGCTCCCCAAAGAGACCACAGAGCACAGAGTGTTCTCTTGAGAGCCACGATGGTAGGAATCATTAATGAATTATAACAGACCGGGACTTTTAAACTTACACAATATAGGGTCCACGGTCTTTTTGAGGTAGGCTACAGTCAATGGGCCACGGCTTAGAAAAGATTGAGAATCACTGATCTACGCTTTTAGTACGGAAAAAGCATTTTACAGTACGTTTTGAGACGAAACGAGGTACGTTAGTTGTCGTTTATAGTGAACGATAGCAACTAAACTATAGGACGTACGACTACACAAGGAAAATCAGATAACTCGTCCCTATGTAGCCGTCCTCATCATTTTCAACACCTTCCCCTGTAGTGGCATTACAGGTGTTCAATTGCAGGGTGGCGCTCTATTTTTCAATCCTTCTCGCTTCTCCTGTAGTGGCGCTCAATCAAAGGTTTTACGTTACGGACGCTTGTGGTATTTACAGTAGCCTTGCTGTTGGGGCTGCTAAAACAATAAACTTTAGTAATTGATTGTTGGTACAGAATTTCAAAGTAGCTTTGAAAAAAGCTGTTTTCACATTCGGCTTGAGGAAATAGGCCTACTCTATCATAAAACCCTTTTGAGTTATAGGTAGCTTTGAAAAAAGCTGTTTATTTCATAAGCTTTTCGTGAAGCACTCATCCGTGGTAATCGCGTCAAAGTGAGAACTCTAGAGCAAGCTGTAGTATTTCTGTGCAATTTGGGACGTCCGCGAAGCGATAGAGCGCTGGCCAATCAAATGCGAAATCGTTACGCGACTTTTGATTGGACACGTCGCGACCGCCTGAAGTCTATTTGAACACATTGAGAGTGTAAACAAACTCTTTCTGTTCGCATAGCTTAGGTCGCCGTACTCTGATGTAGCTGGCTTCGAGCAAAGTAAGATGGAAACGACTTCGCGCAGTGCTGAGAATAGAAAATTGGTTTTCATTCTAGTTGGTAGCGCATTGGTCGTTTTCTAATAGATGCTGTCCAATGACTGTACCGCATTCTGGAATGGATTGTTTTTTCTTGCACGCTCGGTCGGGTTGTATTCGTTGGGAGCCTGTGTGTTGTCGAAGTGATTTCGGAACATGCTGTTTAATGCGATCTTGAAGTCGCTGGTATGTCCTTCCTGCGTACCGACTATCGCAGCGGCACTTGTACTCGTAGATGACAGAACCTTTGTGATTGGCAGGTGGAACATCTTTCCGACTTGCAGATAGCGTCTGTCTCGACACAAATACCGTCCGTACGGTCACAGATCCGTAGTAATTTTCAACCGCGGTTCTGACGTTCTTTTCTAATGTCAGCGACATCTTTCCATGGTAGGAGACACGGAGGTAAACTGGACACTTGTCAGGGCCAAACCGCTTGGGGTTGGAAAACTGCGTGATTTTCTTGGATGTTTGTTTTAAGACAAACGCTTCGGGATATCCATTGTCAAGTAAGTTTTCTTTTATCCGGTTGATTTTTTTCAGTTTACTTTTGGAGCAGATCTTCAGGGCACGATGAACCAGCGTTAAAACTAAACTAGTTTTACCCTTTATCGGCGAAGAGGTCTCTCAGCGTAGATATTGTCCAGTGAACGTAGATTTGCGGTAGACGCTGGTTTTATGGTTGGTCTTTGTGCGTTCAACGTGGACATCCAGAAAAGGGAGGGAGTTATTCTTCTCCTCTCAAAAGTAAACCGCAACGATGAATGTAGATCGCTGAGTCGGGTTAGAAATTCTTCTGAGTCTTTGTCATTTCGAAAGATGGGAAAAGTGTCATCAACGTATCTAAAATAGACGACGGGTTTAGATATTTCAGAAAATAGTTTTTCTTCATAATACCCGACGAAGATGTTGACCAGAGCAGGGCCAAGTGGTAAGCCCATTGCTGCTCCGTCTATTTGTCTGCATAAGATGACGTTGTCAAAACTGAACTCAACCGTACTTGTGGCATTGTACATTAGTTCTACAAACACTGTTTTTTGAATACACGGTTGAGACTCGAGGTTATTATAGAGTGCATCGGCGCATATCTTGATGGTTTCATCCAGAGGGATATTCGCAAAAAGGCTACTTACATCGAATGAGCACATGAAATTGTCAGTCTGTCCATTCAGTTTCCGAATATAATCTGCAAACGTAAATGAGTCAGTAATGCATTTCGTTAGAATAGACTTTAGTCGCACAATTACCCTGTCCACATGTACAATTTATGTGGGCTTGAGACCCATGGTTCTTGGTTCTAGTTTCTGCATCACAATTAAATTTTTGATGTCATAATCTAAAAAGTGATTATGACATAATTGTGATGCAGAATTTAGTTGTGATGCCGAAACTAGAAGCAAGAACGGTGGGTCAGAAGTCCACATAGACTGGACATGTCACATGTATAGACTGACAAAAGATGGGTTGTAGGCGAAGGAAATCTGATCATTGGTTTTGGGCTCCCCCACTCCAGAAATGCTTCCGCCATCGTTGCATACCCCACATCAGCGCTCCAGTTGTAAAAACACTTACGGGGGGATGGTGCAAACTTTTCACGCAGACGTAAAGGAGGGATGAATGGTCAATATTTACAGGGGAATGGTTTACGCTAAAATGTTTTATGGGGGGATGGCATCCCCATCAGCTCGAGTACTGCTCCACATGTTCCCCATGATCAGACCAGTCTATGTTCCTATCATTCGGACGTCTGGCTGCAAGTGGTGGATCGTGAATGAGAAAAGGATATCTCGAGTCCAAACAGCCGTTTGTTAACATTGTTGTACAAAGATAAGCAATAAAGGTGAGCTAAAAAACTGTCGCGTTGTCGCCTGACGCCTACCTTTATACTGCAGCTGAAGTTTCTGAACTTGAAAAGTACAAATCTGTCGCAAACTGAAGCTTGTCCAAATTGACACTACAGAACGACCGTAACTCCCTACAGTACTTTGATCAAAAGAGTGTTTGTTGGCTTATAAGTCTTAATCCGACTCAAGCTTATCAAGCCAAGCAACCCGGGTCAGAAAATCGCTCTTAGTGGAATTAATGGATGAGTCAACAGGTTTTTAACCTTACCCAGCCTCATAAGATTACGTGTAAAGTGTACAGAGGTTAAGTGTGTAAAGGACTTAATTGTGACAGATAAGAGTACGAAAAAAAGATTTCCAAAGCAATGACATCAGAACCCTAGAAAAAACAATTGACTCTAGCACAGGGGTGGGCAAACTTTTCACACAAAGGGCCGCGTTGGAAAACATTGTGAAGCCTAGGGCCGCAATGATTAGAAGAGCAAAAAAAAGGTCATCACGTGCGCACGTGTTTAATTTTCCATTTAAAATCAAGTGAAGAGAAAAAATGTCATCACGTCCGCACATATCCTATATTCTACCCAATATCAGTAAGGAGTAGCCTAAAAATTAAGGTCTTCGGCTTGATTCACGGTAAGAGTTTATAATTTCCGTAAGTACCAGCGGGCCGCATAAAATGATCTCGCGGGCCGTAGTTTGCCCAGCCCTGCTCTATAGCACATGGTGAAAATATAGCTAAATCTGTCACGTTGGCTACAAAGCGACAACAGTTTTAGCAAAATTGTGATCATGCAATGAGACTTGATTATTATGCTCCATGTAAAAATAAATAATTACCCAAGATTTAAGCCTGAATGGCATTATAGTATCAATTCCTCATCTTTGCGTTTATGCTTAGGGACTTAAACAGAAAGTTTTAAGTCATGCTCAATTACTCCAGGTACAAGTGTAAATCGGTCTTCATTCGTTAGAATATGATCTAGAATCGTTGCCAATGAAGGTGTAATTCTAGTGGGTTTGTCAATTGCTGAAGCAATACCGTAAGAAAGCAGCATGTTTGTATAATCAGACCCAGAGCTAGATATTTGTCGCGTAGATGTGTTAATATTTATATCCCCAAGAATAAAAAAGTGCTTATTCGTATCGCTCAATTTCGTAATCATCAAATTCAAACAATCCAGAAAATTTTGCACATTAGTGGTTGGGTGACGGTATACGGTTCCAATAATGAAAATATTATTCGTAATGGGGCAGGTAATTTTGATCCAAATATCTTCACATCCAGCAAAATTTATAGTGCAGTCTAACTCATCATATCTCAGAGACTCATGAATATACACACCTACACCACCAGCATTAATTTGGGAGTTGTTATGTAGAAACGAATAGCCAGGAAGTGAAATGTTAGCAAGTGGCTTGTCTTTAATTTTTGTTTCACTTAATGAAATAATATGGGGTTTGGTATTAAAGTTGAATAAAAATTCACACATGTCATCGCAATTCTTTTGTAATGATCGTATATTGAGATACAGTAAGCATAAATTGTTATCACTATTGCGAGGAACTGAGTTCGCTTCATAGTATTTACTTTACAGGGCTTAATGTTTTGAAAAGAAGACGAAAAGGTTTTCATACTTAGGTCAAAATTTGAAAAAGAGCTGATAAAATCACTAACAACAGACATAGCTGCTTGACCTGAAGCCACAAGTTCTTCTGCACAATCATCATCAACGTAGTGTGTTATGTTTGAAGAAAAAAGTTCATTGTCTCTCAGATCGAAAACGACAATTATTAACAATACGTCATAATACTACTGGCAAAAGATATTAGGCCTACCAGTATTTACTTCACAAAATTTTCGCTACGTCCTGTTCATTTTGGATCGGAATTGATTTGGTTGATTCTGGCTTTCTGACGTAGATGTTCCCATTGTCAGTCCAGATGAATTTAAAGTCGGCATCTTTAACTCTTTGTTTTGCTTTTCAAAATAGCTTTTTTCTCAACTGAGGTTTTCATTAACAAAAAAATCGACGAGTTTCTGTGACAGAAAATTTACTGAAGTCAATCTTGTCAGTTTCTTTACGTCGGCTGTACAAATTATTACGAATGGTTCGGCTAACAAACCGAGCTATGATCGCTAGAGGTTGAGGTAACTGATTGTCATTGCGACTTGGCTTCGTCGGTAGTCGATGGGCAATTGAAATATCTGATCGAGATATTGGCACGTCAAGCGCTTTTGCAACCTCCATCACAATCTCTGCTGTGTCTTCCTTTTCAGATACAGGCACAGAGGCACTCCTATAATTTCAAGATTTTGGCGACGCCCGTATTGTTCAAGGGCGTCAACCTTTTCTGCTTCTTTTGAAGCTACTTCCAGCAAATCTTCTTTCTTTGTAAGCCTGATAATTTCATCGTCTTGTTTTTTGTTAACTGCAGACAACCGTTCGTAGTCAGACTTTGAACTCTCATATCTGTTGCAAATGAATTCCTGACTCTTTTTAACCTCTAACAGTTCAGCTTTTAATGTCACAATCTCGTCTTGCAAGGGAGCCAGAAATTCAAATATTAACTGTTTGATGTTATTATTCGACTCAACAATTTCGGGTGCCGGTACAGATTGCGCTGATGATTTCCTTTTGTTGTTTCGGCCAGGCATTGTAGACCAGTAACTGTTTAAGGCTGTATTTCAATGACTCATGACACAACAATATAAAAATAGCTACCTTCAAGCTGCTTTCAAGTCTCAACTAGGTGTCTAGGCTGGCAATAAGACCTCAAGTTTTCAATTTCATTCCAAAAGATAGTCTGACGTTTTGTTATTATTTTGAATCTAAATCCTGGCATAAAACTTCCTTGAAACTATTGGATTACTTCCGATTGAAGTTAGACTTAACAGAGAAAATTATACCCTCCTTCTCGCAGAAGGCCGAATTGGAAAAAGCTTATTTATAAAACCTAAAATTATTTATAAAACAATTAACATAAAACAAAAAACCTGCTCGTTTATAAAAACCTGCCTAAAATATAACCTTGCTTATTTATAAAACAAAAACCTACCTAAAACAAAGTTAATGAAGTTTTCGAGATTCTACCGTTGATAATCATTGTTCATCATGCTTGTAGTGTGCAAACACGCAGTACGCCCTCCACCACTGTTTTAATTTGGTCATTGACCAATGACATCGCCCCAGAAGCGTATTTAGAATAATTTACTGTATTTACCCCTGTATTTACCTCCGTTTCTTACCTTTTGACTTTGCCTTCAGTAAAAAAGAACAAATGGTGCCAAGTGACTGAAATATGCCAGACTCTTTTGATGGCTTTAGTAGCTTATGGTTTGGGGCAAATCCAGGGGGTGGGAATGGGATGAGGGAATACATTCACCTCACCAGCCTTTTTTAACTATGCTTTCGATAAATACAAAATTTTCCATAATTTCGAATCTCTTCGATTAGAACAAGCCTTACACCTTAAGCACGCACAACTGAAAATGTACGAACAAAATGCAACGTATTTGGTGAAGTACTCAGAATAAGGGTAAAAAAATTTAAACAAAGTGTGCCTGAAAAATGTTGAAATAACTATTGCAGCATGCAATATTTCAAAAATTTTTCGGGAGAGCATACCTCGGACCCCCCTAAGGTTTTCTGCTTTTTAATCTGCTTCAATTAGCTCTGCTGAAAAAAATTACGCTTGAAAAAAAATAGTGAAATTATGCTCCCGCCCCCCTTTTAAAATTTCTTGCTACGCCACTGAACAATAAATACCATTTTCGCTATATTGTCTTGCTTTGTGGGTTCAGAATTCAAGCAAAATTGTAGACAAAAACATCCCCCCAGAAAAAATTTTCTACTTCGCACACTGCCTAAGGCTACGTCTGTGCGATTTCAAGAACTTTTCTTTTTCAGAGAATTAAATTTTGGTACCGAGAGGGCCCGCATCATATCTCTGCCATGGTGCCCGGATTTTCTCTCGACGGCCCTGTGTACAGTGACGTAGTGCTTTCCAGCTACAAAAAAGTTGCACTCCATGGATTTATGCGAGTTTTGTGATGCGTTTTAAGAATAATTTACTGTATTTACCTGTTTCTTAGCTTTTGGTTGTAAACTTGTTCTACTATATCAGAACTTAAGGGATAACGTTGGGCTACTACTAGCTACGATGACTGACATTAGATGGGAATTTAAGTGAAATCCAAGAAGCCTGCAAAAGCAACGAGGGTGTACACAACGTAAGTACACGAAAAATGGTTACCGGTAATCACCTTTTTCGTCCTTCCGGACTCATCAGGTGCACAAAAACTTGCCAATGTCAAACTGAATTGCAGCGCTAGTAGTCTAATTAACCATAATGGCAAAATAATTAAGCGCAACAGAGCCACAATGGCGTAGGAAATAGTAACAATTGGCATAGCACCTAAAGCGTAGAAGTGACGGTGAAAGATCGATAAAAATAGAACAGTCGAATCTAAACCAAATTTACACACCCATGCACCAGCTTACGGACATGTGCTCCACAGTCAAGTGTGGGCCCGTATGACTAGCACATATAAGTGACTATAAGCAAAGTGGGTTACACCCCCGAAACGCAAGCGGGTCAGTTATCTAATCGATATCGTAGACTAGCAAATAGTGAACTCACAGTCTAGGAGGGGCTTGATACCCTCTCGTCGGAGTTTAACGAAGTCAACTCACACTCACAGCCCAACGTTTTCTGAATCAATCTATTTTTGCTGAAGTTTGGTCAAATTGAAAAAGAAAGAGCTACTTATCATGGTAGTTACGCAAATCGTGAACAAAAAAGCAGTGAAGAGCAAAAAAAAATCACCGACCAGAGACGGCAGACGCGCTACGTGAACTGCGAAAGCTGGTGGCCACTGGCCAACCTCCTTGATTTGCGTACCGAATCGGTACACGATTGACTTCCAGGCACTCAAAGGTCGACTGGTTGGGCCCCCCCGTACCATATATTCACACTGTATTCAATACGTGTAGACGTTTTACTGAGCAGGTTGTTTTGCGGATACAAGTTATTTCTGCTGACTGATCAGATGATGAACACTTCGACAGCAATCCACATCACACATTGAGGAAAAATGTAGAGGAACTTGATTCAAGTGAAGAAGAATTAGACAACAATAGTGTTAGCGAAGGCAAAGATTCACAAACTTGCGTGCAAGTGAATCAAGACTGGTTCGGAAAAGGGGGATTGCATGGCAAACTTTGGCCAATTTCCATGTGCAACTATAGGGCACTTTCAATTGCAACAGCGAAACATACTGTACTTAAATTTCAATCCAGACTCAACCACATTTGCAACAAGCAGAATTAGTGAAAGCAGACCATTATCATCTTTTTGCGTTTGTTTGATTAGACACTGCTCAAAAATGTAAAAATATGCGCTGCATCTGAGCGTTATTGATCTAGCTCTGATCAATAGCGGAACTCTTTTTCGGGACATTTGCTTGTCAGGCATCGTTGATCGAAAATTTTCAGAATGTCGGTACGTGGTTGAAAAAGTTGCTGGAACTGCTACAGAAGACGATACCATAAAAAACTTAGGTGCACGAAGAAACCTCATCGAAGCTGACGAACCACCTAAAAAAGGATGAAAGCATGCGCAACAGCAAAGCGGCGTATCAAAAACACCAGTTTTGATATTTTATGCAACATCTGTAGGGCACACCGTGGGTAACGCGTAACAAAAGTTTGCTCTAACTGTGTTACTTGAATGTAACGAACAAGTTGCTTGCATTTTAAAGTTGTTGAGTAGATTCTTTTGCAAAACCAACATTTTATCGTAACTACAGCTGCTAACGTTCGCAATTTTTTGCTTATGCCGGCCAAGTTGCCTTTGTCATTGCTTTGTTTCTTCATCCGAATAAAATATGACATAGTGTTTGTTACAGCACCAATCCAAAAAAAAAAAATGTCGTTATCCACCATTGGCATCGAACTCGTACTTGCAAATTCAGTTATCACGTTTGCGGCGTCTACAATTTTATCACGTGCTTAGCTCACCTCATTTCTTGCGCAATTTGCTTACAAACTCGACCACAGGTTTTTACGTTTATTCCCTATTTTGTTTCACGTTTCTGCACTTCCTTTATTTGATTAATAATGGAAAAATTAGTAGCTAAAAGATTAAGATGGTATTTGGAAAAAAATAACCTCATCAACATTTTACAGTCTGGTTTCAGGTCACGAAGACGAACGACTGATCATCTTCGGTTGCACGATGCGATTTACTAAGCTATTGCTAACAAACGTTCTGTATTAACTGTGTTTTTAGATATCGAGAAGGCGTACGATATGGTTTCCCGGGAAGCTTTACTGTTGAAACTTCTCCAACTCGGCATCACTGGAGAAATATTTAATTTTATTAAATCTTTCTTAACCAACCGTTCATTTCAGGTTCAAATAGATTCATCTTATTCAGAAGTCAAAAATTTGGAAAACGGTGTACCCCATGGTATAGTATTTTGAGCCCAATACTTTTTTCTATACTGATTAACAACTTACCGGATGTGTTTTCTTGCCCTGCTGCATTATATGCAGACGATTGCTGTTTTTGGCTTGAAGTTAGACGTGTAGTAAAATTAAATACTAATGCTTCTATACTTACTGCAGAATTACATGCCATTTTCAAAGCTTTGTATTGGATATCACAAAATCGGTATGCAAAAAATTTGATAATTTCTGATAGCCTTAGCTCTATTAAAGCTATTCATCACAATAAAAATAATAGCTGTCATTTTCTAATCGACAAAATCAAACTTTTGCATTATTTTCTAGATTCAATTGGAGTTAAAATAATCTACATGTGGGTGCCTTCGCATGCAGGAATTCCCGGAAATGAAACGGCAGACTTTCTGGCTAGAAGCGCAACTACAAAGGAACCTCAACACGACCTTCCCAATTCTGACATTTATCTTTTTATATCGGATATCAAATTAATAATAAAAGATCATTGCTTTTTGATTTGGCAGCAACAATACGTTTCAAATTCCACTGCTCTAAAGTATAAGAACTTGCTTCCTTCAATCACAGATCGAAATTCGGCAAGTTCTCCATTTCTCTTTCGTTTACAAACTGATCATTGCAAATTAAACGCTCACATGCATCGTATTGGATTACGCAGCACAGGATTATGCTCAACCTGTTCGGTTCCAGAGGATGTCAACCATTTCTTGTTAATCTGTCCGAAATATGAACACTCAAGATCTGTTCTAAATTCACATCTAAATTCCATGGGTTTGCGTCTCACAATGCAAACACTATCCTGTCCACAAGCCTTTTCAAGTTTAATAAATTTTGTGAAAACTTCCGGAGCAATCGTTTAAATTAAATCAATCTTGTCGCGCGTTAGTTGATGCATAGGCCTATTAACTTGTTCGCCTTCATTGTGCCATTAACTCTTTATATTTTTGTGTAGGCTTACAGACTTTAATAATTTTATTGTGTGATTTACTGTAGATTTTTTTTTTTATGTCATATTGATACTACTGGTGCAGGCCTTCACCAAACCACTTTGTGCTAATTGGGGATTGGGTTAACCAAATTTACCAACTTGCTTTGTGTGACCAAAATTGTAAAATTACTATTCGTTCGATTATTTTGTTTTGTGTGCCTTGATAGTTTATTGTTTGTACGTAGGCCCGTAGGCTATATTGTTTAAGCCCTGGCGCTAAAAGACTTCTTAGTTAAAGCGCCATAAAACCACTTCATAATAATAATAATAATTCCTCTTTTGTTTTGCTACGAAGTGGACGTTTTATTTTGTGAAGCATTGCACAGCATTGCCCTTTTTAGTTTGAGTAACCTTCAGTTATTTTTTACCGTTGCCGAGCTGGATTTCAGTTTAAAGTTACGAAGAAAACAATGCATTATTTTGATCAAGTTTCCGGTGAGACAAAAGACAGCGTCGAAGCGGTGAAGACCGGAGAGCTCCTCTCAGGGCAAGTTAAGTTAAAATCAGACAAAACGCAAGTTTTCCAGAGTGGATCTGTAATAGTGTTTGGTTAAATTTAAGGAGCAACGAAAGATCTTCGATGTCATTTTTACATCACGAAGGTTTTACGCACGAAATAAATGGGCTAATTGCGGCTAATGCATTGTGCGTCAATTGACGCGCTTGGTCGTTCTAGGTAGTTTAAAAACGCGGTCGTTCTAGTGTTAACCAGATTATTTTGGAAGCGTGTCGCGACTTAATTTTTCATATCAAAATAATTGTCTTTGAAAATCCACCAGGTGACGCAATGAACCTGCAACATTTATAGCAAGCTGGAGTTACCCGAGTGGTTGGTGCATTGGGGTCCGGAACGCGTTTTTATGTAATGTACCCAGCGCCAGCTGAACCTTGCTTTTTCTGACAAAGCGTGGATTTATTACGCCATTTTGTGGAATGTTGCAACGATAGTTCCATGACTTAGTGGTTTGGGGCCCCGCGTAACGAGGGAAGCGCTGCACTAAATTCGGGTTCGATTCTCGTCGCGGCTTCGCTTGTGACATGTTTTCAACAATCGGGTTCGTCAAGATAATAGAATAGAGTAAGATTGTTAGTTCTGCTGGTGTTGGGTACATTACATAAATTTGCGTCCGGAACTGGTTTCGTGAATTCGATGCTCAACTAAGTCATCTTTCGTGATGCGCTTATTTCACTAGCATGGAAACCTAAGCTGTAGTTCTGCGGTTTGGAAAGAAGGAGTCGGCTGAATGGTTAGCGCTTTAGGCTACGGAGCTGATTTCGCGTGTGCTAAGTTAGATCATTTTTGATGATGCGCATACTTCTCAATTACAGTAGCCTATAGTGAAAACCTAAGCTGCAGTAGGCCATATGGCTTACAAAATTGAAAAGCTGAAACGCTACTGAATAGGCCTTTAAGAGTTTTTACGTTGGTAGAATGTTAGAAGTCCATTTTGCTCACCCAAGCGAGATTTGTATTTCGGTATTTATAAACTTAACGCTTCAACTAGCTCCAAAAACTTTTATAGCTTTGAACTTTTAGCGAGATAAGACCTAATGGCAAGGGTGGAAACCTGGCTACTTGGCGTTAGGGTGTCAGTTTCAGTTTTGGTGTGTTGAAACCCAGATGTCAGGTTTCAGTTTTGGTTTGGTTTCACCACTGTTGCAAAATAGGTTCCAGTTTCGGTTTCAGTTTTGCTTACGCACAGCTTCGGTTTCAGGGTTTCAGTTTCGGTTTAAGTTTCATCCAAGAAAGCTGTTTTATTTTTAATGCGAATTATTTAAGTGCTCTACTCCTTGGCATTTTTGTTTTATTACGATGATAAGTTGCAGTTCAGATTTCCGAGTGAGGAAAGCAATTACTTCATATAAGTTGTCGACTTGGGTATAATTCCGAGTTTGGTGAAACCAAAATCAAATCTTCATTATACTCGCCGTATTACGCCGAAGCGTGTAACGAGTTGCGGGGCCCATCTCCGCGGCTTAGCGCCAGGGCAACACAGCTCCGAAGAAACGTCGCAACGGTGGCGAATCGTTGGCGACACTGTGCCGATTTGACCGGCCCGGGAATCGAACCCCAGACCTCCCGCACCTATAGCGTGCGCTGAGCAACTGAGCTAACGGCCGGTTTGGTGAAACCAAAGACTCAAAAATTTGTATTCACAGCTTGTTTATGTGACGCTCAGCATTATAGGAACTGAGCTGGTAATGATGGTAATGACAATTTTTAAAACTCAAAACCTTAGAAAATTTTGAACAGGTTTTAGTTTCAGTTTCGTTTTAACGTTTCAAGAAAAAACGGTTTTGGTTCAGGTTTAAGTTTTCAAAAATTTGGCTAAGTAGGTGTCAGTTTCAGTTTGGGTTTCCAAAATTCCCTTTAAAACCGGGTTTTCAGGTTTAGGTTTAGGTGTGGGTTTCCACCCTTGCCTAATGGTTATCGCACAAGCCAATGTTAACCGTTTTTCATCACTGGCTAAGCAGTCAGTAATAGAGTGTATCAAAGCCGGTTCTGACATAAAAAAAAATGTGGTTTTGCCAAACAAGAGCACATAATTCAAAATCAAGTTGCAACTAGGGATGTGCCAAGTCGAGTCCAAGTACTCGGCCGAGTATTAAGGCATTTTTGTTACTCGAACTCGGCCGAGTATTAGTTGATACTCGACCGAGTATTAATTTGTAAACAAATAACGTTTTTTTTTTACTTAAACCCAAGTTACCGACTCAACAGTAGTAATTTACCGTACAGCACAAAATACGACTGAACATTACTGTATTTTTTGCTTGATAAGGTGCGTACGGGGTACATTGTCATTATTGCATTGTATTGCCCAGATGTTATGCCATTCGACTGTAAGCTCACTACACCTAAACCAAATACCATTGTTACTGATTAACCCAATGGTTGTAAAGCAGCTAAACGCAGGAAAACCAAAAAGGCAAAAGCGTACTTCCCATCGCGCGTGACGTCATAGATACTCAGACTCGCCGAGTAATGTCATAAATACTCGTTACTCGGAACGATTATTTACGACATTACTCGGCGAGTCCGAGTAATTTTCCTTGAGGCACATCCCCAGTCGCAACGCATAAACTCCTAAAAACAATGTTTCTCGCGGTAGGCTAGACATGAATTTTTCAGAGAAATTACGGCTCTGCTTAAACGTTGGCACATTACGAAGCTATTACTAACCCCCACCCTCCTAAATTTTTAGTTATACATTTTAAAACAATGGTCAATCGTGATAAACTGTACAAAGTTGAGTTTGTGTCCAACTAACGACGAGATCGCCTTCCATTGTTCTTACTTCCATTGATTTCCGTGATAGCCTCATGTGCTGCAGCTCCAAGAGCTATCACTCCTCCAGCAATGAGGCATGCTCATCCAATAGGACCAATGCTAATACCGAGTACGCATGCTCCTGATTCTGCTATGAATGAACTTCCAACGAAGTGTTTTATGCCTTCACCTCCACGTTTTACAAAGATCAGGGCTCCATCACTTTCGGCTTTTCTTTTTGCGATTTCTGCAGCTCCCAGAGCAACATCCTTTAACTGGGTCATCGTTGACGAAGTCTAGCAGAAGCTTTTAAGTCTATGGCTTTGAGATCTAAAGAATAAAGATTTTACTAGGCTAAACAAAACTCCACAACATCCGACATTTTTGCTATTGGTACGTATGGCCTAGTAAATCAGTAACTCCCTGTTGTTCAACTAGGGTTAAAAAAGTCGCGACGAAGATGAAGGCCTAACTAAAACAGAGGTAGGGAACGGCAAAGTACAACGGGCCACGTTGATTGCATAGTATTTTCAGCGGGTCACATTTATATTTGTATTTAGTTGCATGGGCCTACTCATCCTTCAATTACGAGAAAGCGACCCAAGGGCTATAACGAGCTCGCGTAGAAGTTGCAGCCATCCGTTTACCACACCAAAGTGGAAGAATCCCGCTAAGTGTCTTTTTCAACGGCACATTCATTTATTCATTCATTAATTGACGTACCAGCATATATCAACTCCGTACAAATTTCAACAATGCCAAAAAATGTATATAGCGTAAAAGTTGATACAAAGGCTCGCCAGGAGACCATAAAAGAGCAAAAGTTCGCCACCGAGTCATGGCCACCCATTGCTATTCAATCGCATTTGTCCCTCTCTCGTAAATCAAAATAATAAAGTAAAACAAAATAAAAACCAAACGAACGGCAACGAAAACCTAAGCTCACTGATAATAATAATAAATGATATTAATAATAATCCTACGGCACAAGTATTACAGTGTTTTGTTCAGTATGGTAATTGAACAAGAAAAATTTAAATAAGTTAGAATGGTGACCAGAGATAAAATAAATTCGTCCTATTTGTTTTGGTGTTGGTACTTTGAAATTACGTGATCTTTCACAAATCGCTTAAATTCATGATCAAGGGAAATTCTTCCATTCTGGTGACGAACTGTTTCAAATCTGAACGCCATTAAACTGTATTGCATTCTTTATTGCTGCATTACTGTCAATTGAACTCAGGTAGAGGTTATTGTGGCTTGTGCTTCTAGTGTTATATTGTTATATATTGTTGTTTTACTTTTATTTATTTACCCTATTTACGTGAAGACATGATCCGGCCATGTTCTTGTTTTTTTCACTTGTTACGTATTTTTACTGGTTTGTGATGTGTTCACTGTTGGCTTTGGCCTTGACTCAATACGTTCCTAGGTTCTATATGCATTCGGGCTTATGGAACTCTGCAAAAAGCTGTAAACCTGATGTGATACCCACCGCTTCTGCGCTTAATTTTTTGTTCTGTTAGACGCTTCACGTAACGTTTTCTGTCTTTGCTCGATTACATCCGCATACCTTCTAATTGATCTTAACTACTTTTGCATGTATTTTGTGACCCACTATGCACAGATTGATCATCGTCTTTAAAGTAGACCTAATAACTGATTTGCTGTAATTTTCTTCTGTCCTTCGTTAGACTGTAATTTAGCGTGCACGCAGAATATGGCGCCTGTCTCTGGCAAGGAGTTAAATGAATTCCTTGGTTCTAGTCAAGCCGCCGCCCTGCGATCGAATGATTACTGTCCCAGAGAACTGTGTGACAACTTACTTAATTCAATCACAACAAACATTAAAATTTGTAAATGTACCGACCCAACCGCTAGCTCTTGAAAATTTGACGATAATCTCTCCTTGATCCTTTTGCATGATAACATTCGCTCACTTCATAAAAATTTTGATTCACTGTACGAGTTTTTAGGCACTTTATCTTTTAGTCCGGACATAATCTGTCTAACCGAAACTCGACTTAAAGGCGAAGCATTAATTAATAGCGATCTCCCCCTTTACAAGTTTAATCACGTTGATAGTACAACTGCGGCTGGTGGTGTGGCAATATACGTTTCAAACAAGCTTCAATTTGAGGTTTGTCCCAATCAACATGTATTAAATTCGTCCGAATGCTAGTGGCTCGAACTCTTCGAAAACAACAGTAACAACAGTAAATCGAAATTTATAGTTGGCGTGGTTTATCGTCATCCAGACCAAACCAAAGTTGACGACTTTTTAGCTAGTTTTTCTACCTGCTTCTCAAATCTCTCCAACTCAAAAAAAGTTTATTATATTTTAGGTAACTTTAATATTAACATTTTGCAAGATAACCAGTCGAACTCTGTCAGTGAATAGGCCTACATCAACCTTAATGTAAGTCATGGCGCCGTGCCAGTAATAACCATTCCGACAAGAGTAACTTCAAATTCGTCCACTCTAATTGATCACATCATCACTAATAACCCCGAGCTTGATCTAAATCCCGCGGTGATTGAAGCAGATATATCGGACCATTTCCCTGTCCTTAGTATAATTACTAAACCCCGACCACAACTAACCTAGGAATCGAAAAAAACGTTATGTAAAGGCAAATCTTCTTTTCGCGTAGATTCCTTCTGTGAAAATCTTGAAGCTAAATTAATCAATGTTTTTTCACAACAGCCTGAATTAAATAACGACAACTTCAATGAAATGTTTGAACTTTTTTCTACCACGGTCCTTAGTACCATCAATGCACATGCCCCTTCAAAACCTTTGTCAAGAAAACAAAAAAAACTTTGGAGTAAGCCCTGGCTAACTAAAGGACTATTAACTTCTATCAAGCATAAAAGATCAATGTTTAAAACTCATTTTTTGAGCGATGATGATGATAAAATAATCTTTTATAAAAAATATGTAAATAAGCTGACTAAGCTCAAAGCGCTATCCAAAAAAGATTACTTTGCTTCAGCAATAAATGATACCCCAAAAGACCCCCGTAAATTATGGAACGTCATTCGTTCTGCACTTCCTGCCTCCCAAGACTGTGCTTCTGCCATTCCGCTTTCTTTGAAAATAACTGGGCATACTATTACTAATGATCAAGCAATATCTGAGCATTTCAATGAATTTTCATGTTCCATTGGTGCTAACCTAGCCGATAAGTTTAACCAATGTGCACCAAATTCATTATCCCAATATCTTGAACAACGTGTCTCTCCATGAATTTATTTAGATGTCCCCGATCTTTCTGAAATCATTAACGCAATACAAGCACTTAGTCTGAACAAATCTATAGGACATGACAATATTCCACCTTACTATCTTCGCAGTGCCTCAACCATCCTAGCTCCCTACCTTCAGATTTTTATCGATTTCTGTTTTACCAATGGTGTCTTTCCTGAAACATGCACAATTGCTAAAATTGTACCAATATTCAAAAAAAGTGAACGTCAGAACCCTTCTAACTACCGCCCCATTTCTACAGTATTCTAACATGTTTCTCTAAGATCCTTGAACAAATAATACATAAACGTTTGATTAGCTTTTTTGATAAGTATAGCATTATTCAACACACTCAGTATGGCTTCCAACGTAATGTATCGGCCAACGACGCTCTTGTAGATGTAGTTACTCAATCATTTGAAAACATTAATAATAACATGTATACTGGTTTAATCTTCCTTGACCTCACAAAAGCATTTGACACTGTCAATCACGAAATACTACTCCACAAATTAGACCACTATGGTATTCGAGGCCAATCAAACAATCTTCTGCGTGCATTTTTAAAAAGAAAACAATACGTCAGTATCAACGGCAGTAACTCCTCCCTACTAACCAACGACCATGGGGTCGCCCAGGATTCTACTCTGGGGCCTCTTTTGTTCTTGATCTACATTAACGATTTGCCACATTGCGTTAACTGCATTCCCAGGTTATTCGCAGATGATACATGTTCAGTTTTCTCGGCTTCTACCCCAACCCAATTAAGTGCAATTATGAACAAAGACCTTGACAATATTTCAAAGTGGCTCTATTCAAACAAACTTACTGTAAACCCCTCCAAATCTAATGCTCTAATTATTCCTCCCAAACTTAATAAACCCCCACCCACGATTGATCTCTCATTGAACAACTCATCTATTCTCATAAGTAACAGTGCCAAGTATTTGGGCGTGACTATAGACAGCCTTCTAAAGTTTAACAAGCACATCTCCTCCGTTGAACATAAAATTTCTAGAGCAGTAGGTATTATCTCCAAACTGCGCCATTTCTTACCCACTAATGCACTTTTAAATGTTTACTACGCTTTTATCCACCCTCACCTTTTATATGGTCTGCCAATTTGGGGTTCATCTTTTCCTTCACACTTAAAAAAGCTAACCGTTCTTCAAAATAAAGCAATTAAACTAATCGGTGGTGGCTTACCAAGAGACAGGGCTACACCCTTTTATTATAAACTAAATATACTTAAACTATCCGACTTATTCAAACTTGAAGTAGGGAAATTTGTCCACGCGCACTTTAATAATAAATTACCGTTCACTCTATCCGGCTATTTTTCCTTAACCAGCGAGGTGTCTCAAAACAACACAAGATCTACTCTATCCCGAACCAACTGTTTATATATTCCTCGCTTCCCGACTAACCGTTTACAAAAATGCATAAGGTACCAAGGAACGAAAATTTGGAATGATATACCCCCAGAAATCCAAACCACATCGTCTATTTTATTCAAAAAACGATACAAAAAACACTTGATTGAATTTTACGTTTAAAACGAGCAATAAATTTGCCGACGCATGCCAACTAGGCTAACTGCTCAATGCTAAGCCTGCAGTTACAGGGGCTTGAGTATGTATAGCTGAAAATTGCATAGAAGACGATGTCAGGCCGAGTGGTTGGAGAGGTAATACTCTCAATCACAAGGTCCTGGATTGGAAACCTGAATCTACCTGATGAGCGGTCAAACCGCGAAACTAGTCGTAGAATTGGTTTTTACAACGTTTATATAGTAAGTCTTCAAGGCCTATCATTTATCCCGTTGTATTTTCATATATATAGACTTATATCAGCTCCTCTTATTTCATTGCTTATAAAATCAGGCCTGCCATTACCGACACATGCCAACTAGGCTATAACTGCTCAATGCTAAGCCTGCAGTTACAGGGGCTTGAGTATGTATAGCTGAAAATTGCATAGCAAACGCTGTCAGCCCGGAGGCCGAGTGGTTGGAGTCGTAATACTCTCAATGACAAAGTCCTGAGTTCAAAACCTGAGTCTACCTGATGAGCAGTCAAACCGCGAAACTAGTCGTAGAATTGGTTTTCACAGCGTTTATTTAGTAAGTCTTCAAGGCCTACCATATATCCCGTTGTATTTTAATAAATTTATGGTGTACTGTTAGATTCTTTTTAATTATTAATTTATCATCCAGCTCTGGTTCATCAAGAATCCATTCAAAATTTTTCAAATGACGACTATACGGTGGCAGCTGACTAGACGACCAGAAGTTCCACTCGCCGTCTCCCTGCGGTCTTATATTTTTTCTTTTTGTCTTCGTATTTCTTATGTTTGTATTTTGATGTTACCGCAAATAAATATCGATTGATTGATTGATTGATTGTAGTATTCTTGTTCACCTCAACAACAAGTAAACTTGCCGGCTTGTTCATCACACTGTCCCTTAAATGCTGAACGTCAAGCAGAAAAAACTGCTGTGCTAATGAATGCCAAATTATAAAGTCTTTGGTTTGATCCAACTCAAAATAAAATCCGAGTCTACAGCTCCATAGGCGTATGCTCTTACTACTCAGCCACCTGTGTTGCTAAACTAATTTGTAACTTTGCTTTTAACTTGTAAGTTTTGCCTTTAAAAATGCACAATTTACTACGTCGCAAAGTTGTTAAACATTCACGCTGTGTCGTTTTTTACCGTAAAATCAGAAACTTTCGCGCGTTTTTTATGCCACAAAATGTTTCCTCCCGGGAAGTCGGGACGGGATATTTTCCGGTAAATTTGTAGTTTTGAAGTTTCCCATTTTCCCGCAAATTTATGTAGGAATCCTGGGACATTTTTTATATTGGCAAGGATTGTAGTGGTACTGGTACTGATATCTAGGCTATCATTCCGACATAAAGAATGCGTTACTGCAATTTTTAAATCTTTTTTTTTTTCTGTTTACTAAAAATGAATTTTCAAAATTTTTTAGACAAAATGCTTGTGAGATCAAAATTTTTTCCTCAATTTGTCAAAATAATCAAAACACTAGACCTAAGTTTGTCATAACAATATAACAAAATAAAAAAATGAGATCTGAAATGCTGAAAACCAGAAAAAAAAGCAACAGTTAAGCTCGAGAAAATTTCTCGGAAATTTACCAAATCCCAGGAATCCCGAGGATTTTCGGGGTACCGAAAATTTCCCGGGAAATATTTAAAAAACTTCCCGTTTCCGGGAAGTTGAAAATCCGGGAAAAAGAAAAATCCTACAACAAATACAGCATTTAGTTGAATGTGAAGCAGCTTTTAAGAAATCTTAATGTCTTCTATTCAACCAGCAGTTTATTGTACATTTAACTAAGTTCTTGACGCGGAGCACATTTAAAACTTAAGCGGATCGCAGGTTCCCCATTCCTGAACTGGTATAATTAAGCAAGACTGAGCGTCATCTCCGTCATCATATCGATGCTAATCCGATCCAACAAAAGATAAAAAAGAAAAAAAAAATTCCTGTTTTCTTCCGGCAGTAGGCTATCTGTAGTTTGTTGGTTACCAAACGAGAAAATGCTTCTGAGAAAACGGGCATTAGGTAAGCGGTAGGCCAATCAGGAGCGCCGAGAGGAATTTCGGGCCCCGGGAGCAAAAATTTCGTTTGAGCCCTTTGGTCAGTGGTGCCCCAAAATCACGTGATGAGCCAATAAAGGTCATAGCGTCCGCAGATGTTCGAATTTCGGCCCAAAATCAAGTGATGAGCAAAAAAAGGATCATAGCCTCCGCAGAAGTTTAAATTTCGGCTCAACATCTAGTGATGAGCGAAATAAAGTCATAGCGTTCGCAGATGTTCCAATTTCGGCCCGAAATCAAAAAAAACGTCATCGCGTCCGCAGGCGGTAGTTTGAGCTGATGAATTTTGCATTCTAAACCTGACGATTTTGAATCCCGGGCCCCCGGACAGTGACCCCTTCTGCCCCCCTCTCGGCGGGCCTGAGGCCAATATGCCTCTATAAGGCTATGTGCCACATGACAGCTTACCCAAATACTCCAACGTATGATGCGACTCAAAGAAGATTTAAAAGCAGCCTACGCCCGAAGTAAAGATTCACAGCTCTTTAACAGGGGTTCACTAACCTAGTTGAAACAACAGGATTTCCTTTAACTTTTATGGCTTGGTTTGAGTATGGTCGCAAGACATAAAAACCCAGCAAGCCCTCCTATTCCAGCAAATTTTGTGCTGGTCCATCTTTGCAGAATTACTGTTAATTGCAATGTCTATGACAGCTAACGGTGTAAGAAAATATACATAAACACTGTCACGGCATTCGAATTAGCGTGGTGCTAAAGAATTGGTGCGATTACAAAGACAAAGAGTGATTACAAAGAACAGCCAATATATCTTGGAATTACATGGGACAAAATTCTTTCTGTGCAACTTTGTTGATTTATTTCACCTTTTTAAAGAGGTAAGAAAATGAAGCAGTTCCAAATGAGGTGAACAAAATGCAGTGTCGGCGCTAGGTCAACTGAGCCCTCCCCCAAAAAAACGTCATGTGGGGCCCCCTTTATCCGCAAGCAAAATGGAAGGTAAAGGTGGTTTTATACAAAATGCGATTCATCCGATTTTGCCAGAGGCTTTGGAAGTACTATTAAGACGGAAAGGCTGAAGTTTGTGTTACCATACCAATGTTTGGGGGGCTTCGCCCCTCAAGACCCTCCTTCTTGTTATCGCAACATAGCCTACTTCATACGTATCATGTACTTTACTTCAATAAAAGGCACTTGGAAACTGCTTGATGAACTCAAGCTTTCCTCTGGCTAGCGTAGCACGCAGTATAGCCAGATCGACGTTTGTAAACGTGTTAACCTCACTTAAATGAGCTTATTATGCGTTCACAAGCTCCTAGTCTCAGGCTCCTAGGCAGTAGCGTTTTTAGGGGGGCATTGTACCGTGTCCCCTTTTTTAAACTCTGCCTTCTAATAAAAAAGAGCAAAACTAATGGTGCCAAGTGACTGAATTATGCCAGAATCTTTTTATGTCTTCAGTAGCTTATGGCCAGGGGCGGATCCAGGGCGTAGGATGAGAATATGCATTTATCCATTAGCAAATGTCTTTGATATATACGATTTTCCATAATTTCGAACCTCTTCGATAGCAATAAGCCTTACACCTTAAGCACGTATAATCGAAAATGTGCAAACAAAACGCATCATATTTGGCGAAGCACTCAGAGTTAGGGTCAAAAATTTAAACAAAATTTGCCTGAAAATTACTCAAAAAGCTCTGTAATCGCCATTACAGCATGTAAATTTTCAAAAATTTTCCGGCGGAGCATGCCCCCGGACCTCCTACAGCTTTTCTTGTTTCTCAATCAGCTTCAAATTAATTCTGCCGAAAAGAAATACGCTTGAAAAAAATGTGGAAATTATGGCCCACACTCCTTTAAGATTTCTCTCTACGCCGCTGTTCCTAGGTAAGCTAGCTAATTGTAATTTGATATTTTGTTGTTTCGTTATTTGCCCAAAAGTTTCTTCTAAAATTCGAGAAAATGTAACAGTGACATCTGAATGAAGCTCCAAGAGCTTTGTACTCGAAGTTACCAGAAAATTCAACAGTTTCTGCGATTTCGTAGACTTTTGTCACGAAGTTGCAAAAAGTAGCACAATTGGTTTGATGGCATCAATGAAAAGAAACGAATGAAATGAAATGTTGAGTGGTTTTTATGGCGCTTTATACCTACTAAGGTCCCTTAGCGCCAGGACTAAATTTTGTCAAGAATTCACGGACATATTTTTATTCTCTGTTCATTTCACCCTCCGCGCTACACTTAACTGCTGAGCGTTTTGGCAAGTGTAACAGCAGATACCAGTTTTAAAGTCTTTGGTTTGACCCGACTGAGAATAGATTTCAGTCTACCAGCTTCCAAGGCGAACGCTCTTAACCACTACGCCTGACAAGTGACGCCATAAGGGTAAGCGATTGTTGAAGTGCTATAGGGTCTACTGCGCCATGCTTCATGCCTATCTATGCCTTGCTTCTTCGTGTTGCAAATAAAATTATGTTGCTTTTATGATGTCACAACAAGGCTTGACGCTAAGACAAAAAATAATGCTAGACAACACAAAACTTGGTTTTTGAAGTCCAAATAAGACAAAATAAGGACGCTAGCCAAAAATTAAGGACATCTCTTAAAAATAAGGACAATAATATATTCCAAGATGTAGACTTTCAAAATAAGGACAAATCTGTGAAATAAGGACGGTAAGGAACCCCTGCGTATAACTGCTGCGTGAAGAAAACTCATTTTTATTCAATTGTAATTCTTCAGAACACTCTCTGATTTCACGTACCATAGAGCAAGCGTTTACCGGACTACCGGCAAATGTTTTACCCAAAATCGTTTTAACACTTGAACTACTGACTGTTTTTTGTGCGCTATTAAGGGTCGCAATAATATATCAATGACAAACGGCCCAGCACAATGTGACATGACATGGGAAAAAGCAGGAGAAAAGTTTCCAAGAAAATCATCAATCCATTTGGCGATAGCCGGTGCTTAAAAGAACAAAAAATGAAGTTTAAACTAGGCCTTACGTGAAGTTGGAATATGTCATAAATTTGAACTTTTGGCGATCCGTTTGACGAACCAATTTTGATACGCTTTGCTTGCGAAGTCGCACACCCCTAATGCGTTTGTGCAAAAAACATGGTAAACTTACAATCTTTTAAACACCTACCATGTACGACCTCATTCAAAGCAAGGCACATAACTAGGAAGTTCATATCATTGCTACAACTTATATTTCATAAAGTGTGTATTTTTGACAGAAGAAAATTACGCTTTCGTTCATTCAACAGATCAAAAAATTGTTTACATGCAAGCGATTTTGCCTACAGTAGCCTACATTTCAAGCAAGAGCGGCGCAATTGGAGTCCAACATTCTTCACCCACCCCTCTTCACCCCTATCAACATCTTTCTACACGCACGCACACAAACAAATTAATGTTGCGTCGTAACACTTATTAAAATCATTTCCAAGTAAAAAACGCATCGGTGTTCAAAGCGGGGCCCCTGACCAGGCCTGCCCCCCCTGGAGCCTGCCTGGTTTGGGGGCGGTTTCGCCGGCCCTGCCTGACCAGGCCTGCCTGGTTTGGGGGCGGTTTCGCCGGCCCTGCAAAAATGAATCAAAAAGTTGTAGGCTTGTACAATAAAGCCTATTGCTTATGAAATTGCCTGCACCATATCAAATTTACTCGAAATTCCGAAAACGAATTGTTTAGTGCTCCAAATTAGTTTTCTTCTCCCTATCTTTTAGTTTGTGCTTTATTTTTCAACGTCTAGAAAAGGGATTCTCAATTTTTCATGAACGCTCTCTCGCGAGATATTTTTCATTTTCCGATAAAATCCGTAATAATGTTTTACTTCGTTTTCGTTTCGGCAATTTAGTGTAGGACTGGTTACAAAAAACCTTGCCTTGATTTCTTGCGAAAGAGGCATCTCTGCTCGTATCTAGAAAGTATTGCGCTGTGGACTAGGCTACTTTATATACAGTAGCTTTTTCTATTTTAATGAACAAAGCACTTTAAAGTGGTTTATGCATCATTTCTTTCGCAAGCCTATTGACAAAAATTAAATAGTTTCTACTGCTAGATCGGACAAAAGGTTTCTTTGACAAAGTCAAATCCTGGTCAATTTTTTTTTAACTCATTTGAAAACGAACTTTTTTACTACCACTTTAAAATTGCTGTCGCAAACATTACGTTTGCTCAATAGATTAAAATAACACTCATGTGACTTTCTTGCATTTTTTCGCTGTATCTGTATAAAAGAATAATACTGTATTGCTGCAATTCAATTTGGTAATTGCGAGAATTTTTGTTGCTGGCTGCAGTGGAGTTGCGCGTGGAGGCAAACGAAAAGCGAAATGAAAAACGTTATCGAATGGTCGCTAAAAAATTTAGTTCGATAAAATTAAAGCAACGAATTTTTAAAACACGTTTAGTTTTAAGTTTGCAAATAAATACCGGTAGGCTAACCGGCTTGCGCAATTGTTAAAGATATCCCTGTCAGTGCGGCAGATCTTGGGTTCAATTTCCGAATCGGTCAAATCGGACACAGCGTTGCCAATGGCTTTCCACCGCTGCGACATTCTTTCGGAGCCGTGTTGTTTCTCGTCGCAATGGACCCCAGCACTCGCTACAAGCTTCGTCGTAATTTTGCGAGTATAACGAAAATTTAATCTAAGTCTTTGAAGCAACTAGTTACCGGATTTACCGTTTACCGGATACCGATATATCGGATTTACATAGTTTACCGGATTTTAAATTAGATTCCAAGCAGCCATGCAACACGCATTAAAACAACGGTACTTTTTGCAACTACGTCGTAACTATCTACAGCATAACTGTGTTTTTATTGCGCAGATTAAATGCAAAAAATTACAATAAGTAATTTCATTTTGGGTCAAGTATATATACCCGAGGTAGTTCCAGGATTTCACCACATTTTAACCGAGCGTTACTTCCCCTGAAATTATTAACCGAAGAACACTATGATATTGTTTTGCGCCCGGCGTTTGTTTATACAACATCATCGACTTTTTGTTCTCTTCAAAAGTGAGCTATAATGTGACGATGATTCACGACCAATGTTTTGATTGCGGTGTCTGTTGCATTTATCTAATAAGCTCATTCTCGAAGGTCAACAAAAATGCTCTCACGCGAACTGAATTCGTCATGCGGAACGATTACGCCATTTGAGGGTAACGTTGCGACACTGAAGGACATATAGCTAGTGAAGGTCAGTGGAATAATCGCAATTTGTTTGCCATTTTCTTAATAGTCCCCTACAGTTTACTTGCCCTAGACAAACTTTAGTGCTTGTAACGTTATTGCGTATAACGTTATTCATTTAATATGATTAACTTAATAGTAACCATCAACGCAATGACGTTAAAAACATTTTACGTTTTATGGCGTGTAAGACCGGTTGATTAACTCCTTCAGCAGTTCTCGACAGCAATTACGCAACATAGCATGGCGCTATATTTTTATCAATACAACAAATAAAATGCTAGAGGTGTAATTATGTTAAAAATTTATGTTCCTTCCAAAAAATTATTATTGAGAGTGCTTGTGAATTGAGCAGGTTTTCGCAAATAGTCGGAATTTTTGTCAAACGGAAAAAAGCTTTTACAGTATGTACCGGTGAACCTACTCATTTTGCAGCTGCAGACGCGTTTCGATCTTATTCTGGCTCATTCCTTTTTATCATTTTATTATAATTTTTGCTGCGTTTTGAAACTAACTCGCTGGTCTTGTAAATTATTTTCCCTAGTTATCCATATCACTTTGAGCTATTAAAATGCTTCATAAGAAATTTTTGCAATTTGATGAGGAGAAAACTACTTCATATCTTGCGTAGATATAACCCTGCGTGGATATAACCATTAGACAACCACGAGCAATGTTCCCTAATCGCGAAAAATTAATTTAGCACTTTATTTTTTCAATGAGAAACTACATGGCAGCAATAACACAGAATATGAGGAAACACATTAAATATGACTAAGTAGGCTTATATTTGTAGTTTTTCCAGCCTGCTCATGGGAACAAGAGATTGGAAGTTAAGGAATTATCATAGGGTGATGTCTTATTTATTGTGAAACATATTGTCCCGTCCGATAACCAACGAAAGATCATTTTACGCAACAATGGAAAGTAATGCGTCATTTGTTTTGTGAAAGTACACCATTCACGGGAGATCCCCGAGTTTTTTTCTTGCCTTTTTTAAAAGTTGAATAGTTTTTGAATAGAATGATTTGAGTGTGAAGAGTCACAGATAAACCCGAGTGCAGCTGTCTGAACTTGAAGGCAGTTATGCTGCTGCAGTATAGATGATTTCAATCTATCAATGCTTAGCAAAATTTGTCGTTAGCTCAGTTGTTACGCGCACGCTGTCGGTGCGAAAGGTCTGGTTAAGATGCGATTCCCGGGCACAGTGTCGCCGACGGATCGCCACCGGTGCGATGTTTCTTCGGAGCTGTGTAGCCCATGCGCGAAGCTGCGGAGATAGGCCCTCTCACTCGTTACAGGCTTCGGCATGACACCGCGAGTTTATAGGCTAATGAAGACATGATTTTTTTTGAATACGCAATAAAGCCAATTTAAATGCTAGTAGCGTTTCACTTGAGTCTTTACAGATTCGCATTATACGATAATTTAAAAGTTTTTGGAAAATTTTGCCTTTGATTTTATGCAGTTCAAACCAGTTGAATCGTTGGACCAACTTCTCAGTGGCAAGCTGCAGTAAAGGTGGCCAATTCGACCGCGCATAAACCGACGTGGTTCGCTGATGCAGTCATGGCAAGCGGAAAGGATAGGCGAGACCAGGATTGCGAACTTGAACTTAACTCGCAGAACTGTTTCTTTTTTGCCAAACTCGAACTCGATCTTCGAAGAGTTGGCTAAATTTTTACTGGGTCCAATCTTAGTAAAAACTGTTTAAACTTGATATAAGTTGGTAAAAAGCACTTGATTTTAGCATGAACTCGACGAAAATGCTGAACTCGAAATCGTAATTTTAAAAATAAAAAACTTGAACACAATGTCGGACTTGCAAATTGTTAATGAACTCAAACCTGGATTCTATTGGAAATGCTTCGAGTTTGTATAACCCTGGCGGAGTCTTGACCGCATGATAACATTCTTATCTAAATCCAACGAAACACGATTAGAAGTCAAAGAACTTTATGGCTTGTGAGGTAGAGTTTTCACAGACAGTAAAAAGATCTTTGGATAAGTTAAAAGCGCGAGTTTTTTATCTGCAAAAATGCCTATGAAGTTACCTCAGCGTGGTATGCCATGGCGTTCAATTCAGTGGCGCGGGAACGTTTTTTAGACAGGGGGGGCTCAAAATAGTAAGATCGTGTCAACGTCTGGGGGGCGAAGCCCCCCAGACCCCCCTTTTTTCGAACGCACGTTTTTAAGAGCAGGACACTCAGCAGACCTATTTTGATAGACATCAATTGCATGCCGCTCAAGTGACCGGAATTTTTTCAGGATAATCTTTTATTGGAAAACAAATTTTCATGGAAAACAAGATTGCTTACTACCATTAGGCTTTTCTAACCATGCTCGAATTACTACTCATGTATTTGTAAAATGCAAATTCCTCAATCACAAAACCAAAAAGTAGGCAAACAAAATTTGCCCGATCTAACTTTTGCTTTGCTGATCAGAGTTACATGCAACAAACAATGCCCCATTGAGGTTTAAAAATAACAAAAAACACACAATCAAAATAAAGCACTGAACCATTTTTTAACATAATGAGATGTGTAGATATAGGTATTTAGGTAGGCGTACTAGCTCAATTTTAGTAACAATCATCGGCAGTGCTCGAGTTGTGAAAACACTTATGGGGGGTGGTAGGCTACAACTTTTCATGCAGACCTAAAAAGAGATGGTCATTATAGTTGTAAGGGAATGGTTTACGCTAAAATGTTTTATGGAGGGGATGGTGTTGTTTTCAGGGGGGATGGCATTCCCCTCAAATCGAGTAGCCTACTGATCATCGGTGCCAGTTTAGTAGTGATTTAGCCGCTTCATTGGGTTGGTAGAAAAAATTCAAAACCATTAAAAAACTCAACCTGAAGAGAACTTGCACCAGCTCATATAAGCTTAATTAGGGGTGCCCAACCAGTCGATCGCGATGTACCGGTCGATCTTTGGATGCTTGGCTGTCGATCGCGGGTCAATTTGGCATGTACACAAATCAGGTTGGCCACCAACATTTCCAGTTCATGTAACGCGTCCGGGCCGTGAAGACCTTTTTTTTAGCTTTTTACAAAAATTTTGGTGGAATTCGGAACATCTGAAGGATTGAGGACCGTTTTTTTGCACTTCACCACATTTTCGTTTACGATTTACGTAATTCCCATGATCAGTAGCGACTTTCATTCGAGCATTCAGAGTAGTTTGGCGTAAAGTGTTTGGCAGCTACAAGAATTGACAGCCATTATACTTTTACTGGTCCATCGTCCATGACTGCTGTAAAGGTTTGCAAACGCTGATATAAAACACGGTTAAAAATGAACTTCAAGCATTGAAAATTTTACCAAATTTTACGTTGACCAAGTGAATAATAACTGACTGATTTTTAAAAGAATAGTGATTCTTCGTTGGTTAAAAGCACTTTAAAAAATATTTGCTTCATTACGTATGTACGTTGCGAGCATTAATCACGTCGCACTCAGTGCATAATTTTTTTAATTGTCAGGGGGGGCTCAAATGGTTCAGGGGGGGCTAAAAAAAGTTCAGGGGGGGCTTGAGCCCCCCCTGGCACCCCACTTCCCGCGCCTATGGTTCAATTGGAACCAACGGAATGTTTTGCTTGAAAACAGATTTAATTTAAATACCAGTTTGTAAACACTAAACGCCCATTTATGTAGGCCTATCCATGACCTCATTATCTCGACTAAACATGGGGCCAAATAAACCATAGTATTATTCACTACAATTACTATAACGTCATTGCTACTTAAAGCAGCCAAGCAGAATTTTTCTAACATGGTTTGAAACGTTTGAACTTGAAGTTTTATTATTTTTATGTTATCAAATTTCCGAAAGAAAAAGCTTTGTGACACTTAGCCTATTTTTATGATCATTTTTTTTCAGAGCTGTATTGACAAATTAGAAAGGTAACAGTATGTCTTCAGTTGGAGCGATTGAAATTGTGGTGAAAGGAGGCGAGAGATCAATCAGAGCAACAGGCTTGGCTGCGGTGGTGGTTGCAATTTTGGAACCTATTGCAGATTCCGTAAGAGGTCTTGGAGGAATAGTCTTAAAGATACTGGAAGCAATATTGTCGAAAGCAAAAGAGCTGTTGCCTGCAGTGGTAAAAGCTTTGGAATATTTTGGAATAAAATCGAATGGCCTGAACGCAATAAAGAACGATTGACTGAACAACACACACAAATCTGGGCAATGGGCATGTACAAAGCTTGATGATATAATTGTGATTGAACTTTTCACTGTTTTGCTTTGCAACACTTTTTAAATTTCATTTTCAATTAAAAATTCCATTGTGAAAGGCTTGCAAACTGCTGTATTTTTTGTCTTTATAATTGAGAATTAACATGTCTCTTCGCACTTTTAACGTCGTTAATCGTCAATCCGCTTATAGAGTAGACCACTATGTCGAGTAAAAAAAGTAGAAAAAAATTCTGTTTCACTTCGACCTTTCGGCTAATAAGTAAACGATTTTCAGAATTTAGCGTCTTCATATTTGACAAAATCTAGCGCAGATTTTTACGGGAAATTATCAGTAGTGACTAGTGATATGCAGCTATAATTTATTATGTTGTGAATATTTATAGTTACATGACAGTATTGCACAAAGTTGGTGATAAAAACTAGAACTGAGTGTGTTGAAAGCATTATTGAATCTGCTTTGTTCTTCGAACCAGAAAACAATGAAATTTTTAGGTTAAAAAAAGCCAGTCGCAACACATCTTTTGATTTAAGTGATGTTAATCAACGTTTACGATACAAGTTTGTTTTGTTGTACATAATGTTACAGAATGTTTGTGGAACTTCAGATTTGAATGTATTATGCACCATATCAGGGGCACGCCCATAAATTTAAAAAAAGGGGGGGGGGGCGCAATTTCCTGTTTACACGTTTACACTGAAAATATCGGTGAAGACCAAAACAAAAGGTCTTCACGTCTTCTGACGTCCAATTTACCCCCCAAAATCAAGTGAAGACCAAAACAAAAAGGTCAACGCGTCCTCAAATGTCCTGTTTCCACTGTTTCGCTGACTGCAGATATATATCAGCTTATATTTCAGCGGGAGGGGGGGCGCGACCCCAGCGGCTTCCCCCCTGGATACGCCCCTGCATATTATAGTTTGCTGATTCAGCACTTAACAAGGTTTTACCTGGTAAATTCATGAGTAGTAAAGCTGGTCACATATATGTGCTTCCGAACCAGAAGTTCGCATTGCAGTACATCAGTCAATTATAAATCTACCAACTTTCCAGTATCATAGAATCTTGTTGTAGATGTAAGGTGCTGACTGCTGAGTTTATATCCATGCTGTTTGGTGCTTACTCTAATTACAAGTTATAAGTTAGTTAGTTAGTTGCATATTTATCCTCCTATCACGAGAAAGCGATCAATGCGCTATACGAGCTCGCTTAGGAGTTGCCAGCCATCTGTCCACCACACCAAAATGGGGGAATCCCACTAAGTGCCTTTCCCAACGGCACAACAAGTAAACTTGCCGGCTTGTTCTCCACACTGTCCCTTTTTATTGCGGAGCGTCAAGCAGGGAAGCTGTGAATACCAATTTTAAAGTCATTGGTTTGACCCGACTCGGAATCAAACCCGAGTCTACAGCTTAAGAGACAGACGCTCTATACCACTCGGCCATCTGAGCTGTTTTGTTTATAGCATCGTAAAAAGATATGTTCAAATGCTGGATTGTTTATTAAAGGTGACTTTTTGAGCTTCAAATTACCGTGCAATCCGCTTCATTTTGTATAATGAAAACATTCGATTCAAAGTTATGGGAGATTTCGGACCGGAAAGGATAAAGTTTCCAATGAATTGTATAAAAATTACAACACTTTTTTCCAGGTTACACTGTTTTGATTGACCAAATTTTTTTTGTTTGGGTGCAACGTGAAATCATGAGGTGATCCCCCAAATCAGTGGCAATTCTAGCGCCCAAAAACCGGGGAGGGGGTACTTTGGGGCCAAAATAGATTGAGGTGGGGCCAATGAAAACTATGTTTGCAAGGAAAGATATAAGTTCAAAGAGATTTGCAACCAAACTTACAAAGTAAGCATATTGCAAGATGACAGACCATATACCTTATTATTGACATTCACTAAAACATAAGATGGCAAAATGGTCAGAGCGTCTGTTTCTGGAGCGATAGACTCAAGATATGACTCCGAGATGAGTCAAACTGATTGCCTAGCCTAAAAATTTACATTTACAGTTTTTCTGCTAAAGGCCTACGTTCAACTTCGACATTTGTGAGATATCCAGTGAAAATATGTTCTCCGTAAAAAGCTTGAACCCCACTCGGCTGGTGGCAGTGTTAAGACCAGGGCAGGCGCAATCGCCCCTCTTGCCCTTCGACCGGGGGGCACGCATTTCTGGGGTCCCACTCTGGTGCTTGGAGGCCCATTTTCGTTACCCGAAGCTCTTTTTTTGGTCTTCATCTCTGCGTGGAGATAAAAAGAATTCTTGCACGTGAGACCTCGCGTTGAATTCCAGGAGAGAAGGTGAAGGGCTACGATGGGCTAGCATTGGCACTGCTTAAGATTTTAGTTGCGTCTTAGCTCATTCGGCCATCAGGCTTCATGATAGACATATTGCAATTTTCGCTCTTTAAACCTGTCGCCCAGCAACCGCAGGCTGAATAATGATTAGGCAAGGAAGGTCGACTGCTTTATAACTTGATGATTTTGTAATTTTAAAAGCGATGACAAAACAATGCAGCACTGTGTTGCGAGGGAATGCCTTGGTAAAATTTGAACTAGGGGGGCTTCGTTCAGCGTCAAAAATTCAGTTGTTTTAAACGCCTATAATTTATAGCATTTGAATCGTATAGAGCGTAATTGTTCCGGTTTCAGTCATCTACAATATGTTTTACAGCGTTTGTTACTAGCTTATTTCCAATTCCCAGGGCTTTTGTAACTGCCAAAATTAAGGCGCTCTCTGATCCGCAGAGCAAAAAAAAAGGTTTTAACGTCTGCAGATGTCCTATTTTCCTCTAAAAAGGTGAGTGGAGAGCAAAAAAGAAAAAAGGTCTTCACGTCCGCAGTGTTTAATTCTTCAGGAGATGTTCCGTTCTCCACCTGAAAACCTTAAATTCCCCACTAGTGGGAAATTCCCCACCGTTTGAGAACCACTGGTTTAGACCTAGTGTCAGAGATTGCAATAATACGGTGTGGTATTATTGCGTCACAGAACTGTAGAACACTGCCTGAACAATGTTCAAGCCTTTTAAAGCAGTCTTGGTTGCCAATTTTTGTTCGACAGACTCGAATGTGAAAATACTGAATATTAAATAGCACTCGTCGTCGTCGTCGTTTGGCGGGGCATCTCTTCCAAGACAGATGGAAGGACCAAGGCCGAGGGTTTATCCTTTTACCACCCTGGCCACCAAACTGCTTGGGTCAGATGCTGACCGTAAGGGACTTCAGCCAGCATCTTGTTTCGTCATCCAAAACCATTAGACCAAACATACCTGGGGGTGCTCGATGTATGGGACACTGTGAGATGATGTGATCTGCGGTTTGTTCACTGGCACCACACTCACAATTCGCTAGAGGAGCGAGACCCCATTTGTACATGGACGAACAAAAACGTCCAACACCAGAACGCAGACGGTTGAGCTTGACCCAGGCTGCCCTGGGCAGACCCATACCCAAGGGTCTGGAGCTAGCCTTGGGAATGAAAGCGTGGAGTGACAATGCGTTGGCAGAGTACACCATGTCCCATTTCGTGTTCGTCCACTCGGCTGCACGGACGTCCATCTCAGAAAGACTGTCTAGTAATTTCCGAGCAGCAGGTACAAATGAGCGTCTAGATTTCAATCTCTCCCTATACATATATCCTGTGACTCATGAAACTGGCCATGTAAAATGTGGTCAGGGTCCAGGGAGCTGCGGTTGGCTAGGGAGAGTGTCGCTCCTTGGCGGCGAAGCTCAGCTGGCTGGATGCCTGAAAGAACCGGAAGGTAGACCGACGGAGTGGGACGCAGGCACCCAGTGACAATGCGCAAGGCGTCATTTATTACACTGTCGATAAGCCGTATGTGCACGCTGCGGCACCAGACTGGTGCGCAGTACTCGGCAGTCGAGTAGACCAGAGACAGGGCAGCTGTGCGTAATGTCTTAGCGCTAGCACCCAACCTGTTCCAGCAAGTCGCCTCAACAGTGAGACGCGAGCACATAACTTCTTGCGCAGTGATTCCAGGTGAGGACGATATGTGAGCGATCTGTCCAGTTTGACCCCAACATAAGTGGGAACTGGACAGAAAGGTAAGGTCTTACCGATGTTACAGACCTTAAGCTCACGCTTAGCCTTTCGATTGTGGAGGTGAAAGGCCGCCGTCACCGTTTTAGTGTGGCTAAGCTTCAATCGCCAGGTCTGGAGATATTCCGAGAGTGTAGTCATGTCCTGGCTTAGAGTCCGTTCCAACTCCTTCCATTCTCCAGATGTATGAAGTATCGCCAGGTCGTCGGCATAGGCGAACTTCTTGGAGGTTATGGAGGGGACATCATATGTATAGATGTTGAATAGGAGGGGGGGCCAGGACCGATCCCTGGGGGACGCCATTTCTCAGGCGTCGTAACCTGCTAGGCTTGCTGTCGCTAGTTGTAAGGGTGAAACTTCTGTTGCGGATCAGCTCCATAATCATACGAACCATGTGCTTATCCGGCAGAAGCCGCAACAGCTTGCAGGTGAGGCCACGGTGCCAGACAGTGTCATAGGCAGCTGTCAGGTCGATAAAGACGGCACCGGCCTTCTTTTTCGCTTCGAATGCATTCTCAATGCTTTGCGTGAGCAAAGTGACTTGATCCACGGTGGATCTTCCGCGTCGAAAACCCGCCTGTTCCCGTGGGAGCAGAGGGTCAATAAGAGGTTCGACGCGGGCGTAGATAAGTCGCTCGAGAATCTTGTAGGGAACACAGAGCAAGGAGATCGGACGATAGCTCCTTGGGTCCTCTACCGGTTTCGAAGGCTTTGGGACCGCTACCACTAGCGCTCTTCTCCAGATCTTAGGAATTTTGAGGTGGTGCAGGCAGGAAGATAGGAAGCCACGTAGCCAAGATTTTAAGCTGGCTCCAGCATGGATTATTAACTCCGGACAAATGGAATCAAGTCCAGGAGCTTTGCCTGGTTTTAAATGTTGGAGGGCAGCAGCGAACTCCCGATGGGAAAAACTCCCGGAGACATTCGCAGGATGTAAAGGATCAGCCTTCCAAAGGTCAGACACTTCCCGTAAAACGAGCCGAGATGAGCGTCGATTCACACCTTCGTATTTCCCGTTTTTAACCAGCTGAGAAGCAATAGCATCAGCTGAAACGGGACATTGACGAGGGGATTGTCGTGACCTACCAGTCAAGTTGTTTATAGTATTCCATGCCAGCCGGCTGGAGTGCGAAAAGTCAATGTTGCGGACCGTCTCTGACCAGCGATTTCTCCGCTTCCCGTCGAGCCTTGTGAGTAGGGCTGTGGCAGCCCTATCCGAATCAGGGCCCCCAGGTGACTGCAGGAAATGCTGATAGAGGTCTTCACACTACGCATCCCAGCAAGGTATGTGGTTTGATCGTCGACCACAAGGGATGCATTTCTTCGCCGCAGTGCTTATTACCTTGCAAAAGCACTGGTAAACCTGATCGATGTTTTGAGATTCAGGTGGCGGTATACTCTTGGCCAGTTTGTTGGTTAGGTTAGAATAGTGGTCCCAGTTGGCCTTGCGGAAGTTCCATCGCTTTACAGGCTTGCTCGGTTTTGGATGAGCAAGTTTGGGTGGACTTATAAGCGAGGGTCGGTGTTGTGACCTTGGGAACTTTCCTACGATACGTCTGTCAGGAAGGCGACTGTCCAAATCGACACTGGCAAATGCAAGATCTGGGTTGGTGTCTGTTTTCCAGCGGCCAGAGTGGAAACTGGCGGCCTCCTTGGGGCTATATAGCAGGGTGAAGTTGTTGGCACTGGCCCAGCCAGCCAGGCATTCACCATCAGGATTGTTATTATTATAGCCCCACTCAACATGGTGGCAGTTGAAGTCGCCAGCATAGAGGCAGGGATGGGGGAATGCTGGAAGATCAGATGCTTGCATCCGTGTTGGAGGGGGTTTGTAGACGTTGACTACTTTATAGTTATCAACATCCACGCACACCCACTCGATCTCCGATGTTGGTGGGGACTGGTCGATTAGGATCCACTTCAGACGCTCATGGACAAACGTAGCAAGACCATGCTTCTTGCTCAAGGAAAACCCAGCTAGATGGTAGCTCGGAAGATCTAACCTTTCTACCGAGGTGCAATGGATTTCCTGTAAGAGGATGACGAGTGCCTCACACTGTAACGCAAGATGATGCAACACGCTCATCTTGCTTGCAGTAAGGCCTTCGATGTTCAGTTGGAGAATGCTGGGTATTTGGAACTTGTTGACGGTGCGCCGAAGATGTGCATCGCCCCGTCCTGAAAAGGACGTTTGCCACTGCCCAGCTTGAACATTGTTAGGTGTGCCGCCGTTAAGGCAGGTTCGGTTTCTGTCAGCCAGATTAAATAGCGTAGACAGAGTAACGCTCCGGGCTACGGGAAAGCATCTGCCATCCGGAGCACTAAAAATATAAATAGCACTAAAAGTTTACTATGGCTTAATAGTTCCCCCCCCTGGGCTCCTATTCAAAGCATTTTTTACAACTAGGGGGGTCCAGCCTCACCGAGCCCCCCTCTAAGGCACCTCTGGTGTTGCCTATAGAAACAGTCCACACTCCACCAAGGTCTCCCGCTCCAAACTCTACAGCCATCAACAAATGACGCATTAAAGTTTACTAAGCACTGGCTATTGTTGCCACTAATAATACCATTATTACGCCTGCCAATGCTGCCACAATGCACATAGCTGTCTTTCTTTTTTAGTGCTTGCTGATTAGGCTTCAAAAAACAAAAATATAAAAAATACCGGTACAACTACGCTACAAAAAATTCGAAGAGTCATTTTTGTTTCGATTAGCCACTACCATAGACACGATACGTAAGATTTTGATCTACAGTATTTAGTTCTTTATTCCTCTTCACCCATTACTAACAGTTTCTTCGATCTGCACTGCCTGCTGTATGACTTTACCCGGCTTGTGATAGCGATTTTACGATTTAGACCAGGGTCTTCAACCTTTTTTGCGCAATCGCCTCTTTTAGGAAATTGTGGGACGAAATCGGAAAATCGCCCTTCGAGCGCGTTGATGTAATTTTTTCACGAAAATCAGGTTAAGAGCAAAAAAAATGTCTTCACGTCCGCAGAGCTCCATTTTCCCACTAAAGTTACAATAGGTGAAGAGCAAAAAAAAATTAATAAATAAAGGTCCTCACGTCCGCAGAGCTCCTTTCGAAAGATACTTCCAAATGTTGTTGCTTGTTGGCTATTCTGAAATCGCCCACCTAAAAAGCAAAATCGCCCCCCAATTTCAACTAATATTACAATTACTCTCTGAAGGCCAAAATCGCTCCCGTTAAAGAACCTTGACTTAGACGGAACTGTGTGATGCAATAGAAGCACTAGTTTACTGAAAACCGGAAAACCGAAGATAAAGACCGAAGCACACTATCCAAGTTTCACATAGCCTAATAAACTGAGAAGCAAAGATAACAAATGTCTAACTTTGAGGTTGGGCAATCGATCAGTGGCGTAGGTGAGCATTTTTTAGAGGTGTGGTCCTATACAATATTTGCTGCTGCATGCAGCCATTTATTAAACAAATGAGTAAAAGTGCTCGAAAGTTTAATGCGATCACGCGAACCAACATCAAGCGCCTTTTCAAGCAGCCTAATTTGCTACTTAATATGTCTAATTTTGGTGTCGACTTTTTAGTTTTTGCTATTTCCAATTTTTCGTCGTTATTTCTGCTGCAAAACGGGTTTTTAATCATACTGTCAACACTTACTTCCATTCCACTAATTTAACCTACAACTTTAATTTGACCAACAACTTTGAAATGTAATTTTTGACCGCCACACTTTCAAAAATTACAAGCAATTACTCACAACCACATGCTAATACGATGTAGAATACAATGGAAAAGGTCCGGCTTGCTTGTGTTCAGCGATATCTGTTGAACCTGCCCTAAGAGAGAACCATTGCATCATTTTGCAAGGGACAAATACATGTTTCGACTATAACAAAAGTCTCGTCAGCCTTGCTACGCACAGCCAATCCAGGCTAAACTCATTCCAGACTGTAAAGACTCTTTTTTGCATTGCTTTACCTGGACATCTCGACTTCATCTCTTTTCTAGGTAGTGCTTTATTTTTAGCAGGCGACTGGCCCCAAACAACGAGTGGGTTGCCATGGGGGCTTTTAGTGAAGTGGGTTAGTTAGGCTACCGGTAACTTAGTTTGAGGTTAGTAGTTATAGGCTCTTTCATTGGGTATCGTTGTTTGGGGCCAGTCGCCTGCTAAAAATAGGGCACTACCTAGAAAAGAGATGAAGTCGAGATGTCCAGGTAAAGCAATGCAAAAAAGAGTCTTTACAGTCTGGAATGAGTTTAGCCTGGATTGGCTGTGCGTAGCAAGGCTGACGAGACTTTTGTTATAGTCGAAACATTGCATCATTCTTGTGCGATAAAAAAAGCAATTTGCTGTGGCGTGATGAGCATGTATTGTGACGCTGCGCCGGGTTCAACTTTAAAAAAGGACATTTTTTGCGTTTGAATCGTGTGGAAAGAGAAAAAGTTACTCTCCGCTGTATAATATGATTCAGAATACAATGAAAAAGGTCTGGCTCGCACGTGTTTAACGACATCTGTTGAACTAGAGATGGGCGAATAGTAATCATTAGTTAAAAAGTAACGGTTAACAAGAAGTAACGAATAGTAACAGATTCGTTTTGTCGAAATACCGATTCCAAATTGTATTCGTTTGCCATCTACAACACAAGACAGTCGATATGAAAACCAGGCGAAAAATACTGGTTTGAACCGGTTTATGTCGCATTTTTTCTTGCTTTTTATTTCACCGCGAAAGCTGCAGCGGAACTATAAATATCGTGGTTGAATCTATGATGTCATCATTTCGGCATTGACTTCTTGCGATCAAGGCAATAGAAATGTCTGCGTTACAGTCAAATCTCGATACTATGCCACTCCGCTTCTTTGCCACTCTTGATACTATGCCGCTTTTGATCGTCCTAACAAAAATTAATAAAAAATAGAGTTACTATGCCATCCCTTAATCTCGATACTATGCCACGTGAGATTTATGAATGATTAGTAAAAAGAGCCCTGTGACGAATCAATGTATAACAGTATGCCACGTATAGTATTTGTACTGTGTTGCATAAATCAGCAAAGAAGCCCACAGCACTTTAGAAGTCAAAATTTCGTTTCAAATCGATATTTTACCCAAAATGTTAACTCAGAAGCGCAAGCGAACTGACTTAAACCAAGCGGGAAAACGCCTCCCACTTTTATTTCACAATGCTTCTGACTGACAAGTTAACAAATTCCTTCACGCTCGCGTGGCAGACAAAAGAGGAAGAATATTCGTTTGCCGCCAGTTTGGTATTTTTTCTCTTTTATCTGCCTTGACGCTCACAAGCAGAAAGAAAATATCTGGTACTGTACTTGGTAACCATTATAGGATTCGACTCCTATGATGATTACTAAGCACCAGATATTTTCTCTCTGCTTGTGAGCGTCAAGGCAGGCAAAAGAGAAAGAATATTCGTTTGCCGCGTGCTTGATAATGGGAATCGTTAGATAGTCGAATCCTTAACCCAGTCAAGAATTTATCTCTGGGCCAAGCATGAAGTGCCTTAGATATATGTTTGGACCATGCATGGGATCTTCATAGATACATCTCTGGATTACCCTAGGAATAGATTAGTGTATGTGACACTGGCCAATGCACGATTATTATGTCTGCTCCATGTTAAAACTTCTTCTCAGATCCAGACATGGGTCTCATACTTGATCCTGATATAAACTGCATGTGTAGGCCATGCATGGGTTTTTATACTTGATCCAGACATAAACTGTATGTATGGGCCACGCATGGGTTCCACATTTGGCCCGGGCATGAAGTGCCATAGATATATCCCTAGATTATCCCAGGAATACAACAGTGTATGTAACACTGGCCGATGCACGATTATCATGTCTGGCCCAAGCTAAAATTTATCTCAGATCTAGGCATGGGTTCCACACTTGGTCCAGACATAAAGTGTATGCATGGGCCACGCATGGGTTTCACATTTGGCCCGGGCATGAAGTGCCATAGATATATCCCTAGATTATCCCAGGAATACAACAGTGTATGTAGCACTGGCCGATGCACGATTATCATGTCTGGCCCAAGCTAAAATTTATCTCAGATCCAGGCATGGGTTCCATACTTGGTTCAGACATAAAGTGTATGCATAAGCCACGCATGGGTTTCACATTTGGCCCGGGCATGAAGTGCCATAGATATATCCCTAGATTATCCCAGGAATACAACAGTGTATGTAACACTGGCCGATGCACGATTATCATGTCTGGCCCAAGCTAAAATTTATCTCAGATCTAGGCATGGGTTCCATACTTGGTTCATACATAAAGTACATGCATAAGCCACGCATGGGTTCCACATTTGGCCCGGGCATGAAGTGCCATAGATATATCCCTAGATTATCCCAGGAATACAACAGTGTATGTAGCACTGGCCGATGCACGATTATCATGTCTGGCCCAAGCTAAAATTTATCTCAGATCCAGACATGGGTTCCATACTTGGTCCAGAAATAAAGTGTATGCATAAGCCACGCATGGGTTTCACATTTGGCCCAGGCATGAAGTGCCATAGATATATCCCTAGATTATCCCAGGAATACAACAGTGTATGTAGCACTGGCCGATGCACGATTATCATGTTGCCCAAGCTAAAATTTATCTCAGATCCAGGCATGGGTTCCATACTTGGTCCAGACATAAAGTGTATGCATAAGCCACGCATGGGTTCCACATTTGGCCCGGGCATGAAGTGCCATAGATATATCCCTAGATTATCCCAGGAATACAACAGTGTGTGTAGCACTGGCCGATGCACGATTATCATGTCTGGCCCAAGCTAAAATTTATCTCAGATCCAGGCATGGGTTCCATATTTGGTCCAGAAATAAAGTGTATGCATAAGCCACGCATGGGTTTCACATTTGGCCCGGGCATGAAGTGCCATAGATATATCCCTAGATTATCCCAGGAATACAATAGTGTGTGTAGCACTGGCCGATGCACGATTATCATGTCTGATCCAAGCTAAAATTTATCTCAGATCCAGGCATGGGTTCCATATTTGGTTCAGACATAAAGTGCATGCATAAGCCACGCATGGGTTCCACATTTGGCCCGGGCATGAAGTGCCATAGATATATCCCTAGATTATCCCAGGAATACAACAGTGTGTGTAGCACTGGCCGATGCACGATTATCATGTCTGGCCCAAGCTAAAATTTATCTCAGATCCAGGCATGGGTTCCACACTTGGTTCAGACATAAAGTGCATGCATAAGCCACGCATGGGTTCCACATTTGGCCCGGGCATGAAGTGCCATAGATATATCCCTAGATTATCCCAGGAATACAACAGTGTGTGTAGCACTGGCCGATGCACGATTATCATGTCTGGCCCAAGCTGAAATTTATCTCAGATCCAGACATGGGTTCCATATTTGGTCCAGAAATAAAGTGTATGCATAAGCCACGCATGGGTTTCACATTTGGCCCGGGCATGAAGTGCCATAGATACATCCTTAGATTATCCCAGGAATACAATAGTGTGTGTAGCACTGGCCGATGCACGATTATCATGTCTGATCCAAGCTAAAATTTATCTCAGATCCAGACATGGGTTCCATATTTGGTCCAGATAAAAAGTGTATGCATAAGCCACGCATGGGTTTCACATTCGTATCAAATCCGTAGCGCACACGAATTGTATAGGTAATTAAAAATCCGGTTTAATCAGGTGAAGTAAAATGCATTTCATAAGACAAATTATTCAAACTTGTGTTTTAACACAGCTTTTTATGTAAATGTTGCTTCTAAGAGACTGCACAGTAGAACAAATTAAATTATTTAATGCAAATAAGCACTAGTAAAAATAAATTGATTGATTGAATACAAAAGTTTGAAAACATTAAACGAAATACCTCGATGTTGATGAAAACACAGACTATACAGGTAAAATAATTACTCAATTGAATACAAAGTATCGCAAAACACCAAACAAAATAATAAAATATGCTTTACAGTATGTACATCATACGGTATTACGCGGAGCACACCAAGGTTTAGAACATTTCATTTCATATCGTTGTTGCAGAGAGTAAGTACAAATGAAGTTGGAACTGCTGCATTATTAACTAAATTCAATGATTCAGTACGCCAACTTCACCAATGCAAAAACTTTGTCTCTGTAAAGGCCAAACGGCACCTCAAAAAAAAACATCAAGAAGCTTTGTATAAACGTGAAATCTTAAGTTCACGACCATTTCTTTTCTTTGACAAACTGCTTCAGTTGTTACCCAAATATACACTCCGCAACGGTCACACATAAATAAATTATTATGCAAGTTTGGAAAATCTGCTGATTCAGAAATTGCAAAAAAGGCCTAATTACTACGATGTTCAGTCCAATGATGAAAATTATTTCTAATACTGAATTAAACCGAAGTAGACACATTAATAAATTGTTATTTTATTTCTCATGAACAAGGATCGAAAGCAAGTCTGCGCAAAACGAATACGGACTCGTACCAGATTAATAAGAGTTTATACAGTTGCTTGCTTTTCTGGTTGAATTTCAACCTTCACTTCTTCAATTTTGCTTAAAAGATGCTTAAAAAAATCCGCCTAAAAAGATGGTGATAGAATCACAAAGCCCCTTATTTAAAGACGCAAAAATAAAACTTGGGCGCGAGTTAAACAACGTATTTTGATTGTGGATGTCCTTCAAATTTGGTATCTCCAAAATTACTTGAAAATTGTTGTAGTTTTCAGGCGTTTCCCATGAAACTTGCTTTTTCAATTGCTTGCCTACCAATTAATCCATCGGGATGTCACGAGCCAAGTTCAGCAAATTTAAAATTTGCGCGAAAACAATGTACCAATTACGAAAGTGAAAAAACTTGGGTCAACTTCACAATTGGTCCAAAAATGTACACGTAACAACACGCTAGGTGTCGCAAAAGAGCAGCAAAAAAAGCACAAGTAGAAACACGATAAACCAGTCGACGAAAACGTACATATCGCAACAAGCTTAGGTATCTCGGAAAAGATGCAAATAAGCACTAGTAAAAACAAACAACACCATCATGTGTCAAGCTTAGCGTACATTCCCGAAATAATTTTTTGCCTTTGCAATGTCGAACTAATCGAATTTGGCTCTCACAAGCAAGAGTCATAATGATGTTAATATTTAAACAATGCAAAGAAGTAAAATTTGAAAATTTCCACATTAAAAAAAACGAATTTGGGCGATTTCTTGGTTGAAAAATAGTTGAGCAGCTGAAAACGCGATTTGTCAAACCAAAAAACTAGCATAAAGAAAATACTGCAATGACGACGCTGGTGCGAAAACAGTGACGATGCTGATACAAAAACAAGACTGCACAAGTAAAAGAAAATAATCACTTAATTGAATAGAAAATTTCGAAAACCCTGAACAAAGTACCTCGATACAGGTGCGAACACAGACTGTACAGGTAAAACAACCACTTAATTAAATACAAAGTTTCGAAAAACATCGAAACAATATCATTGATCAAATTGAGTTTTACAGTATGTAAATGCGAAGCATCAAAATTTAGCAAATTTGCATACTACATTCGACATTGTTTACAAAAATACAACCGAAAAATCAATGACTCAATACGCCAACTTTGCAAATACGTGTGATCAATGTTTAGAATGTTCGGATTGCCAAATAGATAGTGTTTGCCTTTGGACCAGTGGACTCAAGTTCCATTCGAATAGAGTCAAACCAATGACTTAAAAATTGGTCTTCACAACTTTTCTGCTTAATTGACGTTTGGCATTGACAAGGGACAGTGTAGAGAACAAGCCGGCGATCTTACTGGTTAGGAAAGGCATTAAAGAAAATTTCCCTATCTTTAATAGGCAGAAAGATTGCCAAATTGACATTCACTTACACAGAAAATTTCTATGCTAACCAGTTCATTCTCTACTTTCACCACTCTTCATCATCATCGATGTAATTTTCCATACTCCTTTGCAGCTGCTCAACTAATTTCCGCCTCCATCAATTTAAACTTCTTTCATCTCATTTCAAATAGAAACGACATGAGGCGGCATGTAAGCTTAAAACCAACGATATACTTACTGTACATGCCAAACTATATATTTCACGTGCGCTTAGTTTCCAACATTCTGAAACAAAAAATAATAATTTCTACTAATATTGATCGAACAACCAAGTCTCTTGCTTACAAATGAAGTAATTGCACAGCATTTAAGTTAAGCGTAAAAAACCTATAAATTCTTAGAAATGTTCAAAAGGCTGCTATATTTCTCTTAAAAAATACCCGTAATAACACCACAATTGTGACGAAATAGCTGTCAACAAATACCGACACTGCAAAATTTCACTCTGCTAGACCTGTTGTGGTTTTATGTACACAATGGCTCAAAGACAGCTTGACTGTTATTACAGTAACACACATGCTCAAAAACACTCATCTCAGTTATTTACGCTTACTAAGTTTCAGCAAACGTATTTAAAATAACTGTAGTTATTTCTATTATGACAATGACAAAAAATTCACTAGACTGACTCAATACGTTGCGTTCCCAACAAACAGAGCTGTTTCGCAGCTGGTGTCCTTAACCCCTCGTACCTATCCTGTAAATTTTTTTCCCATTGGTTTTGGACAATTTACAATGAGCTACTTGGTAAAGTAATCGGCAAGTTTCTGCGGAATAGCAGGTGATATGTTTCACTGCTTGCACATTGCACACCTTTTCATGGAAAATATTATCTTTATGCCATTGGCTCCCCTTGAAATTTTTCTGCCGAAACTTCTAGTGCAAAGCTGCTCCTTTAATCTTTAACCACGTTTCTAATAAACCAAAATAATGTAACTGAACGAAAAACATTTGCATAATTCTCTGAAAGGAAACAATTCCGTTGTTCAGCGTTTTTTGAAGAGTTACTTCTAATTCCAAAGCCAAAAATTAACAGAACGCCAAAACAATTTACTTCTATTTATGAAAAAAATTAATGCGATTTAAGAAAAGATGACGATGTCTAGTTAGTTGGTCAGCTAAGTGTCTTCTTTGTACGAGCTTGATCTTGTTATATGTGCTGTGTTTGCAAGTCTTTAGCCAGACTTACCGCGACAGGCAGACTGCATGGCCCGATTGCACAGCTGACTCACTAACATTTCAATCCTCCTATTTTTTGCGAGAAAACGACTGAGGCATTCAACAATCTCACTCAGGAGTTGCCAACTACCTGTCTACCACATTAAGGTGAGAGAATCCTCCTATGTGCCTTTTTCAACAGCACAAGAAGCAAACTTGACGCTTACTCCACATTGTCTCTTTTATGCTGAACGTCAAAGCAGGGAAGCTGTGAATACCAATTTTTCAAGTTTGTCGGTTTGACTTGACTTAGAATCGAATCTTGAGCCTATCGAACCAGAGGCAGACGCTCTATCTACTTGGCCGTTTTATCGATTGATACAAGATGCCTATAGTTAGTTAGATAGCTACCAAAGCATCACTGCATAATATTTGCCTTACATTGAAAAGGAAAACCAGCTGATGTTAAATGGTTGTAATGACAGCTGCACAGAACTCTACAAGAAACAAAACTTCGAGAAACTGGTAAATACTTTTTACTTCAAGCTTTCAAGTTGCAATCGTAAATGATTAACACTTTATATATATATACAGTATATATAGCATTACCAAATTCTGAGGTCTGAAAAACTCTGGTGTTTTTCTTAGAAAATGACATATATGAAAATAAGCAAGATAACTGACTGCAAAACACGGGACAACAACTGAATGGAACAGTATGATTACCATACCAACTGACACTCGTTGAATTTGATGCATTCAGGAAAATAAATTTACACCTACAATTTTTGTCATATTTAGTTCACCATTGATCAATGAAGTGCTCAAATTGGGCAAACCTGAGCAGTAGCTCCCAAAATTTTTACACATTTGGTTTAACACATACCTGATCGCAGCAGTTTGTGGAAAGTATTTGGGGTATTACATGGTTGCAACATCGACGCTTTCTTGTTCATAAAGTTGCATCAAAAGTCTACAATGACACATTAGATGTATACTCATCTTCGTTATATATTTGTCACAGATTTTATTCTTATGCTTCAATATGAAAAATAAAACATCATTAACACATCATCAAGAAATTGTACTCTGCAATGACAAAGTGTTTTACAAATGCTTTTTGTCAGTCATAATAAAGAAGACTACACTTAGAACAGCTTGAATATTTGTTTCCAGTTTTTCTAATTGCGCAGTTATGCACTGTCGATACATGGTTAGTGATTACTCCGTTGGTCCACTAAAAAAACAGTATGCATGTGCAAGGGCTTGAGCAGAATAAAAAACATATCGGTAGACTATGTTCAATGCAATCAACTGCAAAATCTGGGAGTTCTGACTTGGACTAGGGCTTGGCTTGCATTTATAGCTCTGAGCTGCAGCAGTGTATCGATACATACCAATACTAAATTAGTAGAAAGCACAGCCTACTCATTTCATTCTGCACCATCAACTAAAAAACAATAATATAATCTGTTTAAAATTATTCTGATATTTGTCTGTTTGTATGTTCATGCAGAAAAAACAAACAACAAACTTTTGCAAAAAATTAAACCCTATGGTTACAAAATACGTAACGGACATAATCATTTTTGAGGGATGTACGGCACTACAATGCAGCAGGTGTAATGTATTGGTTAACAGAGCTGTAGTGTCTTGAGACATTTCCTGTGTCTCAGTTTTGTGACACAATTTTTCAAAGTCTCGATCTCCCAGGTCAAAGCCTCATCTCGGTTTCGACACCTTCAGGTCTCGAAAAATGAGCGTACCTCGGGGCCATAATTAAACATTAGCTTCAAAATTGAATTAGGTAACTTCAAATGAACAAAAACCAACTAAAACTACCATTCCAACAGTTTGCTTTACAGTAAATCCAAATCCACTTCAAGTTTTACGTACAAGGCACTTAACGGGATTCCCCCACTCGATAGCGCATTGATCGCTTTCTCGTGATAGGAGGATAAATATGCAACTAAATACAAAAAAAAAAATACAAATCACTTGATTAGCTAATCAGAATGTACTTTTGACAAAACAGACCAAAAAGCTATTTTGCCATCAACGGCAAACTAGTCACTGCTTAATTTACTCGCATTGCCCACTGTCCATCGATATCGCTGGTAAATAATTACTGGATGAACCGTAATTATTCTGAATGCGCAAAAATGCACAGTGGCACTTTGGGCAGAGTTTAAGGCACCGATGGGCTTTATCTTTTAAAATTACATTTTGTATACTCATTAAATAACTGATGCACTCAATCCCAACCTAATCTTAAGTTTTGGCCTATGAGTCAATCAGGTTAGTTTATTTTTAACAATTCAGCAGTAAATACATATGCACATATTTTGAAAGAACTCAAACCGCTATTTCTGCTGGCTGATCTCCGACCATACAACTCCTACCGGTGCTTCTTAATTCTGTAAAAGGTGATTGCTACTACGTTTATTATTTTTGTTTTCACTGTCTTGAAGCCTACGGTAACCTTTTCTTCTTTGCACTACGGTACGATAACTTCGCAATCTTTATTTTCAAGGCATTTAGTTGGAGCACTTCTGACCTTATTCCGAAAACTGCAACTGCTCTGAGTGCCCTTATTCTGCAAATGACCCATGTATCAAAATACTGTGCGCCTTCACGAACAAAAATTGAAAAGAAAAAGAGAGAGGGCCGACTGCTGATTGGCCAGAGTCGGATAGCGCAAATATTCAAACCTTCAAATTGCAGCGTCTAGGGCTTTGATGGGGTTGGGACAGCACAGCACTGCAGATTTATTTTGCTTACACCATGTATTTTTCAAATTTCGTCTTGGTCGTTTGACCGATTTTAACTAGGCATACGCATTTTTTCTCGATCACTTCGATTTTTTTTGCTTTAATTGTTTTTTCAAACCATATATTTTTAATACTCTTTTGAACTTGAGCTATGAAATGTATTAAAATTTCGTCCACTAAAATCGGAAAGGCGAAAAAACGATGCGGTAAAAGTAAAATAATTCTGGTAGGATATTGGAAACTGAACAAAGTGTTAAAAGAAAGTTGGAATAAATGCGGCAATAAAGCAAATGTTAGCGTCATGGTTTACTAAAAAGCTTCAGAAAAACGGTGAAAAAATATTTCAAATTCTTTGGTCATTTAATGACTAAACCGGCCAAAAAATCGATGTTTGCGAAAAAATCGGTCAATGACCGAAAGATGATTGCAAAAAACAACTTGAACTACTCTCAGGTCTTAATAAGATGTTCTAAAACAGCGTTTTTCAAAGTGGGAGGCGCGCAAAGTCAAGTGAGGTTATTATTTAAAATTAATTATTAGCTCGTAAGCAAGAAATCTAAACCAGTATCTAAACTAAAATCTTGCTTTGCTGTTACTCTTTACGGAACTTCCAAGGTCATTCTGACGTCCTAATGCGATATAATTCGTGTTATCAAAATATGGTTTCGCAATATTGCTCGCAAATGCAATTGCTAAGTCCAGCTTGTCCTATCACCTGCAGTTATTTATCTTATTTAATCAAAAAGTAAATGAGAAATAATCAAAAAACAATGTAGTAAATGTCATCAAAATTAAATATAATGTAGTAAGATCATAAAATTTGTGAAAGCTATAAATTGTCAGATATATACATATCGCTCCTAGCCAGAGATGGGCATTTATCGCGATAATTTATCGGCGATAGTTATCGGCGATAACTTTTTATCGATTATCGTTATCGCACAAAATAGTTTGGATTTATCGATTACCGTTATCGTTTTTGTTATATATTTTGTTATCGCCGATAAATTATCGCGATAAACGATTTTTTATGCACGCAGTGTTTAAACTTCAAAGTTAGTGAGTTGGCACTATGAAAAAACGCGGTGTCCATTAGGATTTGCTGTAATTTTTAAAAATTATTTCTTTGTTTGACTTAATTTCATGGCAGAGTCCGTGAACTGCTCTCTTTTCTTGAAAAATCTAGAAAAAACATTTTTGCAATTCGACTTACAAACAAAAAACTTCGTCAAACACATCGAAAATTTACCGCAACATTTATCGGAAAAATTTATCGGCGATAATTTACCGATTATCGATATCGCTTTAAGAAATTGAGATTTATCGATTATCGGTATCGCCCAGGGCTTTTTTCAAGTTATCGATAATCGTTATCGCTTTAGTACAGAATGGTTTATCGTGCCCATCACTGCTCCTAGCTGCAAGTGTGTAGAGCATTTTGTTAAGCAAAGCTTTAAAAAATACTGCTGCCGTTCGCAACACCATATTTACGCAAAACAGGATTTTCTGCATTAGCTGCAATGAAATTGAAATATCGAGCTCGGTTGTTTGTTGAAAAAGAGCTACCAGTATAGCTGTCTCGTCAATAACACCGAGATTTAACAGCCTTAGCGCTAATAGACAAGCACATCCATCTCATTGAAAGACAAAAATAAATTGTTATTCTTTCTTTGTTCCATAGTTTGTGTTAAAGTTTTTTTGTATTTTCATTATTTTATAAAATGCGGGGAGGCATCATATGACTGAATATCTGTAAGGGAAGCGTGGAAACACAAAATTTGAAAACCACTATTCTAAAAGAAATCGCTTTCACTACAGTTCGCAGAAAAGTAAAAGCCTGAGATTTCTCCTGCGAATATGGACCTACGCAATCGATCTTTGTGAATTGTGATATATATCTAGCTCATAGCGAACTTTAAATACGATTAAATTCAGTTACTGATTCACGGGACATATTTGTTATAGTCTTGCAACCTCGTGGTGTAAGTGCGCGCTTCTGGCTGGAGACTTTGTTCATACTCTTTTCGTGGATATGTTTCAAATTTTGTCGGGCAAATTTTTGGCATTCAGTAGCCTATGTGTGACCCACGAACCAACCATTGAATAGAGTGAGAGTTAAATTATTCATTAACAACCATAAAGACAGTGATGGCCTTAGGTTTGGTGTGTGTGTGCGGGGTGGGGGGGGGGGTGCAGATTGTGATGAGACGTTAGTAAATAAAGTTCCGGTAACGTAGATCCACAAAATCAAAAGGGAAACTAAAGAAGTCTTCGCTTTCAATTACAGTAAAAGTACAAATGTGTAAATGCAGAGAAGCTGGCCTCTCTATTGCTCGCCTGTAAGTAAAACCACCGCTGCGTAGGTGAGACTCTTGATATCGATATATCAACCAATAAATATTCATCATATGTAAGCAATCATTCAACACATAATAGTTGCATTTTTGTAATTACAGCATGGAAACGATTTATGGAACGAGTAAAAGTTTATTGCTAATTCAGAGTTTGTTTTCGTAAATAAGTTCACAATAACAACTTCTCTGGCTTTACTGCCTACTGGGCAACCCGCACGTGCAAAATATTCACACCTACACCAGAGTTAATTAGTTGCACTGAAACGAGAAACAAAACATGTTTGTCTTGTCGCGCTTTCGGAAAAGTCAATAAGCGCAGCTGGACGTTCTTCTCAGGCAACTTTAGATCACACCTTTCATAATTCTTGCTTTAACTTTATTTCGTTTATGTGAAAAACTTCTTGTCTTTGTGTTACCAGTAGAATAACAATTGGCTCTTGCTTTTCTAACTCGTGAATTCCCTTTTGCAAGGTATAACAAATTAATTAATAATTTGTTGCTTCTCCTATTTTCTTATTCATAGTGTATCAATCGTCTTGTCGCATTTATTGTCGTTTTGACGGTGCAGAATAAAAGTCGATAGGCTATTAATTATGTCTACGACTTATAGCATTTCCTTTGGCAATAAAACCGACATAACCAACTGTATAACTTCGTCTATTTTTCCATAAAAAAATGGCTGTTTGTGATCTAAAACGAAATAATGGCCTAAATAGCCGATAACGATCGAGATAGACTCGACTAACTAAATCGATTCATAGACTGTGATTCTTGCTTTGAGGAAATGTTTGCTGATAAATATTACTTTATAGTACAAACACTAATCAGCGGGGCGCCGGACTTCAGCCTGCCTCTCCCTTAATCCTCCTACATCCAATAGCATTATATATGTATTAATCAGGCTATGCTAGCGGTTTTCAATTCATTTGGAAGCTAGCACCCCTTGCGAAAGGAAGATGTGTTTTTGCACCCCTGCACAATTTAAGTTAAATTTTTTTTGTAATTATTGTCGTCGCTGATATCAATAGTTACAAAAGTTCTTCCAAAAAGGAATTAACAAAAAATTCAAAGAATAAAAATGCACAAAACGTGTAAGACAATAAGCAAAATGCAATCAGTGACAATCGCTACATTTTTTCACAATCGCTACATTTTTTCACATTACACTTCAGTGGCTAGATTAATTTGCCGAAAAACATTTCAACAAAACATACCGACTCACATCAAACACACTAATACCGACATGGGAAACTTCAAATTTACGCCAGATAATTTGGCATTAACCACACCTGGACCAGACATGAAATTTCACGCTTGGTTTATCCATGTAACGCTCACACATATATGTGCGGTGTATGCGTGAATAGGCCATGTCTAGTACAACCCGAGTATAATTATTTTTTCACATTACACTTCAGTGGCTAGATTAATTTGCCGAAAAACATTTCAACAAAACATACCGACTCACATCAAACACACTAACAGCGACATGGGAAACTTCAAATTTATGCCAGATAATTTGGTATCAACCACACCTGGACCAGACATGAAATTTCACGCTGAGCTTATGCATGGAATGTCCACACATATATGTGCGGTTTATGCGTGAATAGGCCATGTCTGGTATAATCCTAGTGTAAACAACCGGTGTAAAAATGCAAAATTTTGGGTTTTCTGGGTTGCAAATTCGTTGGAGTCAACATTTAGCATTGCTGAAATCAAAAATCTTATCTTTGATTTTAGAAGAATTTCCCATGCATAGGCCATGGATACGCGTAGGATAATTTTTGACTGGGATAATGATTACTTTTCTCTCTGCTCACTCGGCAATCGGCCCCCGAGCCGACGCCAGCAACCCCAACAGCCGCTTCAAAGAAGAGCCCCGGGCCACATGCCCGATCCTCGAGCTGACAGAAACGACAAATCCCCAACATAGCCTCCTTCCCGCTGTGCGTAAATCTTTTTCAGCAAATTCGCTCATTCGCGCGATGAACAGAAAGGCCACTCTAAAAATTAAAAAATCACTATATTCAGCAAAACAAAATCACTAAATTTGGGAAAAAATTCACTTAATCGCAATAAATCAATTCCAGCTAGGCTGTATGTAACTGTAGTGTTTCGTTCGGGCTACAGTTTGGATTAAGATTAAGGTTAGGATTAACATATTGCGACTAGGTATGTTTTAGAATAAAAATTCAGAAAAAAAAATTATATTAATAGAGCATGCAGCACTATAATTGAACATTTTTATCTGCAATATTTTAAACCCTTTCAGGCCTTCCTTCCTTCCTCACACAGTTTAGGCTTTTAATGTGAAATTATGTCAATTGGTTATTTTTTTTTTCTTTACCAACAGCTTTGACATTGAACAGTCTATAGGTCTAAGCCCAGGGGGGTGGGTAAACTTTTCGCACGAAGGTTCGCATTGAAAAAAAAATTTGAAGCCGAGGGCCGCACTGCTTGGAAAAGCAAAGAGAAAAAGGTCATTATGACCGCAGATGTCCTATTTCTTTCCCAAAATCAAGTGAAAAGCAAAAAAAGTCATCACGTCGGCAAATGTCCTGTATTCCACTCAATATCAGTAGGGTACAAGATTCATATTTCTGAAAGTGCTTGCCAGCCTCATGAAATGACCTCGCGGGCCGCATGCGGTTCGCGGGCCGTAGTTTGACCACGCCTGGTCTAAGCCAAGCATTGAGCATAGCCATTATTCTAGCCAAGAAGTAAACAGCAGCTACAGCTGCTATACCAGAGATGGAACCGGTCATGATTTTCTCGACCCGCCCCGACCGGTAAAATTTAAAATCTATGGCAGTTGACCGGTCACTGACCGGCCTGGTTGACCGTTTTTTTTACCGGAGGTTTATGTTCAGTGCTCAAAAAATCTAATGACAAACTGTACTTTACATCGACTTTGTTACTCCATCTATTGAACGCGTAAAATTTCATGTAATAAAAACAGTACGCCCTATTTGAACGAAAGTAAACGTCACCTGTTGATTTGTTTCCAGGGCCATTAACAGGGGTCCAGGGGGTACCTTTGGTACCGGGCCCAGAATTTTAAGAAGGCCGCGCGTAAAAATTAGCATACAAGTTTGAAAGGGCACGGTAACTTTGGATTGGATCAAGGCAGACAAAGTCATTTAGGCTTAGATGATGATGCCAAAATTATTAACCAAGCTTACAATTTGTGCAATTTTGGGCAGCTGTGGTTCAGTGGTGTGCTTAACGGATTCAAGTCATACATATAGTTAGTGTTACACGGTTTCTGTAGTAAACTAGTGATTTTTAATTTTTTTCATGTCTTAAGTGTTTATTATTGACTTACGTGAAGTAATGAAACTGCAAGCTGAATTTTCATGTATATATCGTGTTATCGTCAATGATGTGCGCGCCAGCGAAGTATATTGGTGGCGTCAGCGTCAGCGCTAACTGTCAAAAATTTTGTGGCCGTTCGTCAGCGCTAATGAAAAAATTATTAGCGCCGTCAACGTCAATTGTTGAAAAAGACTTTAATACAGGTTACCAACATTTTCATAAAAATTATTTTCACAAAGAAATCGGTTGCAATCGCATTATTTTAGTGGGGGATTTAGAGACTAGTTCTTGTGCGTCGAGCTAAAGCCAACCACGTAGCGCCGTAGCCTATCCAATTTAATCAAGAACAGCAAAACTCGTTAACACTTTGCAACAAGCAAAATACCTGCATAACGACCCTAGCTGGTAATACAATAGGTTTAACTTATATTGGCAAGCAGAAATAGCAGCATTTCAAAATATTTGTCCGTCATTTGGTAACGTTTCGGACGCAAAATATCCTTTCCCACGTATTAATATTGCTAGTGTTCACTCCTGTCAACGGTACTGCAGTATGCAAAAAACGAACCATATTGACGTGTTTCGTGTGATAAAATCTTTCTTTACCTACTTTGGCTTTCGACAACTACCCGTTATTGCCTTCAAAAGTTTCATTTTCGGTATTGTTGTTACTTTTACCCGCGATCTGCTCTAGTTCATTTCGCCAGATTGCAATTCAATACTTCTCAAAATAGTATCTCATAATCATTAATCGTGATAAAGCTGATAAATACACACTCTCCTGTCTAAACGGTTCTGCACTGTCGTCTGTTATGGTTAGGGCCATTTTTTTTGTCCAAAAAATATATTTTTGACTTTATTTTAGTAAAATTTTGACTTTATTTTGACTTAACCGCTTCCGCGTATTATTTATGTCTTGTTGCACTTTATTAATTAAATATGTTTTATAATCTGCAATTTACATAAGTTTTTAAAGAAAAAGGTAGCCTACTTCGAACATTTTCTCAATTACTCAGTGTTGAAGCTAATGCAACAAAGCGACGCATGACGTTAAAACCTAGGATAACGAGCCATTGTGTGTACCGGTATCAATTAGTGTGTAATACAAAAATTGCGTTGCTATCGCAACTGTACTGTACACTAACAGTATATCTATGATTTTTTTAACGAAAGCCACGCAGTATAATTACAAGGACGTTTTATTGTAATACAGCATCATATATTTTTTTACGTTCTTAACATCCAAATTTCTGTCTTTTCTCAGTAATTTATTGAGCATGGAAAACGACCTCTCAACAGCAATCAATCAATCAATCAAGTTTATTTCACCGTATACGTTTAGAAAATTCGCATAGGCAGGAAACAGCGCAAGACCACAGGGGTCATCTAAGTCTGCTGCACCTACTACAGCAATACTTACAGTAAACATATTGGCGTAAACTTAGCATGACATAAAACGTTAAAAAAAAGAACACATTACAAGACAGTACTGCCATCTGATCTGGAAATCTGACACTAGACACCGATCTGGAAATCTGACACTAGACACCGATTACAGGCATAACTACGAAGTGTAGTATAGTGACCGATTACAAGCAAAACTGCTAAGTATGATAAAATAAAAAATGGCAGCACAGGCACAAAAAACAAAACAATATTTACAGTGTAACTCAGTTTACACATTCGTCTGTACCAACAAGTGAAATTTTCGGCGGACAATTTTCCTACAAATATAATTCAAATTTAGCTAGAACGTTTCTTAACAATAAATGAGTTTAAAAATTAGTTGTTACACTCATTGGATAATTTCACTGTGCTTGAAATAAGCAGGCAATTAAGATAATTGATAAAGTTACACAAGATTTTTGGAGTAATGCTCAAATAAAACTGCTTTATAGTTATTTTTAAATCTAGAAAAAGAGCACTCTTTTTGAGCAAGAGGAATAGTTTCCCACTCCTGTAAGCAGATGTGTTGTAATCTTTTCCTCCCAAACTCGCTATTGAAAGAATGATGATAATAACTGCCAATTGATTTTTGTCTAGTGTTGTGTTTATGTACTTTGTTGAGATCTATAAAGTAATTATTAAATGATGATGGAAGCATGTTATTTTTGAATTTAAAAATAAACTTTGCAAATTCCAATCTGATCATGTCTTTTAGTTTTAGAGTTTGAAATTTAACATATAGAGAATTGGTAGGAGAATTTCGAGGAAGAAATAAACTGGCTCTAATAAATTTATTCTGCAAAACTACAAGCTGGTGGAGATATGAATTTGTAGTTCTTCCCCAATTAATTAACGAGTACAATATGACGGAATGAAACATGGAATAATAAATTAATTTGCGAGTGATTAAAGGTACATAGTGCCTTAGTTTAAAAATTAGCCCACAAATTTTTGAAAGGTTTTTGTTTAGTTTTTGAAAGGTTTTTGTTCACAGGTTAGTTGGGCTTTTTGCAATAGTGCGTAGCTTGTTGGGTCAATTGTCAAGTTGGTACAGTTTATTATTGTTTCTAAATCAGAGTTGGATAGTCGTTTGTTAATGTAGTCAGTAATTGCGCAAGGATCATCATCGAATTGCATATTCTTCAGCAGTCCCTATGCTTTGGTTATTGTGCAGGCACTTCCTTCTAAGAACTCTACGTTGGCTGCTAGAGTCCAGTATTGATTTATTTTAACCAAGTCCGACACCAAACCTTCCACATTGATAGCGTCTTTTGCTCTGCTGACTAAGAGGCCGGCACTTGTCCAATTGTTGACAATGGTACGAACAGCTGGAAGGTTGTCACTATAATATAAGGCAGCTCTAAGCCAAGTTGCCCATTTTGTAATTACAAGGTCAGGAGGAGATGGCAGACCAGCATTATGAAACTTTTTCTTGCTATCTTTGTTTTTGATTGTTGCTGCCTTGATCGTTGCTATTACTTTATCAATATTTCTAAAATGAGCACGCACACGCATAGTGCAGTTATGTAGTAAGTGCGCAACGCAGGTGACATGCATCAAAGAAGGGTATAATTCCTTTAATGTCTTTCCAGCCGAACACATGTACCGAGCAGCATCAGTCAAGAACAATAAAACATTCTCGCGTTTTATTTCAACTTGTCGCAATATGTCATCCACAGTGTGCAGAATAATATAACTGCTATTAACATTGCGACCGCTGTCAAGTGGATGGCAATTAACGAGGAATGTCTGATTTGGAGCATCTAAGCTGCCCACAAGCACACTAATATACTTTTGTTTAGCAACCTCTGCTTCATCCACAATCAAAAAAAAATTTTTGTCACAAAGTAATTCTTGAATTTGTTCCTCTTTTTGGGATGCCAATTTAGCAACACATGCTTGGGCTGCAGTCTCCGAAGTCAATACTTTTCCCATTCTAGCAAACAGAGACTTTAAAGAAGGATGGTTCAGTTTATGAAGTGGGATATCTGCAGCTAAGAATAAAAAAACAACCTGTTCCTTGAAGTTTACTTGATCGAAATGTAAAAACGTTTGCTTACTTTGAGATTTGCTCTTCGTCTCCAATTTTCCTTGGTGTTGCTTACTTTTTCGGTGGCTTTCCACCAGACTTGGACAACTAAATAATTCTAGTTTTCTAATTACACTAATTAGAGCGAAATGCCGCTAATCTAATTCTAATCTAATTTGCGAAATGTTTCTATGCTCTAATTCTAATCTAATTTCCGGTTTTGCCGAAAATGCTAGTTTGTCCAACGGCATTTTTCAACAAGTTATGCAAGAATATCCCTTGTGCAAGGAAAACCAGTGCCAAGCCGCCATCGCATTGCTTAGTTATAGTAATTGTGACGAATAGTAGCCATAGTGACATAATAACTATTTTATACTGTAGTAACTTGTAGTGTAGTAAGTTAGGATATAGAATCTAGATAGTGTAGAGTAGGCTGGCAAAGCGGCTATGCATGGAAAATTACTAGGCCTACGCCTTTTCGATACACACACAGTGTTTCTGGAAGTTAGTTTTAGAACTAAATGTTTTGCATAGCCTAGCGGCGTGCATTAGCAACAATCTTCATTATCATTGCATCATGACAAGAAACTGTTCAAGATTGCTGTAGTAACGATAGTGCTAGAATAAAAACTTTTGTTCGAAGATTGTTTCAGCACCACAAGTTGGAATAAACAATAGTAGGCCTGATAGTACTTGTATGTTGTTTTACATGCTATACTAGGCTGCTATATCAGCACTAAACTACATTACTTATAACCTAGAGTTAGAAAAATTACTGTCCTTTTACTTTTTAGCCGTAGAGACAATCGCTGCATAGTGCATATCACATCACTGATTGTCTGCACAGATATCTGATGATGAGGCTCTTCTCGAACAAACGTGAAGGCCTCATTACTGTACCTACTCAATTACTATAAATAATGTACAGTATTGGGTGGCGTTAAAAAAACAGAAAACATTTCTAGTTTTCCGTGTTCTTATCCTTCAGTTTTCGAAAGAGTAGGCGTAAGCAGCGTTCATCAATACTGATGTGTACGAATAGGTGTCAAAAACTAAGCGTTCATGTACTGTAAACCTTTATCAACCCAAAGGCGGCGAGAATTCTTTCGTGTAGTAACCGCCACTTTGCGGTTTTTCACTTATCGCAGTGGTGTCTGGACCGCATTAACCTCGATAAACGAGGGTTTATTGTATGCCTATTTCTTATTCGTTCTAATTTTAATTCGGAAGTTGATTTCATTTCCAAGTTTTTGCAAATTCACTAATTCTAGTTCTAATCTAATTTGGAAAAACTGTGTAGCTCTAATTCTAATTCTAATCTAATTTGGAAAAACTGTGTAGCTCTAATTCTAATTCTAATCTAATTTGGAAAAACTGTGTAGCTCTAATTCTAATTCTAATCTAATTTGGAAAAGCCGAAATTTTTCTAGTTGTCCAAGTCTGCTTTCCACAAAAAACTTTTTGTCGCATTTGACGAACACGTCGCAAAGGTTGCATCGCAAGTCGCCGGCAGGAGTTGCCGAAAACTCATCCGGATATTCCTGGCAAGTTTGCCTAACTTTCGCTATAGAAGATTTGGCTTGTTTTGGCATTCTTTGCTTTGCAAGCTACAACTTAAAAGACCACGTGTAAAGAGCGCTAGGCTTTTATAGGATTAGAATAATTGTCTAACAATTATGTATTTATACATCAACAATGACGTTTCATGTATAATAAGTGCTATTTCCTTCTTAATTACCGCACGCATTATTGTGACGATAGTGCAAATATTGCAACTATTTCAAAAGTTTAAAATCAAATAAAACTGCGCATAAAATTTTAATAGCAGCTCAAAAATTCAAAAAAATTTTTGAAAAAAGAGTGAATAAAAACTGCTCAATGCTAAGCCTGCAGTTGCAGGGGCTTGAGTATGTTTAGCTGAAAATTGCATTAAAAACGCTGTTAGACCAGTTGCCGAGTGGTTGAAGAGGAAAAACTCTCGATCACAAGGTCCTGGGTTCAAAACCTGAGTCTACCTGATGAGCGGTCAAAATGCGAAACTAGTCGTAGAATTGGTTTTCACAGCGTTTATTTAGTAAGTCTTCAAGGCCTACCATTTTATCCTGTTTCTTTTAGTTATTCATTGTGAGATTGATTGTCAGTTTACCCATAATTTGTTACATTTTTTTTATCTTCGTGGAAAAAACTTATTGACGAGAAAGCGACCAACGCGCTACGCACAAGACGAATCCAGATTTTAGGTTTAAGGTGTTGCCATTTATTTCCAAGTTTTTTGGTTGAATTTTGCTTCTTCATGCTTTAATTTGTTTCTTGTAAAGAAACCATCAAGCAGAGATAATCATCGTGAAGCATCTTCACCAAGGATTCAACAACAAAGCGTATGTGAGAATTGAATCAGTCACTACCTTTAACGACGATCGTCGTGGAGACAACGCTCCACCCACTGCGTCACGCTTACTTTGTTTGGGCGTTGCATCGTTATGACTAGGGTAACCAAAAGTCGCTTACGAACCGTCCGCAAACCAAGTTTCAGAGTGATTTTTCGGAAAGCTTTCAATGCATTGTTTCAAATTGTTGTTTCATAAGTCAACAGAAGCCAAAATTCAGCGTTTGTGCAAAAATATTTTTACAAAGCTTTCGTCCTTTTTTTCGTGTTTCAGCGAAATCATTCGATTACTCATTTACTTTTTTTACTTTTGACAAGACATGCAACGGTGCAAAACATGTGAGCGTTTTCTAAACTGGGAGGCGTGGAATAGTCAAAAGTATAATTTTTATGCTTCGAAAATTGGTGATATTTCTTCAATGATTATTTAAAAATACAGGCTTATATACAGTATGTATTATTTTATGAAGGATAGCGTCATGATTAATATTTTGCGAGGGAGGCGTAGTAATAACGCAAAGTTTGAAAACCACTGCTCTAATGCGTACGCTTACAGGCGATATTGCAAAGCTAGCAATCTTACAACATACTAGAAATGTGCTGCGGAAAAATATTTTTAATGAAAGACCTTAGCACGTCCACAAACTCTCAACACACCATAAAAAACAGGGTTTCCCAACTGGGGATGCTTGCACCCCTTGGGGGCGTGAGGAAGCATTCTAGGGAGTTCAAAACGGCTTATAGATTTCTATCTTGTATTAAGAGTGCTTTTACTTTCGGTTGCTCAGTGTCAATTTTTCAGCGCTGTTACGCTCTGGTAATACATAATTTTTTTTTGTTATTTCAAACCACTTAATTGCAGATTAGGATTTTTGTGGCAGTGAAGTACATGCATCATAGAGATGACCTAGTTGAGCATCGAACCCGCGAAGCCAGCTTCGGAGCCCAATGCACCAACCACCCGGCCAACTCGCAAACGTCTAAGTGGCGTAAAACCCTTAACCTCTTTGTGGTTGGCTACAATCAAGCTCTGAAAACAAATGCGTCTGATTCAGCAAAAAAGTAGTGGCTGGTTCTATCCTAAACCTTGCATTAGCGACACTTTCAAAAAGGCTAAAAACTAAAATTGAAAGCTCCGCTGGGGGAGCTTTCAGCGTTCTTCCAGACCCCCAGCTGAACACCTGCCGGGTTTTAGACGCAAAGCCAGTACAGGAAAATGTTTAACGTCAGTAACACACATAATTCATTTCAGCCCCAACCATTACGAACATATGGTTTGCGCGGCTGATTGCAGTCGCATATTTTGTGAGGAGGGTAGGAACATGTCAAAAATTTTGTAAGAAAATGGTTGGGAACCGCTCTATCATGAAAATGGTTGAGAACCGCTCTATTATGAAAATGGTTGGGAACCGCTCTATCATGAAAATGGTTGGGAACCGCTCTATTATGAAAATGGTTGAGAACCGCTCTATTATAAGATAATACAAAACAAAAGAAAAGGAGAGTTCCTAAAATGTTTAACTGTGAACACTTATGTTTAAATAAATTATATGAAGTTACTAACGACAGTCGACAGACAATCATTAATTACCAGAACCTGACTTTCACGTTAAAAAATCATCCGTACTTCAACTAAAAACTCAGTTTGTGATTCAGCTTCATTGCAACTTTTTAACTTGTCAAAAGTTGCCCCCCCCCCTTTATAAATTCTAAATACGCCACTGAACATATGATTGTTTTTGTTATCAAAATGAATTTACATATCATTAATGCCAATATCCGTATTTTTGTTTCGTGTTAAACATGACTTAAGCTTAGCGTATATTTTTCAGATTTTGTTTTGGGGACGTGAACAAGCATATAGACATTTTTCTTGAAACAGAGTCCACCAGAGATGCCGTGATTCGAGCTGGTGTTGCAATTTTTTAATACGTATACAATGCATCAAATTTTACATTGGGTGAACTTAGATATAAAATGTTTTCAAGAAAGGCGGCGATAGGAGCGATCAAACCAGAGACTCTACTTCCAACAGAAGGTGCAGCTGCACAACATTTACTCCGAACATACTTGCAAACCCAAGACTGGAATCTACTTCAAAGTATGTCGTTGAACCCCACCGACTATTAGTGGACTTTATTAAATGTGCGTGGATATGAGCCGGTTCAACCTTGGACTCCATGGCTCCCAAAGAACTACTGAATTTTATTCGCTGTAATTGCAATGGAGACTGCAGCAACCGTCGATGCACTTGCGAGAAAAATTTGAGTCACTTGTATTTCATCCTGTAGCGTCTGTAACGGTATTTCATGCACAAACCGCAGCTATGTTGCCGAAGCGGAAGAAGAATGATTCTTAAAACTTGAGGTTTAAAAACACAAGTTAAGATGCAATATTATTTTTTGTGTGACATGCCTCGTAGGTTACATTTCTATGCCTAAGTAATTAAAGATTCGTGAGACCGCCTTGTGATGACGTCATAAGTTTTTTATGACGTCATAGTTATTTCTTTGTTGACGGAACTGAGAACTTAACTCAGTAAATCCGTGATAAATACAAAAAGTGATATTTTAATTTTGAAAAAGCAAAAATGTCCAAACAATTAATCAAGGTGACGTCATCGCTTTCATGTGACATCATCTAACTAATTTTTTGTTAATCAAAAATTTTCAAAAAAGGACTACATGTATGCAAAAGTTCAGACCTCCATAACACTCCGAACAGGTTTTACGACAAATTACTATCGCTTCGACACCCAAAAAAGTGACGCCCTGATCTTAAGCTGGCAACGATGTTGTCCAAAATCGAGCTAATTTTTTCGAACTTTTCCACAGGAGTTGAGCTTCAACTTTTTAATGTGTGTTATTACACACCTTCAGGGACATCTTGGTAAAGAAATCGTTAAGTAACGATTTAGTTAGCAGATTTGCTTATGTGCGAGTCTGGTGTTTTAACGGGTTTGGCGGCGCTCCTAGACTGCACAGGTAAGAAAAACGACGCGCTGTAGTTTGGCTGAATAGTTAAATTTATTCAGTTTGAAGTTTACAGCGGTTATCTAAATGCAAAAACAAAAAATAAAAATGAAGCCAAATTTATTGTGCTTCACTCACCAGACTTCTTGGGGCCGAACCACAATAAATCCAAAAAACACGGACACGGATCTAGCATTCAACTAAGTAGGCTATAGGCTAATCCGAATTCTGATCCAGTTCAGAATCTTGCTAACATAAGGCCTACATTGCAATTTAGACTACTTTTCTGGGCAATAAAAACATGCCTGGCATTAGCGTTAATTCCTTAACTACAAAAAAAAAGGAAAACTTCTCCCAGCTAGTCTACAAAACTACAAAAAAAAGGAAAACCTTAGACTTAAACTCTGATACTCAAAACTGCTAACTAGGCTAAATCTCAACTTCTCAATCAAACCACCATAGAAATAAAACAGTAAAAATTTCAACTTCTCAGTCAAATCACCATAGAAACAAAACAGTAAAATCTCAACTTCTCAGTCAAATCATCATAGCAACAAAACAGTCTAAGCACTCAGTAGCCACGTAGACAAACGCACTCAACCATAACACAAAAAATTATGTACAAACAGAGAGGGGAAATCGACAGCTTATTTTTCCCTTACTAATTATCGGAACACATTTTAAAACATTCGTACGTGCAAGAATAAAACAAAACACAAAATTCAAGTCAAAATTATTATGCAATATCAGCGCTTTTTAAGCTATGAACTTCATTTAATACAATTTTTGGTTAAACTACAAGTTGGCAAATTTTAGCTTCATTGGGGCCGCGGGAAAATAGGTATGTTTTTAAAGAACGCCTCTATTATTCAAGATTTTTGCACATGCTAAGGATTGATTGACGTCGCCAATACAACACAGCATTTACAATACGGAAAGTTTACTCAAAAATGTGCACGTATAGGCTACCCATGTCGCTAACGGGAAGAAAAACGGGACAAATAGCTCAAAGACTACACGATTTTAGAGGCCCACGTAGGGAGTGAGCGATTTTTTTGGAAGAATGACCTTCCTTTTTTTTTTGTGGATCTTTGAGCCCCAAAGGCCCAGAAGCCCTGAATTTTGCCCCGGGACTCTGAAATCCTTTCAAATCTCTAAAATCCTTGGAATATAAACACAGTACACATGCTATCTCAATCAGTTCAAATTGTATAAAGACATACCGTTTTTGCCGTTTTTTGTCCAACAAAAAACAATCTACTTTTTTATCAACGGCCTGCGTTTAAATTGTCGTAAGTTTCGTCGGAGTTGTTTTTGTTCCCGGCATTGGTTACTTCAAGTTTTGCGTAATCGTTTTCGGAGCCATTTTCCGCAGGTATATTGTGTTTTTCGGCATAACCTGGATTTAAAATGTCATACATTCCATCGCAGTTGTTTTTGTTCCCGCCATTCGTTCCTTCAAGTTTTGCGTAGTCATTTTCGGAACCATTTTCTTTCGGGTTTTTGTGAGCAACGGCATAAACATCCGTGACTTGATGAATGTCACCTGTGCAGTGTGTACACAAAATATGCTGAGAATTAGTGGCGGCAGACATTGGGTAGAATAAGGTATGTTTTTGCATTCCATTTGCTTAGCTCAGTTGTTAGAGGTTAGCTCAGTGGTTAGCTCAGTTGTTAGGGAACATCGCTACCGGTGTGGGAGGTTTGCGCTTCGATTCCTCAGTCAGTCAATCGGACACAGTGTCAACAACGGCTCACCACCGCTGTGGTGCTTCTTCAAAGCTGCTCCGTTGCCAAGGCGCTTAGCCGCGGAATGGGTTCTTGTACTGGTGACACGCTCTGGCGTAATACCACGAGTATAGTGAAGACTATTTTTTATTCGATTATGTTGCAAATTACTGAATTATCAAAAAGTTCTATAAATTATAATTATAGTTAAATTTAACTAATTAGTGAGTTTAATTTAAGTTTAATTAATTATTGAAATTCTTTACAATTTTATTACTTTGTTTGTTTGAGCTCAGTTGCTTCTGCGGTTGAATTAGATCTTGGTAGGTCTTTTCGTTTTGGGAAAAAGTGCCAAGATTTTCATCCAGATAGTTTCCATGATCAGCAGGCTGATTGGTTAAATCTTGAGTATTTGTTTTCCTGGGTCAAAAGACAATTTTTATAGTTACTACTTAGTACTTTTTGCTTTAATTCAAAAACAAAAAGCCTGTAACAAATCACCTAAACATTGAATGAGTCTGTGTATTTGCTGGTGTATTTGTTTGTGTATTCTGCCCGTGTATTTGTGATATACTAGTTTGTTAACTTGATCACCGAGCCTATAATTTATCTGCCGGTGTATTTGTGGTAATACAAGTTTGGTAACTTGCATTACATTGGTCAACACACAAATTTTTGCCGAAAATATTTCAACGATTTTAAAGTATATCAGGTGCGCTGATTCCGAAAATGGCCCTATTTTTGCTGAGTTGACTCTAGTTTTCGAGATAAATGCATTTTTTATAAAAATATTGTTCACGTAGAAAAACAGCATTACTATTCGTCAGTGGCGATTCCGGCACTCGGGCTACTCGGGCTGAGCCCGAGTTACAAAATGATGCAAAGGCGATTCCGGCACTCGGGCTACTCGGGCTGAGCCTAAGTTACGAAATGATGGAAGGCTTGTTATTATTTAAATTTTAAAAAGTAAGCTTTAAGCTTTTTTTAACTTAATTCGTATCAAGTTCGTTGAAAGAAACAGTCATCGTAAAAAACAACGAAGTGTGCGGTGGCAGTCGCGTTTTTCGCTCAACGATTTGTCTAGCCATAAGCTCTGGCTCGAGGAAAATAGCCCTAGCCGCATTGCGGAGAAAAGAAAGAGACAAACGAGACAAAAGCCTTTTTCCTTATTACATCTTACTCGGGCTCGATCGCATTTGCCTGAGTCAGACAATGCAAACGTTTGTTACGTTGTTTCACACAATTCTTTCCTTAACTTGTTTGTGGAACTCGGGCCCTCGAGAAATAGCCCGAGTTACAATTGGAGAGAGGAATAGAAAAAAGATTTCGTAAGACGCCTGCCATCATGCTGCCATGTAGTAAATGCAGGCTTTTTGTTTGGTCATAAATGTCTGTTCCTCTGTGGCTCACAATGGATAGCTGATAACAAAGAGCTACACAACAAACTCAGTATGAGTTTGCCATCAAATTAAGAAGATTAAACTTTATGTATGAATGAAAGTATTTTGCAACAATTTAACTGTTGTGTAAGTTGCTATTTTATTGCTTTTTTTACCGTTTTTTTAACACTGTTTATGTCGAGCCCGAGTAGCCTTAAAAAGCTAGAGTCGCCACTGCTATTCGTTTACGCCTGTTTGAAGCTACTGTGTATTTTGCGAAGGATACGAGAGGAATTTCGTGGAAAAGAGAAAAAGCTGTGCATGTGTTTTGTAGACTTGAAAAAAACATTTGATAGGGTTCCTAGAAAAGTGGCGGAATGGGCACTGAGAAAAAATGATTGCCAGAAGTGTTGGTGCAAGCAGTGATGAGCTTATTTAAGAATTTAAAAACGAAAGTTGGAGGTGGATCAGGGTTGTTGGAGAAATTTGGGGTGAGTGTTGGTGTGCATCAAGGGTCTGTGCTATCCCCACTAATATTTGCTATTGTGGTTGATGTTGTGACGAAAGATGCGAGAAAAATATCATAATTATTGAACGACATTTTGTACGTTGATGAGCGAAATTATGGAGGATTTAAGGGCGAGATTCGAAAGGCGGAGAAGTGCATTGGAAGGCAAGGGATTAAAAGTATATATCGGTAAGACTAAGATGATGGTGAGCAGTACAGGAAATGCAATTGCACTCAACAAAAACAAGCCTCGTGGAATATGCGGAAAAAGGGATGTGTCTAACGCAGTGTGTTGCACACTGTGTAATAAATGAATGCATGAGAAATGCACCAAAATGAAGAAGGTAACCTGCAGTTTTGCACGCCATTTTATTTATTGAAGGTGCAAAGATCTTAGAGAAGGCAAGAAAGAACCAGTGTAGGTATTATGCGATGAAATAGCTTTCTAAAGCTTATGACCATTGGTTTTTTATCACGAAACTGGGCCAAATCTTTTTGTCAGCACAAACAACTCTTATCTGTAATATATTTTGCTTTTATTTATATATTAGTGTAAAGGATATATCTCAAAAACCAGAGCCAATTCAGCAAAAAGAAGGCCATTTTTGGAATCAGCTCATCTGATATACCCTAATACAGTTGAAATATCTTCGGCAAATAGAAAAAAAAATTTTTTGTTGAGCTGTGTTATTGTTGTAAAAGTTATTAAAACTGACTTGTCGGTCAGTTAGTGTGTTTAGTCTTATTTACGTCAAATTTTATCACTTCAAAGAAAGTGATTCATCAACTCGACTTATCAATAGGCTTGATTCTTTTGAATGGATTTCTTACCACGTATTGTGAATAATCAAATAGTGATGGATGGTTTTACTATACACTGGAATCATTCTGTTGCATTACCAAACAAGGAGGTTTTAATATTACCGAGACGTGTTAAACTAGTGCTATATTTTTGTGTGTAATTGTAAACCTTATGAAGCTTAGAAGTGGTCGAATTTGTAGCACAATGATCCCCAAATCTCACGTGGTTGCTGACGCTGCTTTCGCGCTCAACCAGCTTTATAAGATAGGCGAAAACTTAATGACCTGTCCTGAAAAGGCAGACGAAGTTGAAAAACTTGTTGCTAATGTAAATGAAGCTTACGATTAATTTGCTTCTCAATGTTCTCACCTGTCTAGTGCCGATGTGATACCCGGTACCTTTTGCACTAAACTAGATTTTGAAACAGGCTACCGGGAGTTTAAACAGAGGGTGCAGCAGTGGTACGATGAAATACGTAGTAGAGGGTTAAAGAAGGTCCCGAAAGTTTTAGAAACTTCTTCTTTAAATGGTAAGTTTATGGGGGACCGAAAATCATGGGTATCATTTGCCGTTGATACTACTAAGGCCAATTCTATGCCAGACCTCGCTCCTGATGGTCATACTTTTGAGGTGTTCAAACCCCCTTTGGTAAGTGGTACGTTTGCACTTGAACCTAAGTCACAGATGATGCGGTCTTTTGACAACGTCAAGCTAAGAGGAAGTTCCGTTCAAGGCCCTTCTGCAGCTCCTATATTATCTGTGGATGTGGGGGGCCACACGATGCCTGACTCCACAGGATTTAATCAATATCATCATGCCTCTAAGGGAATGGCATCTTTTAAAATTTCTGATGATCGATTCCCATTGACAAATCGTCGCCTCCATACCTCGCATGCATCTGCTTTCCGCCCCACATCTTCTCCTAGTGAGTTGCCCTGTCCATCGCAAAAAACTGAAGGTCGAAAGTCTCAAAGGTCTAAATCTAGTAGCTGTAGTACAGTTAGTTCGGCCAGTCGACTGGAAGAGGCGAGGATCAAGCTACAGTTAGCTCGTGTAAAAAAGGATCAGAATGAAATTCGTATGCGTGAAGAAGAAAAAAGGGAAGAGAAGCAACAGGCTACAGAAGCAGCATTAAAGCGCAAAAGGGGGGAGCTTCATCGTCAAAAAATAGCCGCTGAAGATGAGCGTAGGATAGAAGTTGCTGAATTTCAGTAGAAGCAGCTTTTCGAGAGCGTAGCAATGATAATCAGCCCTTTATTGACCCAGTTGTTAACCCACAGCCGTCTTTACTACCTTCTGTCAGATCAATTAAGCATTATGAGACTCGTCAGCAATTTCCTTTATTGCCTATTCATTCAAATGTAAATACTGTTCCTAAAAAGGTAAGAGTAGAAAATCCATCAGCTTCGATTCCCAAATCAGGTCAGTTAGATCCACAAGTGGTTGAAGTCGAAGAAGACATCAAAGGGCAGAGCCTTCTACGAATCATAATCTACCACGTTGCAAAATAAACTATCCGCTGCATCAGTACTTTCGAGGTGAAGTCGACCCTCTCAGAGATGTTTCCGACCAGCTCCTTCCAAAACCTGGAATTAAAAGTTTCGAAGGATACCCTCTTGACTACTGGGCCTTCTATAGTCGCTTCACATGCTACGTGGCCGATTGGTTGACACCGTAAAAGAAAATGTCGTATTTGCAACAACATTGCTCGTCAGAAGTTGATAAAAATATTTAACACTTTGCTGACATACACGACGGAGAATTTGCTAACGATCTGGCTTGGGACGAATTAAAACGACGATACGGTCAGCCGCATACTATCGCCCAAGCTTGTGAAGAACAGTAGGCCTTCCTAAGTTTGATAAAGATGTAGCAGAGCGATTAAATAAGCTATCAGTTTTGATGAAGAGATGTTGCTATGCTTTAGCTGATGACGCGGTTGCTTTCAATCTAGATTCGGTGCAGTTTCTTACCGCGTTAGTTAGTAAGTTTTTCTTGGATTTGAAAAGAAAGAGGATTGATGTTTCGGTAAAAATTACAGAACAGTTTGGCCATGTAGCCTCCTTCAAGAATCTGGCAAAGTTTGTCGAAGAAAAGACAAAAGTCGCAAATTCTGTGTTTGGCTTAAAGTTGTTTAACCAAGGTAACAATAAACCTGAAATCGTCAAAAAAAGTACTGTAAGGCCTCGACTTTGCATACGATTGCGAGTATCTTTAAAGCTAAACAACAAAATAATGCTTCTTCAGCTAAATGCATTTGTTGCTTTGAATCACACAAAATTTATCAATGCAGGAAGTTTCGGTCATTAATTCTGTCTAAACGATGGAAAATTGTTATGACTGAAAAGTGTGTTTAAATACTGGTCATATGGCTCATCGTTGCAGTCTCGGCATAAAATGCAAGAAGAAAAATTGTGGAAGCACCAGTCACAATACTTTGCTACATTCTTCTGAAAGTCACGCGGATACTGAGAATGTAAAAGGTAACTGTTCCAAACCCGATGACGTATCCGAAGCAAAAACGCCGCAACTTTATCTCAGCCCGCAAATGCAGGACATAAGCGTAGTGTCTATTCAGATATTGTGCCGATAAAGATCGTCGCTGGTGATACAGCTGTGCACATCTATGCTCTGCTAGAGTCTGGTTCAGACAGAACCTTTTGTGCGCGCCGTTTAGCAGACGAGTTATCTCTTCGCGCTTCTCGGGTTAAGTTAGCAGTACAAACAATAGCGCCAGGTAATCCGCAAGTCCTGAATACGGTTCTGGTGTCTCTTAATCTTTCGTCATTAAGCAATAGTTATAGCACAAAGTTGTCTGAAGTAGTTGTTGTAGACAGCATTCCTGTTGCTCCATTGGTTCTTCCACCAAATACCAAATTGTCAAAGTATCCGCACTCGCGTGATATCTCTTTATCGCCTCTTGATGGTGGTTCCGTAACTGTGTTAATTGGCAATGATTGTGTAGCGGCACATCGTTGTCTTGAGAGTCGGTTTTCTCCCGACCCTGAGAACAGCCCAGACGCTGTTTTGACCCCATTTGGCTGGACTCTAATATGTTTTTGTTTTGAGCATTTGCAATTTAACAAAGAGGCTTCTTCGAGCTTCTTGGTAGGGGCTTGGAATAGCCATCAGATGCTCAATGTCTTGACGACATTATTTTAACTGACGATGGCGAATTTTTTCCAGGACATCCTGACTCCGAACTTTGTGATCCAGAAGGATTGATGTCGATGTTGCGTGACCATAAAGAAATGTTGGAATTAAGGTTCAAGTATTCCATGGAGGATCCCATTGCCTATATTATAGGCAATTTCCAAACTGTGGTACGCGTTTCCCAAACTGTTTCCAGCGTTTCCCAAACTGTGGTACGCGTACCACTTGTGGTACGCGAAGGATTTGCCGGTGGTACGCCTAGCATTCAGAAATTGATTTACTTTTTTGTCAAAATTAATGAATGTGTAATGTAAAGTGTAAAGTCATTTCCCTTAAATTTTCCATAGAAATATAAATTTTGCGTAACAATTTTAATTTATTATGTTTGTTTTTATACTGTTACGACACAATGCTCTTTGCGCCCACGCAGCGTGGGTGTTTGATGCCTACAGTAGACTTTAAAATTCAGTTTTGTTTGTGATTAAGTATGGATAAGTGGTTGGGACTATCTTCTTCATCAGCTGCAAGCTCCAGTTCAGGTGAACAGGAAATTAGCAAAAAGCGAAAGTCACAGCCCATTCGAAAATATAGTACGGAGTACCTTCAACATGGGTTTACGTTTACTAAGGACGAAAATGCAGAGGCTAAGCCACAATGTTTAGTTTGCAATGAGGTTCTGACAAACCATTCGATGAAACCTTCTTTGTTGAAGCGCCATTTTTTAGGTAAGCACAGCTCTTTGAAAGACAAACCTGTAACTTACTTTGAAGAAATTCTTGCAAATATGCAACAGTCACGAAAGCTCATCAGAAAATTTACTACTTCGAATGAAAAATCTTTAAAAGCCTCATATCTTGCTACTTTACGAATAGCAAAAACTGCTCAACCTCACACAATTGTAGAAAAATTAATTCTTCCCGCGGCCAAGGACTTAGGTGAGAATCTTATTGGAGAGGCACAAGCTCGAAAGTTAGATCAAGTTCCAGTTTCTAACAACACAGTTTGCCGGCGTATTCAGGACATGGCAGATTATTCGAAATCGCAGCTTGTGAGACGAATGGCAGAAAGTCCGTTTTTTGCAATTCAGCTCGATGAAAGCACAGACGTGACAAATTTTCCTCAATTACTAGTATATGTTCGATATATATATGATTTTGAAATGATTGAGGACTTCTTGTTTTGCAAACCTCTTGAAGGTCGAACTACGAGTGTTGAAATATTCAAAGTATTGAACGATTTCATTGAACAAAATGGAATTTCGTGGGAAAAATGTGTTGGGGTTTGTTCAGATGGTGCTCGCGCGATGACAGGGAGACACAGCGGTGTAGTTACGCGAATACAATCTGTTGCTCCAAATGCAGTCTTTACACACTGCAGCATCCACAGAGAAGCCTTAGCTGCAAGAACGCTACAATCTTCATTTAAAGACGTGTTAGATAACGCCATCAAAGTAGTGAATTTGATTAAAGCAAGAGCATTAAACTCCCGCATGTTTACAATTATGTGCAACGATATGGGCGCTGAGCATGATAAACTTCTTCTACACACCGAAGTGAGTTGGTTATCGAGGGGGAAAGTGCTTTTACGGTTGTTTGAGCTCCGTGCTGAAGTTCGTCTTTTCTTGATTGATATCAATTCTCCTTTTCAAAACTTGTTCTGTGACGATGTGTGGCTATCAAAACTAGCTTATCTGGCAGATGTTTTCAGATTTCTCAATGAGCTGAATATAAGCTTTCAAGGAGCAACAGTTGATATATTTCAAGTCAGTGACAAAATTAATAGCACTGTTAGAAAACTGCAGCTAAGACTCGTGGATATTGAAAAAAATAATCTGGCTGCATTTCCACTTCTGTGCGAATTTATTTCAGAAAATGATTTGCACATCGACAATCAACTGAAGTCGGATATTGCTCAGCATTGTCGACAGTTAATAGAAAAATTTCATGTCTATTTTCCAAAAGATTGTGAAAAATTTGATTGGATTCGTTTTCCATTTTCAACTAATGTCGATCTTCCTGATGATTTTTCAACTCACGAAAAGGATTCTTTTTCTGATCTTTCTTGTGATGGCAGATTGAAAAATAAATTTGAAACATCAACCCTGTCCAGTTTCTGGCTTCACTGTCAAAGTGACTTCCCAAAAATTTCCACTCGAGCCACGAAGTTTCTTTTGCCTTTCTGCACGTCTTATTTGTGTGAATGTGGTTTCTCAGCAATGCTTGCCATTAAATCTAATACCGAAGCCGTTTGGAACTGGAGCCAAATCTTCGTCTCAATCTGACAAAAATTCACATTAACATTGAAGAGCTTGTTGCGCAAAAGCAAGCGCACCCATCTCATTGAGTACGAAATGGAAATGATAATTTAATAAATTTCCTTTTTTTCTTTCATTAAACAAATATGTCATAAATACATAGTGCGAGTGTTATTGTAGTTGAGGGTTTTTCGTAATCATCTTTATATTTTATGTTGAAGTGGTACGGTGAGTTTTTGAAATTGTTTTAGTGCTACGTTCATAAAAAAGTTTGGGAAACCCTGGCCTATAACATTATGTGTCGTAAGCTGCAATATAGAGACGGACATTACTAATTACCACTGCTGTAGCGTAATGACGCAGTTAAGTTGCCTCAAAGTCGTAGCGTTGCTTTGAAGAGATCCGATAGTCTCAAAAGACGTTTGAAAAAAGACCTTACCTTACATTCAAGGTATTCAGAGCAGATGCAGACAATGATCGATCGTGGTTATGCTGAAAGAGTGCCCGACCAAGAGCTGCAGGCACCACCTCGCCAATGGTATATTCCGCACCAACCAGTTCTAAGCGCGAAGAAACCAGATAAAGTGCGTGTTGTTCACGATTGTGCATCAGTATCCGGAGATAAATCGCTTAATAATTTTTTTATGAAGGGACCAGATTTAATGAATTCACTTGTTGATGTTCTGTTAAGATTTCGTAAAGCTCTTATAGCTGTCACAGCAGACATAGAAGCCATTTTCTATTAAGTGCGAGTTGCTCCATCCGACAAAGCCGCTTTGCAGTTCTACTGGTGGCCTAACGATGATCTAGATCGTTTTCCAGAAATTTACAGAATGACCGAGCATTGGTTCGGCTCCAAATCATCGCCTAGTTGCGCTACTTCTTGCCTGCGGCAAACAGCAAAAAAATTTGGTAAGTCTTTTGATCCATATGTTGCAGCTATTGTGCTACATAATTTTTACTTTGATGACTGCTTGTTTAGCGTTGAAAATGAAGAAGTTGCGGTTTCCATTGTAAATAACTTGCGTTCGTTACTTTTAAAGGGTGGTTTTAAGTTAACGAAGTGGCTTTCTACAAGTTCTCAAGTGATGCAAGCCATACCAGATGAAAAAAAATCCAAATCTGTGCGAATCGCTACTTCACCGTCAGTGCCGCTTCCCTGCCAACGCATATTAGGAGTGAGTTGGGACGTCAAAACAGATGAATTTTACGTGAGTGTGGAATTGCCGAAGTTGCCGTGCACAAAAAAAGGTATTTTGTCTGTAACTAAATCTCTGTCCGACCCTCTGGGATTTGTGACTCCAGTTGTATTAAATGCAAGTTTAGTGTACAGTGAGGCTTGCAAAGAAAAGCTTGGCTGGGATGAAGACGTGCAAGGTAAGCGGTTAAGTCGCTGGCTATTGTGGGCAGAGGGTTTACCCCGGCTGCAGAACGTAAGAATTAAGCGACATTGTCGGATAGATTCTGCTCAAAATCAACTGCATTTTTTTTTCTGACGCCTCTAATGTGGCCAGAGGCACTGTATGTTATGTGCGTTCCATTCTTCTAGACGCGATTGTGGTTTGCAACATTGTGATAGCCAAATGCCACGTCGCAGGTTCCGGCAGAAACACCATTCCGCGTATGGAATTGGAAGCTGCTTTAGATTCGATTCATTTGTCGCGCTTGGTTAAGCAAGAACTTGACCTTTACGAATGCCCCTATTTTTTGGATGGATTCGACCATTGTATTGCATAGCCTTAGAACCAATTGCAAGCGGTTTCCCATTTTTCTACGCAACAGATTACGCAGGATTTTGAAATACTCCACAATATTTGACTGGAACTATGTAGGCCTACCGTCAAAACTTAATCCCGCAAACAAAGCTTCCAGTGGATTGACCGCTCACGACCTTCTGCGTAATGACGTGTGGTTTTCAAGACTCAGGTTTCTAAAAGATGAACCAAGTAAATGGCCAGAGACCATTCCTGTTGCGTCCTGTGATGGTGGCGACATCTTTCGTCCTTACGATTCGGAAAGAAATGTTTATAAGTGCAAAGTTGCCAACCAAGATACTGGCTTTGAAGCGGTGATTGTTGCTAACATGAAACAGACCAAGTCTGCCGTTGTAGTTATTCAGCCAACGTCTAAACTCATTTTGCATTTTTCAATCAATCAATCAATTTTCTGGACCCGCTTATCCTTGGGGGGTCGCGGGGGCAGCAGCTCGAGTTGGATCCTCCAAGCATCTCGATCCTCTGCAACAAAGGATAGATGCTCTGCTGGGATGCCAAGGCGAGACCAACTAAGATCTTCTACGTAATCTCGCCATCGAGTTCTGGGACGGCCTCTAGGCTTTCAATCAATCGGTGTTGAACAGAGCAGTTTTTTGGCTGTTCTTTTCTCGGGCATTCGTGTCAAGGCAAAGATCTGACTTCTCAAAGATTTGCTGCAAGGCAAAGATCTGATCCATTGTGCTTCGGCTGGGACGAAAGCCACACTGAGCATCCGTTCGTTTAGGCTCGACTATTTCACGGCATTTCTTTTCACGGCATTTGGCATAGACCTTACCCGGGACACTGATGAGAGATATGCCCCTATAATTGGTGCATTTTCTCTTGTCTCCTTTCTTGTGAATAGGTATTATCACACTAGTTTTGCCATTGCTTTGGTGCTTGCCCAGTCCTACATGCCATCTTACAAACACGAGTCAGCCAACGAATACCATATATGTTCATTGCTTTTAACATTTCAGGTCTGATATCATCCTCACCAGGTGCTTTTCCAGCTTTCAATGATTCGATAACTGCATTCACATCTGCTTCTGTTATCTGACTATCTTCCCCAACCTGTTTCTCGTGAATTTGTGTCGGTGTAGCATCAACTGGGTTTAAAAGATCACTAAAGTAGTCTCTCCATCGATTCAAAATAGCATCTTGATCTTTCAGAGTCACACCATTTGAATATTCGATGAAGAGAGCGGCTCGAGATCTTTTTCCACGCAAACGGCGAATGATCTGCCGGAACACTTTGTTTGCCGTTTTGAAATCATCGTCTAACCTTTCTCCAAATTCCTTCCAGGCCCTTTCCTTAGACAGTTTAACTTTTGTGGCTGCCGCCTTACGTGCTTCAGAGTACTGCGAACGAAGTTCAAGTGATGACTTATGTGTAAGCCAGGCCTTATAGGCCACTTTTTTCGCACGAATAGCTTTTTTAACTTTTTGGTTCCACCAAGGAGTTCTTTTCTCGATACTTTTTGTCCCTCCGACACGCTTACGTCCGCAACAGTTAGTGGCGGACGCAATGGCTGCTGTTCGAAACAAACATCACTCAGTTTCAATGTCATCAGCAGAGGTCGGAAGTTCTTTGAACTTAGATGCAATGTTGTCTGCAAATGCAGTTCGTACCTTTTTGTCAGCCAATGATTCCCATTTGATTGGATAAGTTTCTCGTGGTCGAAAAGTCTTTCGTTTTTTCAAGGGTTTTAAAGTTTTCAAAGTGCAGAAAACTAGATGGTGATCAGTTGACAACTTAGCCCCTTTTTCAACGCGAACATCAGACACGGTAGAAAACAAGTCCGCCGAAACGATACAAAAATCAATCAGGAAGCGTTGTCCCAGAGAGTCTCTGTACGAGGTGTACTTATGAATTCTTTTGTGCTGAAAAAATGTGTTCATTATGCACAGCCCATTGGTGGCACAGAACTGCAATAAACACCTTCCGTTCTTGTTAATGTCAGGATCACCATGCTGCCCAATAACACCTTTCCAGATTGTATTGTCAATGCCAACATGTGCATTGAAATCGCCCAAAAGGATAAGGGATTCTGATGAAGTTGCTTTTCCCAATGCAACCTCAACTTCCTCCAGAAAGGCTTCGTACTGTGATTCTATGTTAGGTGCGTACACCTGCAAGATACACAGAGATCGCTCCTGCAGCCTTAGCTTTAGAAGACAAACCCTTCCTCCCCAGTGGTACCAGTCAACGACACATTCAGCTATGTTGGGGCTCACAAGTAAGCCAACACCAGCTTGAGCAGACATTGCTGCATCAACACCTGAGTAGAAAATTTTCCACCTACCGTTCAACTCGACAGTTTCAGAACCTCGTAGCTTTGTTGATGAAATTCCCACAACATCAAGGCGATACTGTTGGGCTTCGCAAACAAGCTCCTGCTCTTTTCCTGTCAGTGACGAAACGTTCCAATTCCCGATAGCTAGATCCTGGCAGTTTGGTCCAACTCAAGTACATTTTTTGTGCGCTGCCCCCTATTTGCTTTCCAAAACGCTTAGCAACTGCGTTGGTTGGTTTCCGGTGACGATCAGCTTGTGGGGGAGACTGTAGCTTATTTTTCGAACGAGTCCCTCTGCCTAAAACTCGAACGCAGACCTTTTTATCCTGCGCGCCGTTCGATGCAGCATGAATATTGTTATTGCAACTTTCCATTTAGCTACAGCATTGGATTGCTACTTAGTCTGTTTCTCTCCTTCAACCTTACCGCCATGGGTAACCCTGATGGAAGTGATTAAACACTACCGACGGCATTGCTCTTAGGATCATCGAAAACTCAAACCTCCCCACCACGTTAAGGTGACAATCCATAGGAAAACTTGCTGTATCGTGGTTGTGTCGGTTTATGCAGTACTTCGTCAGTCGTTCTCACAGTAAGGATCTGTCTAGCAAGGCTCGTGTTGAGGCTGATGAGCTGGTAATTGCCGAAATGCGGCTTATCAAGCGCGTACAGAAAGTTCACTTTTATGAAGAAATGTCAACTTTTTCAAAAAATAAACAGGTAGGCAAGAATTCTTGCTTGTTTAAACTTGACCCTTTTGTTTCAGGTGATGTGTGGAGAGTCGGAGAAAGGCTTGAGAACGCTGATCTTCTTTTTAATTTAAAACATCCAATAATCTTGCCTGAACATGATCATCTCACTGTGTTGATAATACAACATGCTCACTCAAAATCTGTAGGACACGGTGGAGTGAATTCGACTCTGAACTTTCTCTGTCACCGCTATTGGATTGTTAATGCAAAGGTATGTGCCTAACGAGTGCTTAGTCAATGTGTGGTGTGTAAGAGAATTAATTCAAGTCTAGGAAATCAACACATGGCAGATTTGCCAAAGGCAAGGTTACAGATTCATGAACTGCCGTTTTCGCACGTGGAAGTGGATCATTTTGGGCCACTTTTAGTTAAAATGAAAAGGTCGGTAGTAAAAAGATATGGCTGTCTTTTTACAGGTATGACCACCCGCGCAATTCACTTGGAAGTTGCTTACGACTTATCCACTTCGGCCTTCATAAATGCTTTACGCAGGTTCGCGTCTAGACGTGATCCCGTCCAACACATCTTTTCAGATAACGGCACGAATTTTGTCGACTCAGCCCGCCTTTTGAGCAAATCTATAAGTTCATGAAATCAATACCAAATTCACGATTCTCTTCGTCAAATAAACATTAAAAAATGGACTTTCAACCCACACAGCGCGAGTCACATAGGCAACGTATGGGAACAAATGGTTCGTTCAGTGAGGACCACCTTAATGTACATAATGCCAAAGCAGATACTTTACGACGATGATTTAACTACATTATTTGCTGAGGTTGAAGCCAGGCCCGCCGACAGGGGGGCAGAAGAGGTCACTGTCCGGGGGCCCGGGGTTCAGAATTGTCAAGTTTAGCATGCAAAATTCATCGGCTCAAACTACGGCCTGCGGACGCGATGATGTTTTTTTTTCATTTCGGGCCGAAATTTAAACATCTGCGGAGGCTATGGCTCTTTTTTTGCTCATCACTTGATTTTGGGCCGAAATTCGAACATCTGCGGACGCTATGACCTTTTTTTACTCATCACGTGATTTTGGGGCACCACTGACCAAAGGGCCCAAACGAAAATTTTGCCCCGGAGCCCCAAATTTCTCTCGGCGCCCTTAGTTAAAGCCATTGTAAACTCTCGACCTCTCACCGATGTCCCTCTAAAGGCAGGCGAAAATACGCTTCTAACCCCAAACCACTTGCTGCGTATTAATTCTTTAGTTGCTTATTCCGTAGTTAATACCAATGAATCTAATTGTTGTTCCCCTCAAGGGTTTCGGATTGTTCAGTTTGCAGCAGAGCAGTTCTGGAAACGTTGGATATCAAAATATTACAAAACAATTATGACCAGAAGTAAATGGCATAACGTCCAAAAAAATTTTTCCGTCGGAGATATTGTGCTGGTGATAGACTCGTCTTCTCCTCGAGGAAAGTGGCTCCTGGGAAAATAACTCATATTTTTCCGGATAACTCGGAAATGTTCGCTGTGCCACATAGAGAACGAGTTCCGGAGAACTGAAACGTTTTACCTGTAAGCTTTGCTTAATCCTGTCAGCAAATCCTGCTCCTCCGTGAGTATACTTTTTCCAATTGTTCTACGGTACTTTTGTTAAATATGTTTTTTGTTTTGAAGGTTGAAACTAGAAAAGTTGTAACTGCATCAGGACAGTTGCCAATTTTGAGGAAGGAGAGTAAGAAATTTCAACCTTTTAATTATATGGGTCTCCTCTCACTTTATGTGACCCTTTGTTCAGTGCCAGATAATACTTCTAAGTTTTGTAAACATATTTATTTATTATTTATAGGATCCAGTTTATTACTTTGCGTTTGTGTGGTTGCTCTCATCTGGATTCGAACCGTGTTCACGCACCGGCTTTGCTATTTTCGTCATCTGGACCTGGGCTGGGTTCGATCCAACGTGTGTGTCTCCTATTAATTGGTTTGAAACTGTTATGCCGCTAGTCACCGCCTTTGGCTAGCAGATAATCATTTTGTTTCCACAGTTTGTAATTTTATTGCAATTTTAAGAAACGCCCTAAAAATGTGTTGCGCAACTGTTCACGTGATTTGTTTTCTTGTGGCACATAGCACCTTTAATCCTCAGATTCGTTATTGTTTAGTTGTGGTTCGGACCAATTTTAACTTATTATTTTATGTTGCCATTTTATCGAGAGAAGAAATCTCAGTTTTATTACAGGCAAAGCCTGCAGTTGGCAAATAATTTTATTCAATGTTATTGACCCTTTGTTTCGTGAAACTGCTTTGTTTTGGATTCAAGTTTGGCCTTGTCAGAAAGATTCAAGAATAAATTCAAGATATTTTAAGTTTGGTGGAAACATTAGATGCTTTGCTAGTAAGGCCTTGGAATTCCTCCGGGCTCTTATTTTGCGGTCGGTTACGCAACATAAGAATAAAACTGAGAAACTCCTGGTACTTCAACTGTTGATTACTTGCGAGAAGGAAGAAAGTAAATTTAGTAGCCTAACTACTGCTCAAAGATTGGTTTTGATTGGAATTAAAAACTGATTGATACTTCCGACTGGTTACTGTCACTCGACTCCAATCCCGTGAAGACTTCTACTACTATTTCGTTGCTCAGTGCACTGTTACTGAACCTACTGCTTTACTTCGAGATTCCAGCAACGCTGAATCATTTGTGCGGGAAGTCTTTCAAGGGAGATCGTGTTCGAGATTATTCAAGGAACTGTTGAGAACTGTCGGAAAGTTTTACTTTTATTTATTTACTAATATTAACTGTGTTGTTTTTGTGTACCTATTTGATAATATATCTGAAATTAACGATCACGAGGGTGGGACTAGATCCGCTCTACATACTAATTCCGGTACTGAGACCAACTGGAGCCGTAAGCTGTTGACCGCGAAAAGGTTGCTAATCGTTAACATGAAAACCCTGATAACTAGCCTTAAGGCGGCTTCGGCATCTCAGCTAAGTGACCTCGTAATGCAATTTGAGGATATTGAAAGCTCTATTGGGGATTTTAAAGAAAGGGCCAACAATAACGTCTTGGACCCCAATTATGTGTCACATCTTCTAGAGGAAATTAACTTTTATTTTGAGCAATGTCGTAAGTCCCTAGATGATGCCACGCGACGTGCAATTGATATTCCGAACGAGAACGAGTTCGATGATGATCTTGAGCCGGAGGACAGTGTTTCGCAGGTTAAGGCACCTGCAAGCACGCTCTCCACTACTAGCAAACTGCTGGCACGTAAAATAGAGGTTGAACGTAAACGCGTTGAACTTGAGGTGGCACGAGATCGCGACCTTGCCAATGCTAAAGCTGAAGCTGAAGCAGCTGCTGCTGCCGCTGCTGTCGCGGCTGCTGCCAAAGCGAAAGCTGACGCTGAAGCTAGGTTTCGTATTCAGGGGGCAAAGTTGGATGCGGAGGAAAAACTGATAGCACTGTCGGAACGTGGGGCATCCGTAGCCTCGTGGCTAGGAAGCCACTCGGGAAGCTGCCTTAAACTGGCGGGCGGGGCAGTTACTAAATCGTACTTAAAAACGTCATTTAACGGTAACAGGAGAGAAACTGTAAAGAATATTGAAACTGCGGGCCCCAGTAGGTCTGTTGAACCTACTGATAAATTTTACCCTGAAAATCAATACTGCAATCGAGTAAATCGCCAAATAGGAGACCATGTCAATGATGGCAATTACGTAAATTATAGTCCTCGAGTTAAAGGGGTGTTTGACGCGATTAATGTTAATGAAGCGCTTCCACGGGTTGCGTCTAATACTGCGCAGTTGTGTGAGCGTCCCGTTGTGTCGTCGGAAAAGTCCGTGTTTAAAGAATATCTTGACCGCCAAGGGCGTAACGAATACATTAATCTTGCCTCTCAAATCGGGTATGACGGCCATAACATTGCGTTCGTGTTTTATGAGAACCAAATACGAAAACTTATGAGTGAAAGCCCATGTAATGAACGTAGACTTGAAATACTTAGAGCATCTTGTGCGGGCCAACCTCGGGAAATGGTAAATTTATTTCTTGCGCCTATGAAAAGCTTGTCTACTTCAGAGCGAATTGAGAAGGCGCTCGATCGACTGCGTCAAAGGTATGGAGTATCCGGAGGTCTCACTACTGAGCCTGAAATAATTGATATTCGTCATGGGTCTAAGGTGGTGTTTAATGTTTCCTCCCTTAAATCTTTTAATGAAGATCTGAATACTCTGGAGGTTTTCGCCTATGCTCATGACGAAGTAAAAAAACTGTCCGGGCAATTATTGTTGGACGTGGCAAGTAGACTTCCTGGTGTACTGAAGCGAAGATACCTTGATTACCTTGCGCGAATGAGGTTAAGTTTGAACCGTCCAGGTTTTGATTCTTTACGAAATTATATTGTACATGAGCTGAGTGTAATGACTTCCGATTACGCTCAAACGTTTTTTAAACATGACGAGAAGGATACTAGCAAGTCTAGTGAAAATGGTAGAGGGCGTGGTTTTGCTCGTGTTAGACAAGTGGCCGTAACCTCTGGTATGGGTCAAACAAAGTCACTTCCTCTCTGTTTCATTTGTAGTGGTTCTAATTCTAGACATTTTATTGGAGACTGCGAATTGTTTAAAAGTTTTAGTAACGAGTGTAAAAAACGAAGTGTAATCGACGCAGGGAGATGTCTTAATTGTCTCGCACTGGGTCATGTCGCTCGTAATTGTTCTTTCCCGTCAAAGTGTCGTAAGTGTGGACCGAAAGCCGGAAATAAGCATGCCACTGTATTGCACGAAAACTATGGCAAGACAAGCTATGGCAAGACCATTTCTGTTGACGTTGGGGCCGCTGAAGCTGAACCTGAGAATGAAAATCGCTCGCAAGGTGATGCCGAAGGGGATGGTCAATCAGAAAGGGATCGAGTCACGGTGCGGAAACTTATTCCGTCTACAAATAATGTATTGCTTCGTACCAGTGCGGTCAGAGTTATAAATCCTCGCACTGGCAAGTCTACTCTTGTTTATGCGCAACATGACACCGCTTCGCAAGTAACTTTAATTTCTAAAAGGCTCAAAGATGAGTTGAATCTTGAAGTAAACAGCGATTCTGGTGTAACTATTCGCACTCTTGCTGAACAGACAACTAACAGTGAGGGTTTAACACAATTTACCATTCAATCTTTAACAAATGACGAGAAGTTTGATATTGAAAGGGCGTTGATTGTTCAGGAATTTACGGATGAAGAGAGTACCCTTCCTCACAGTGTTAACGTTACACGTTTGGAGCATTTCAGAGGTGTGAAAATTCCAGTGATTTCTAAGCGAAAAAGTATTGATGTTTTGATCGGTCAATCGGATAAACTACTGCTCACCGTTCTAGAAGAACGTGAAGGTTTGAATCCCGACGAGCCGAATTATGTTCTTACTCGTCTTGGTCCTATCGCTAGTGGGGGCTATGCGAGCTCCGGTTCTCATCCTCCGCAGAGCTTAAAGGTGAGCGAATGTGTTGGTGTGTGCAATTGTCAACAACTTAAATTAGAAAATTTGGGCTTAAAAGAGTCTTTGAGAAATTACAAATTAGAGGACGAAGTCATTCAACCATCTAAGAATGATGAAATTGTGCGCGAGTTGGTGGAATCTTCGGTTAATGTGGTAAATAACCGGTACGAGATTCCGGTTCCGCTTAAGTCCAACGTTGTGGAGTCTTTACCTAATAACTACTCGTGTGCATTACATAGAACGTCGTCTTTGCGCCGTAAGGCTCTATCGGATGTTTCCTTGAAAAACTTGCTTATTGATAAATTTGACGAAATGATTTCTGAGGGTTGGATAACACCAGTTTATGGTACACCGGAGGACAGTGATTGTTGGTACTTGCCCTTTTTTGTGACCAAACAAGATAAGGCGAGAGTGGTCTTCGATGGCGCCGCTACGTTTAAGGGCTTATCTCTTAATGACGCTGTTTTTGCCGGGAGTAATTTACTGAATGGTTTGGTTGAAGTTTTAACTAGATTTCGAATCGGAAAGTATGCGTGCATGGCTGATTTAAGCAAGTGCTTTTTTCAAGTTGCTATTCCCGAAAAGCAACGAGATTTGTTTCGCTTGATTTGGTTTAAGGATAATAATTTGGATAGTGGCGAACTTCAACTTTTTCAGTTTACTCGTCATGTCTGGGGAATTAATTCTAGCCTCTATATTGCTCTCTTTGCTATGGAACGTCTGGTAAATGAAAACCCTACTAACGCTGGTCAGTTAGGTTTATCTGCAATCGAAAATAATCGATATATGGACGATTTATTGTTGACCGCTGATTCGCTTAATGATCTTGAAACCGTTTCTCGAGAATCGGCTTTGTTGTTTCGAAGCAGAGGTTTTAAATTGCGCAAGTGGGTAGCGAATAGACAATCTAGATCTATTTTATCGGACATTCCTAAAGAGGACCTTGGTCCTGGCCTTGGTGAGGTAGACTTGGGTGCCCAGCCCATGCCCGATTCTAAGGCGCTGGGTATCACATGGGACGTTGAAAATGATGAATTGAGACTTTGTCCAAAAAAGAGTTTGGTGGAAGTATCTACTAGGCGTGAGATGTTAAGTGCTCTTGCTGGCCAATTTGACCCTTTGGGAATGCTGGCACCTTGTTTGTTGGGAGGTAAACTAATTCTCCAAAAACTTACTATAATGAGTATAGACTGGGAAGATAAGATTCCAGAAGTCTTGTATAAAGAATGGTGCAAATGGGTTGAATTTATGAGAGACTATTCCGAGTTTTCTATTCCACGATATTGTTTTGCAAATGAACATGGTTATATTGGTAATGCAACTAACGACAAAATTGTTTACGAACTTCACGGGTTCTGTGACGCTTCTGATAGTGCGCTGTCTTGCGTTATTTACTTAAAACGTATAGTAAACGGACATGTATGTGTTTCCTTCATTCAAGGCAAGGCAAAAGTGATTTTGGTTAATCAGGTAAATTGGGTAATCTCACGCAAGGAGTTGGAGGCTGCGAAGATGTGCGCAGAGTTGATGCTTCAAGTATCTGGTTCGCTGCGACATCTTGCCTGTGGTCTGCACTTCTGGTCGGATTCCCAAGTGGTGTTGAAATGGATCATAAATCCTGATCTTCATTTGCCACGGTTTGTAAAACGCCGGGTTGATAGAATACATCTGGTTGCTCCAGCAAGCGCTTGGAAATATGTGAATACGTCGTTAAATCCAGCTGACGTTGGGACACGCAGGCAGAGCGTTAAAAAATCTGGTCTTTCAACTTGGCTAGAGGGTCCCAAGTTTTTGTTGGACGTGGGATTGGTACCTGGTCCGCCAGCTGAAGTTGTTGTGAAGAAGACAGGGATTACCGTGGACCCGCTTTTGGTTTCCGCTAGGGGCGGTTTGGACAACCTGATTGAGACCTCTCGTGACTTATACACTTTAAAGAAACGGGTAGCTTATTTTGTCGCTTTTAAACAATATCTTTGGGCGATACATAAAAAGCTTGCGTTCTCTGTTCCCGTGCTTAATGCTAAAAAACTGGACGAGGCCTTTATTGATATTATTAGATATGTTCAGCAGAATCGCTTCGGGGCCGCTATCGATTTATTGAAAAATGAGTCTCCTGACGCTTTCGAATCGATATTAAAGAAATTAAGCGCCAAAACTACTTGTACGGAAGAGATGCGCCGCTTGGCTGAACTAAAATCATTACGCAATTTACGCCCTTGTGTAGATGACGAGTTAATTTTACGCATCGATGGGCGCCTCGAAAATGCAGAACTTCCTGTCGACGCGAAGCACCCTATGATTTTACCGAATAGACACCCTCTTACGAGGTTAATTGTTCTCGATAAACGTGCTGAATCGGGACATGCTGGACCTAGCTATACACTGATGAAAACTAGATTGAGATTTTGGATTATTTTTGGAATATCAAGTGTGAAAAGTATCTTATCTGAATGCAGTAAATGTGCGCGCCGTAAGGCTACTCCGATACGTCAACTTATGGCTGATCTGCCTGCTTGTCGAGTCACCGCCTGTAACAAACCTTTTAAGTTTTGCGGGGTTGATTATTTTGGCCCCTATATATACCGTCAGGGACGTAGTGACTGTAAGGCTTGGGATTTGCTTTTTACGTGTATGTGCACGCGGGCTGTTCATGTTGAAATAGTCACCAGCTTAGACTTGAATAATTTTCTTCTGGCCTTTTCTAGGTTTACTAATCTTCGGGGAGCTGTCTGCACTGTTTATTGTGATAATGGTTCTACCTTCTGCGCCGCGGCAGAACAGCTTCCTTAGCTAATTAATTCCACTGACCTTCATAATTCCCTTCGTAAACGAAACATAAATTGGGTTAAAATTCCACCCTATGCCCCTAGTCAAGGAGGGAGTTGGGAAAGCATGGTCAAGCTTATTAAGAATTCCCTGGGCAGAGTCTTAGAGGGGGTTCGACGAAAGCCTTCATTAATCGAACTGCAGACTTTTGTCTCTGATGCTGTAAGAATTGTGAATGATAGACCCCTGACTGCAGTGAGCAGTGCTCCTAATGATTTATCTCCCTTGACTCCAGCATGTTTTCTTGGTCAACAGCTTGCTCCTAATACACCTGTAGGGGCTTTTCACAACACAGGGGATCTAAGACGAGACTATCAGTACAATGCTACTTTAGCTCATAAATTCTGGTTGTGTTGGATTAAGGGTTATCTTCCCACCTTACAAGGTAGAAATAAATGGCGGGTGACCCAGGAGAACCTTTTTGTTGGTCAATTGGTCTTGGTCGGAGATGCGGATGACATCTCGAAACGTGGAGCGTACCGTTTGGGGCGCGTTCATCGCGTTCATCCTCAAATGTATAAAGGACGCGAGACTGTTCGCAGAGCTACTATTGCAGTGTTAAAAAATTCCGGCTCTGGTGATATCGAATATGTTTTAAGGGATATTTCCAAGATTGCTCCCATCTAGTAACTGTTTGTTTACTGTGTTTGTGCGCAAAATAAAATTTGTTTAAGTGTGTTTAACTAACTGATGAAAGTGTGTTTTACTTTTAAATTTGACAAGTTGACTCGAATTAATTTGCTTCTGAGGATTCACTATATCTTTGAAAATACTGTTGCACTTTGCGATTTGAATGATTTGACCATTTGTCGCCGTTGCTTTACTCTTGTGTTTTATTTGAAACTTTACTCTTATGTTCTGTTTCAAAGGGGCCGCTATGTTCACGCACCGGCTTTGCTATTTTCGTCATCTGGACCTGGGCTGGGTTCGATCCAACGTGTGTGTCTCCTATTAATTGGTTTGAAACTGTTATGCCGCTAGTCACCGCCTTTGGCTAGCAGATAATCATTTTGTTTCCACAGTTTGTAATTTTATTGCAATTTTAAGAAACGCCCTAAAAATGTGTTGCGCAACTGTTCACGTGATTTGTTTTCTTGTGGCACATAGCACCTTTAATCCTCAGATTCGTTATTGTTTAGTTGTGGTTCGGACCAATTTTAACTTATTATTTTATGTTGCCATTTTATCGAGAGAAGAAATCTCAGTTTTATTACAGGCAAAGCCTGCAGTTGGCAAATAATTTTATTCAATGTTATTGACCCTTTGTTTCGTGAAACTGCTTTGTTTTGGATTCAAGTTTGGCCTTGTCAGAAAGATTCAAGAATAAATTCAAGATATTTTAAGTTTGGTGGAAACATTAGATGCTTTGCTAGTAAGGCCTTGGAATTCCTCCGGGCTCTTATTTTGCGGTCGGTTACGCAACAAACCGAATATTAAACCTTTAAACAATCGTGCTTGTGACTTTGCACATGTACTTACTGTAAGTCTACGGGGAACTTTTAAGTCAATTACTGTGCTTTGCAATGAATTAACTTCCTATCGCAGCCCAGCTAACATTGGCCAACTTTCCGAAGTTGGCAAAACATCGGAAATGTTGGCTCGCGATCGGCAATTTCTGCGGGTTTCCGCCAACATTGCTAACATATGACAAGTTTGCTTGTTTAGCACTTATCAGATCAAAATATTGTTTTTTCTTGCATTTTTGTTATTTTCAGCATCTTTACTTGAAACTGTTTTTAAAAAACGAAGGAATTGCTTGAAATTGCTTGGAGAGCTTTTCCAACCTATGTACGATGTTTGACCAACGTTTTTGCGAATATTGTAATATCAACGTGAAACAGTATTATTTACCAACTAACCGAATCAAATCATGGTGTCTGCTTTTACACAGCATATGAAACATCTTTTGTCAGCGATTTTGCTGCGTTACGTCTGTTAAAGCGAAAGCGGCGTCATTTTAGTCTAAGGTTCCGTCGCTCGCTGGCAAGATGTTGCCTAGATTATGGGGCGCCATTTGGAAAAAAACTATTCGTTTTGTCATTTGGAAAAAAACTATTGGAACACTGCATTAACGCATTTACAGTAAAAGGAGTTAGCCCACTAGTTTTTGCGCGAGGTCAGCAGCTTTGCCAAGGTTCAGTGTTCCCACGAAGTCGAGAAATAGCATGGAATTTTGTAATGGTATTTCCCGACCGGGAAATGGTCAGGAAAAAGAGATGTTTTGCTTTAGCATTGAATAAGTGCGGAAAAATGATCTGCAGACAATTTCCACAATACCAAGTAGAAAGCAATTCGATTAAATTGGATATACTTTACGTAGGCCTTTTTATACCGTAAAAGAAGGGTTGAAAAATAGAGCGCCGTGGCTGTCATATACAGGTTTTACGGTTGATTAATTTTAATCTCTTAAAGAAAGTGTTTTTGATGCCGTATACAATGCTATCCTTTTACGTAGTGAGAGCGCCGGCAAAATAAATTCTAGGTCTATTTTGCCGAAAGTAGGGTAAGTAGATGCTGATTTTAGCTGCTACCGCCAAAATAGACCTAAGAACTATTTTGCCTTTAGCGGCAAAATAGACGCTGCCTTTCTAAAATAAGTTTAATTTTGGTGTATCTTGCATTTTTCATGTAGCGGACGTTTTTATGGTCACAATCAAAGAAACATGTTGGGATCTAGCAATTTTCATCATGTGATGTCGAAAAGGTTGTTTTTTTTTTCATTTCAGGCGACATTAGGTGTACAAACAAGGCTTATGTTGTATTCAAGTTTTGGTATGGAAAAAGTCGGGAAATTTTTTTTTAAAGCGTGGAAACTGTGAAGGTTACTCACTGTCGGTTCTTTAGTTCAGGTGCCTCCATACTTCTTAGAAAATAGTCGGGTATATTGGAAAGTTTGCCTGAAATGATGAAGAATTAAATAATGATTACAAGGCCATGGTGAGCTGGTGAGTTGCATTTTTTCAATCTGTGTTGTTAAGCTTATGGTACTACTACTTACTGAGGCGTTGGAAACTAATGCTACATGTAGGATTCTTAAACTGGGTCAATTTTTGTGCTTTGATGTGAGATCATAATTCAGGAGGTCACCAGTTGTGTTTTTCATAAGATTGTTGATTTACTAGCAGAAAATAAACCTTCTTTTTTACCTTTGCATCAAGGTCGAAGAAGGGTACTGTACATAGCTGAAAAAGACGCCCCTTTTTGAATTGGAATAATATATTGTGAAGCCATGTAGTTATTTTTTCGGCCGTTTATTCTGCGAATTGGGTATGCTGCTGAATCAGCTGCGTGGCTTATTGGATATTGACTGTGTTTTGATGATGGCTAAGATTAATTTTTCTTGATTGCTCCAAATAAAAATAACAAGAAGCAAATTGACAGCCATAATTTAGTTCAAATCAAATTGCATCGCGATAGTAATCCTGAAACCTGGTCCTGTCCATGCTCACGATGATAAACCAAACAATTCGATCTATTATTCTAAATTTCTTAGAGATTTTCCAGTTCCTTAAAAGATCGTGGTAAAGAAAACTTTATTTTACATAGGTGACAAGTTTTAGCCAAATTGGTAAAAATAATGTGACGGATTGCATCAGTCGCACCATGCCAGCTGTAATTTACTCACGAGATAATGCACACCATATCGCGGACTAGAAAAGAAAAGATTGAAAACTCCACCAGGACCAGAAAATGTGCATTTGATTCTCTGGAAAACTTGAAAAGAGTTTTTGTCGGTAAGATTTTTAAAAATTGCAATAAGCATTGTTCACACTCATTGATTAAAGTTAACGAACTGTAACTTACTGTATCATTACGCTTGAAGTTAGAGTATCAGCAACTGGAATTAATTTTCAGTAGGCGATTGAACTAAAAGTTACAGCTACGTTTCCTAATTCATATTTTACAGCTTTTTGTCTGGAGGCCTTACTAGATTTAGACAGAGTACGGTATATTTGGTATATTATAATGATGAGTGACTGCGTTAATTCGAAGGTTCTGTTTAATGATATTCCCATGTACTGTAACAAAAATTGATCTTTTATAATCAAATGAGTGGTTCCGGGTTGGAATTACTATCGCCCCTCTTTTGTTACATTTAGTCTATTGTTTGTCTTTAATGTCAAAAGCTGTTGCATCTTATATTATGTGTATTAGATGTTGCTCTGAAATGCGACAACCATGCCACGATGCAGCTTATAGACGCAACTCTTGGAAACTGATTTCGAAATTGGAAAGATGGGCAAGGTGGAAGAAAGCGCAGTCGTGAATTAAATAAGAGTTCCTAATCCTAAAACTAACAGCTCCGATGCGTGTTTTAAAATTACTTGACGAATAATACAGGCGAACATAGGCAGTTGGAGTATTGCTTGGCAAGTTCGGTCCATTTCATCAAGAAAAATAAAGTATAAATGGAACCCAGACTGGCTTCCCTCTGTAATTCAGGCGTAACTTTATATCTGCTCGGCGCTGTATAAAAACTATAAATGACATTCAACGCTTGGACTATTCGTAGATAATTGAAATGTCTTTCCAACAATATAGCTCAGAAACGCAATTAGTACTTGGGCGAACGTTTTGAGTCATTTCTTGTGCCGTTTGCGGTTGTATTTACGTTTTAACTTCATTTAATTTTAGATGTTCCTTGATGTAGCTATGGATACCATTTTTTATGTCATTTTTGCTTTCGATCGATTACCGAAACTAGTCTCTCAACCGCATAGCTCTAGCTTGCGTGTGAAGCACTAGGTTAAGCAGCTGAAAACGTTTCGTCGCAGCATATGCTGTTGGAAGCTGTTCCAACCACAATGTTACATTCTGCTTGCTAAGATGCATTAAAGGCCCACTGCACCCAAATTCATCGATAGTTGTAAATATGTATTTAACATATTTAAACATTTTTGCGAAAATTCGATCACGATATCTGGTCTCGGTAACGAGAAAACTGGTAAAATATGGTTAAATTCGTGACGTCATTGGGTACCAACAACCAAGAAATAATGCGACTTCTAAAAGCTTTCGCACAGCGAGAGCTTTCGCAAAGCTTTCGAAAATTTTCGGCAAAGTGCGAAAGCTTTCGCTGTGCGAAAAAGCTTTCGCTGCGAAAAAGCTTGGCAAAAAAGCTTTCGCTGTGCGAAAGCTTTTAGAAGTCGCATTATTTCTTGGTTGTTGGTACCCAATGACGTCACGAATTTAACCATATTTTACCAGTTTTCTCGTTACCGAGACCAGATATCGTGATCGAATTTTCGCGAAAACGTTTAAATATATCAAATACATATTTACAACTATCGATGAATTTGGGTGCAGTGGGCCTTTAAGATCGGTGATAAAGACATCTGGCACTTCAGCAACTCTGTGTCGTGTCATCGCATTTATTATTAAAAGACAGGTTTTGCTTAATTACATAAGTTGGAAGTTGACTTCAGTGTTGAGCAGGGGTGGAGCAAAATGAGTGACGTTAAAAATAATTTTTTTAAAAGTTTTTACTTTTGGCAGCTTATTGACTCCCGATACAATAAAATATGATTTTTTGTTTTTAGATGTTTCTGTTGAAAAGGAACCAAGCTGTTCCAGTGCTGAACATCAAAATAGTTAACTTTTTGAGTGTTTTGTTCTGTATTTCGTTAGTGTGGTTTTGTTTCTGTTCTTTCCTTTGTGTCGATTTTTCTTTTTATTAAACTTTCAGAAGTAACTTTACGAATGGTTTTACAGTTCAATTAATCTCTCCGACAATATACCGATTTTTACCTATTTTTACTATCTATAATGCCATTAACAAAGTTAGACGACGATGGTCGTATAGATAACACTGTGGTTTTGCGTTGTTTACCAGCAGTTTCAACGTAAAACTAGTGAATGCCAGGAATACAGTGCCGATGCGGTATTAACCAGAGGTAGTTACTACTGCTGAACAACAACAGTTACCATTTACTCGTAAAACTCGATAATGGTTAGAAGTAGGTTTCCCACGCTGGCCAGCAGTGATTCTAACATAAAATTCGATGATGGTTAGAAGCACGTTTCCCAGGTTGGCCAGCGACAGTATTAAACGTTGGCCAAAAGTGGTTCTAACATAAAACCAGATGTTGGCTATTTGTTAGTTTCAATGTTGGTCAGCTGTAGTTGCCAACTGTTGGGCCGATGCGGCGAAATGGTGCACCTCGTATCTGGCCAACGTTGGTAATCTGCATCGTGCCAATGCTGCAACTAACTTCTTGCCAACATGCGGCCAACAATCGATGTTTGCTGGGAGGTTTTACGACACACTTCAATTTACGTACACAGTCTTTTCTTTTCGATATAGTCGCCCGTCTGAGTGGCAGCGATTTTTTTTGCTCGGATTTAATTTTACACCGCAGTTCTGTTAATCCCGAATGATCTACAAATCGGTATGTATTAGATTTATATTATTTAGTAGGCCTAGCTTAGTATTTATCGCATAAGTTAACTGTATAATGTTGTAGAAAACCTTGAAGTCTTGAAGTGTTCAAATCTGCTCGGAGTTTTTTTGAATTTGGATTAATTTGGAGTCTGATCGAATACCTTAATTTTCTGTGTTTGAAATTTTCCTTCATAGTTTGATTGAGAACATCGGTTATTCTTACTTTCTCAATAAAGTGCTACAACAAAACAACAACCGGACTCTCAAGAGTGATTCTTTTCGAACATTTGCGTATTGACAGCTAAGAACTTTTACAGGCGGAGTCCATCTCTGCGCCTTAGCGTTTGGGCAGCACAGTTCCGAAAAAATGTCGCAGCGGTGACAAGCCGTTGACTACACTGGGTCCGATTTGACCGGCTTGTAAATCAAACCTCGGACCTCCGCACCGATAGCTATGTCTTTAACCACTTCGCTAAACGGCCGGTTTATTAATTAGCCTAAATTTATCAAACTTAGGAAGATGTAACAAACTTACGAGTAACATTTCTTGCGCATTACTATCACAAGCACAATGAACGCGACGAGAAACAGAAGTCCTCCTACTGTGGCGAGTGCAGTGACAAGCGCATTTCCAGTGGAACGATTCATCGGATTCTCTCGATTCTCTGTAGATGCAGCAACAATTTGCATACCGGTACCAGTGTGCGAAGTAGGGGGGAGGATGGGGGACATGTCCCCCTCCCAGTAAAAATGGTCGTCCCGCCAACAAATAAAAAAAACTTGTCCTGGGGCATGCCAAAGCGTTCTCCCCAGTGATAATTACCGTAAGAAGTTGAATGTTTTTTATACGTTTTGCTTGTGGGTACGGACTGCGGCAATACTTTCCAGCATATCTTGCAGCCATTCAGTGCGCCTATTACAGAACAGTACAGTATATTTTTCATCAACATTACAACACGTCGGCAGTTTTTTTGTAAGTGACAGTGAAAGCACTAAGAATATGCTAAAGCAGCGGTTCCCTAACTTTTTTCAGATCATGCCGCATTTGAGATTAAGAGTATGAATTAAGAAAATGCTTTATTTTCCGGGGCTCAGCCCCGGACCCCGCTGGGGTAGCTTACTGCTCTCCCCCAAACCCATTGCTTCATTTTTGAAACAAAAACCTGCCTAAAACAAAGCTAATGAAGCTTTCAAAATTCTACCGTTGATAATATTTGTTCATCATGTTGGTGGTACGCAAACACGCAGTACGCCCTCCACCACTGTTTTAATTTGGTCATTAATTAACGACATCGCCCCAGGGAGCATATTTAGGGGGGGGCATTGTGCCATGGTCCCCCCCTTTTGACTTTGCCTTTTAGTAAAAAAGAGAAAACGGTGCCAAATGAATCAAACATGCCAGATTCTTTTGATGGCTTTTGCAGCTTATGGTTATACGAATCCAGGGGGGGGGGATGATGGATATGTATTCATCTTACCAACCTTTTTCAACTATGTTTTAAGTTATCTTTTTGATGAACACAATTTTTCCATAATTTCGAACCTCTTCGATAACAATAAACTTTACGCCTTAAGCACGCATAATTGAAAGTTTGCGAACGAAATGCATCATATTTGGTGGAGTAAGCTACTGAGATTTAGGGTCAAAAAATTTTAACCAAATTTACCTGAAAAATGTTCAAAAGGCAATAAACAGCCATTACAGCATGTAATATTTCAAAATTTTTGTGGGGGAGCATGCCCCCGGGAAATAGCTCTGTTGAAAAAAACTACGCTTGAAAAAAAGATGGTGAAATTGTGCCCCCCTCTTTTTGAAATTTCTTGCTACGCCACTGCATCGCTCCGTGAACAACAAATACCACTTTTGCAATATTGTCATGTTATTTGGGTTCAGAATTCAGGCAAAATTGTAGACAACCCCCTCCCCCCAGTAAATATTTTCTACTTCGCACACTGACCGGCACCAAGTTACACAAGGCATTCAGCAATCGATATTATGACTACCATCATCAGCCAGTTGGGTCGTATTAAAGCTGTGGGGATTCCCCGCGGAAAGTTTTGTCGGGGAATCCCTTGCTTTTTTAGTTTTGACGTAAGCAGCAGAACATTTTTAAAGACCCCATTTAACTTTTTTCTACCTTTTTTTAAGTCCTTGCAAGAAGTCCTATCACGGAGAGCCCAGGGGCTACAGTCCTGATAACCCTCTCAACATGATCGGTCCATACATCAGCAGTTTTTAGTACCCAACTATGCTCACATTCAAGCATGAATATTTACGATATGCGATGGAAGTTTTTTTAAAACAAAGGAAAACGTGATACTCGTGTGTTTGAATATTTATGTACTGTACATTATACCCAAACATGCATTGACCAAAATACTGTTAACGCCAGCAACGTATATCGTGAAAGAAGTAATATTTAACAAGTGACAATTTTAGTTAACCTGAATTAAATGCTTCTTACTATAATCGGGTACATAAGCGTAAATTAATACGATATCAAATACGTAGGCTATCAAACCAAAAAAATCTAAATCTTGATTATACTCGCGGTATTACGCCCAAGCGTGTAACAAGTGGAGAAGCTCAGCTCCGCGGCTTAGCGCTTGGGCTTTTAAAAAAACGTGACAGCGGTGGCGAACCGTTAGACTCGGGAATAGAACCTCAGACCACCCGCATCGTTAGCGGTGTTTGTGAACACTGCGTTAACGGGGTACCGGCCGGTAAATACATTAGTTTAGAGAAATGTGAAGCCGATGTAAGTCTATTATATGAAATATAATTATAATAAATAGAGATATTATGGTAGGCCATAAACGCTGTAAAAACGAATTCTACGACTAGTTTTTGCGGTTTGATCGCTCATCAGGTAGACTCAGCTTCAAACCCACGACCCGGTGGCTGAATGGGGAGGTAAGCCTTCAATCACAGGGTTCTGGCTTCAAACCTGAGTCTACTTGATGAGCGGTCAAAGCGCGAAACCAGTCGTAGAATTGTTTTTTACTGTGTTCACGTCGTAAAACTTTTATGGTCTACCATAATATCTATTTATATTAGTTTAGTTATTGAAAAACTTTTGAAACTAATGCACTTCCGTTGAATTGTCCAAGAAGTCTTCACAGCTCTTAACTTCTAGTGAAGTATACTTTAGTGCTTTACAACTCGCACTTGTTGTTTTAAAAGTAAAAGTTCTTGATAATAATTTTTAAAGAAATACTGTTGCTGTTTTGTTGACAATAAAGAGCCTGTGCCAGAATGAATGATTAATCAGAGTAGGAGTTGAACTATCAACCTTGCAATGATGGCCGTTGTAAAAATGATTATCTGAACCACTGTGCTACGTTGTGAATGGTTTTTAGCGTTTACTTCTCACCGTGTATGTTTCTTTCGCAGATATATCTGGATGTCCAGTTGACACAAGGAACATCTACCCACTGGTATGAAGGATCAAGGTTGTCTTGTCGACCCATTACGACGCAATCGTCAGTAGAGCCGTCAGGTCGTCGAAAGTTATTCGGTTGATCCGATCTCCAATCCGAATAATTACTTCCACCAGACAATAGAGTTCCATCAATCCACTGAAATGCATTATTGGTATTGCTGCTGTTGTCTATTCTTGTCAATCCGATGACAAGTGAATACGGATTACCTGCATAATATCGAGAAATAGTGGTTGAAAACGAAGAGTGACAGCTGGCTAACCATTGTAGACTACGTGATCTCGGTTTTAAGCTAACAAAGTGAAAATGAATTGCACTGAATTTAAATACTTAGGCCTGCAGGAAATTATAAAGTTTAGGCCGAAGCTGAAACGATACAACCTATGCCAAACGGAAAATCGGCATACTTATGCGTGGTACAACCTATGCTAAACTCATGCGCGAAAGTAAAAGACGTGTACTTTTTTTTAAAGGACCAGCCATTTTTAGAAGCTTGATATCTTCTGAATTAGCCAATACAGATGTACAGGATCAACGCGAAAAATTAAAAAAATATCTCTAGCGATTTCTTTTATAAAATCAGCAACAATTTTGACTTTATTGCCTCTTTAACTGCTGCTCTAAGAAACAAACATACAGTACATTAAAATAAAGAAACAAAAGCAATAGAAGGGTCAGAAATTGTTTCGGGAAAGCGCATTTGCCTTCTAAATATTAAAAAATTGAAAGTGAGTCGCATGAATTAACGAAACGTTTATGAAGGACTTGACTGCGGTCCTTCAAATGAAAAGTCAGCACTTGACTACTTTAGAATAGAATATTTGTATCCTTACTAGTTAAATTTCCAGTGATTTTTAATAGAAAATCTTTGATAACTTGTGAATCGACTATGGCCAATGTTGCATTTATTTGAGCGCATTTGCCAACAGCTTCTGAAAAACCTTTAACAGAACTCTGTACTTCAACGTGATATTCCTTTGAATCCAGTCGATGAAATGATTGGCTTACCAACGGATTTATCAACATGAACAAGATCAGACAAAAACACGGGCTAAACATTTTAACTAAAACATACACCAACATTTTTAAATACTCGCAGTTGTTGAATGCGCAAGACAACATCACCTGAAAAAATTGTGGCGCTTACACGCCTCAAACAAGCGAAATGCTGGCATAGGGGTGCGCGCATAAGCTACAGATTCTGCATGACAAGTTCGATGCATGGCTGGAGCCGATCGCATTTGACATATTACCGGGTGGCTGCTGCTGGTTCGAAGAGCACAAGCTCACTTTACAGTCTCTTTCGATTTGTTGAAGTTTCTGTGCTATATCCATTTAAATTAACAACAGCAGTTTTTTACACACCAACAATTAAGACGCAGCGGTAATCCTTAAAATCGAAATAACGTGTAAGATGACAGTGCGTTTCTGGATTTACGTCTTAGCATTACGAGTTTGTTAACGGCTAAATGCAATTGAATTTGACATATAGGCTATCTTAGGTTGTAGCTAACTCTAAATACTCTGCTGCGTAATATCTTCTCTGTGTCCAGGCGTTCATTTCATCATAGCTATTTTGAGTTTAGTTTATTGCTTACTATGTAATTGTAATGCGGGAAAAAATTTCAATCATCTTATTCACGAGAACGTCAGTGAATTTATACCATATCCTGTCAGTGTTGTCGTAATGAAATATTAGTGAAATCACCAACTAGCTCCAGCAGGATCTACAGCATGCCAAACCTGCGGGGTTTGCATCAGCCTGTCAACATAACGCTACAATCCACAAGACAAAATTCAATTGATTGTTTTTGTCGCGTGCGTTTTTAACACGTAGTAAGTTTCGATTAAATACTGTAGTTTTATTTTTTTTTACTTTTTGGTTTGTTATTTTCACTTTCATCCGCTTCATCAATTCGATTTTATGAAAATGGAAAGTTCAAAAAATTCCTTTTACCTACTATTTGCATGGTGTTGCTCATAAAAACATTACGAAAAAGAGGTGTAAGGGATTATGGGACACTATTATGATTTCTGAGTACTTGGTTATGGTGCTTCAGTAAATCGCATATGTTTGATTTTAAAGTGGGCAACCCTTACACAACTTCTGAATTATGTTTAACGATCTTCCTTTTTTGTCTTCGCGAAAAATTTTTCATGGAGTTGACTTAAAATTGAACAGAGGTTAACATTTTTTTATGAATAGACTGAAACGCAGCGCAAGAATGCTCAAAATTTCTAAAAAATATTGAAGCGAAACGCAACTAGAGAAATCTGATTTTTTATTCGTCGTCCTCACGCACTGACACGATATTTTGAGTTACAGATTCGAGACGCTAGCTTGCATGAGCTAAGCTAAAGTGTCCCACCCATGATATAGAAAACGCAGCGCGTGCATGTATCCGGTACGCACATTGTACTGTTTTGACTGCTTTGCTGTTCATTCAAACTTGCACTTATTATGTCGTTACATAGCTGTCACACCATACACTACTGCATAATGGACTGGAAACTAAACACACTGCGCGCTATCTAGTAGCCTATACGGTCACACGGAAGTGGTTATGCGTTCGTATTTCTGCGCACTTTGCACGTGCTATGACATTTTGCTTTCATTTTAAATTTAGCATAGAGTATGGCGAGAAAGAAACGACAAATAACACAAAAATATGATGTGATTTTTTAAATTGTTTTATAATCGTTTATACATCGTCGCCATGGTACTAAATTATGGCTCGCGAAATTTTTTAAAAAGCAAATATGGCCCGTCACGAAAATGTTGGACGCCCCTGACTTACTCTGTGAGATGAGATGTGCCGTTTTCTCGTGATAGGAAAACTGAGAGGAAACAAATCGAACCAATTAAGCAAACCAGAATCTCAAATTTTGTTTTTCTTGAACATTTATTATCTCTCACGTTATTTTTCTTTTGCGTTTGTAATTAAGCCCGTCGGTGAGATCAATGACAAATGCTACAGCTACTGTACACTGTAATTGTTGCTTTGACAAAACTGGCGCACAGCATAATCAAGATTTGTGTACTTGGGACGGCACGCACCTCTGCTCGGGTTACTTGGCCTCAAGGCCGAAGAACACAGAGCTTCTACCACAGCAAAAAAGAAGGCAGGCTGAGCCTAACATTGACGGCAACACTGTGTGAAGCTGCGCCTTTTTACGCAGCATTCTGCAAAGCAATCGTACGGTGCTAATACAGAACAGCCAATAAAAAGAAAATCGATTGGATTTGAACCCTGCGGAAAACATTTCCGTCAACTGCTTAAAGAAATGAATGATTTTAAGCTTAATTGCCCGTCTATCAATAAAGTGAATTATGAAGTCGTCTTTGCCAAATTTGTAAAGTCATTTAAATCCGTTACCGATAAACACGCGCCTTTAATGCATGCTTCTCGCAAACATGCTTCTCGCAAACAGAGACGTCTACAATCAAAACCCTGGCTTACTAAAGGTCTTCTGGTTTCAATCAAACGTGAGCTACAACTCTACCGCTCTCACTTTTTGTCTGTTGACTCAGCTAAAAATAAATTTTACAAAATGTATTCAAAGAAACTTCAAAGACTTAAAAGTAAGGCTAAAGGAAACTTTTCTTTAATAAATTTCCAGAAAGTTCTCAGAATCTTTGCAAAACATGGTCAACTGGGTGGGTCAAAAATTTTTTTTAACAAAATAGCTCTTCTAAAATGTTGCCAAATGTGATAATACCAACTTTAAAACCAATTTTTTTTTTATTTCATGCCACTTAATTGCAGCTTAGGATTTTTGTGGTAGTGAAGTACATGCATCATGGAGATGACCTTGTTGAGCATCGAACCCGCGAAGCCAGCTTCGGAGTAGAAATGTTCCAGCAACCGACATCTAGTGGTCAAAAATGGTAAAAAATTTTTTAAAAATGTCGTAACTTCCAAACTACATGTCGTAGAAAGCTGATTTTGGTGTCAAGCGAAGCAGAATTAATTTTAATAAGTGTATATCTACTTTAAGAGAACATCTTGGGCTATTTTGCTCAGAAAAAAAGTTTCTAAAAATCACAAAATAGGTGATATTTTACATCTTATTTTACATCGAAACAGGCCTTTTCTTTGAACTATAGCTCCAAAAAATCTACTTCTGTGTAAGAAAAATTTGTTTCTGGAAAATCGACGCTTGTTCACAACTTTGCAACGGTGAATACTAATTTCCAGCTTGCCTTGGAACCAACCAGTTAAGTTCAGATTAATACCATACCAAAATATTCGCTAAGTTGCATTCCGAACTAAGTTGTTTAAACAAAGGAATAGATTTGGTCTAACAACATTTAAACTTGGCTTTCTGCTTGCTTACTCAGCAAAGATTGATTCACAACTTTCTAGGAATTAAATATCAAAACTTTAGTAGCTGATAAAAAGTAGCCGCGATAACGTACCTTCCTTCTAATGATGACATATAATTGCTTATAGCGATCTAATCCATCATCAGTAAACCAAGATTAGAGATAAGCTTTCAGAGATTATTTAACAAAATGATGAGACGAAAAAATCGCAGCATGGCCAGCAAAACGTTGCATGGTGGGCAGTGAATACTATTTGTCCCACGTTTTTTCCGCAAGGTGGAAAAGCTGAATCAATAGCATCAAGCCATTAGAAGTACCGAACTTGAAAAAACTGCAAGTTATCAGTTCTGACGGAACGGCAGCCATGACCGGACATTCTGGTGGAGTGATACGCGTTTTGGAAGAGCGGTTGGGGATCGAGACCATTACAATGGAACATGTGTGTATTACTGTACATTGTAATGAGCTTCTTTTGTGCCATGTTTCCGGCTGTTAGATGAAACAACCCTGTTCCCTGTTCCTGACAGTTTCTGTGGGAAAATTGGAAAGATGATTGGTGGGGTGGTTTCAAATTGGGATGCTATAGATTTTTAGCCAATTGCCTGTGAATCTTTTCCTGTGCTTAGTGATGAAGCCCTTTGAGGTGTTAGTAACGACTAATATTGCGCATACCAAATTTGTTGGTCAATTATTCATGGAGCTTCGGATCCAGATTTGCAATTACCAGAAGTTGGTCCTTTGTGTCATTCAAGATGGTTGCTCCTAGGTTGTCGAATTCTGCGACACTACGTTTTCCAAGATAAACCAAATTCGACGTTAGTTCTTCTCACTGAATTTTGCTATACGGTTTATTTTCCAAACTTTTTTGAAGTCGAAGCAAAGAATTTGATTGCGAATGGTCCAAGAAATTTATTTTTTAAGCTTAGGAGAGTCACTTAATTTCCTGATAAACAAGTGAGAGATGTTGCCCCTAAAGTTTTGCGGCGTGGTGCCTTTTTTGCTCATCCTGAGCATGTAATTAGTGCGATGATTGGCGATGAAAACAAACCTGTCAGAGGCAGCGGCGTAGCCAGCCAAAATTTCGGGGGGGGGGGACAAAACTCCATGGGCTTTTCCAGTGGCGCACCCAGAATTCGGCCAAGGGGGCGCCCCAACCGGGGTTGTGGGGGCGAAGCCCCCAGCCGCCGGAGGCTTAGGGAGTGTGGGGGCAGAGCCCCCAGCCGCCATGGATTTTTAGGATATTTGCAAGAAAAATACTCATTTTAGCGTAGTTTTTTTGTCGAAAAGTGGTCTTAATCCGCCTCTGCTTGCGTTGTTAGCAGATTTACGGACCCCCGAGTGGTCTTAATCCGCCCCTGCTTGCGTTGTTGGTAGATTTACGTTATAGCATTAGTATCTTTGTTTGTAGACTAGTAGTCTCTGAAAATATTTCGGGGGGGCAATTGCCCCTTTTGCTCCCCCTGGCTACGCCCCTAATCAAAGGTATTGCTGTTGCTAAGATTATGTCTCTACGTGAAACACTCACTGCTGGCCACAAAGGCATCTTTAAAGAAACAAGCTGTGAGGAAGTTCAAGGTTCCATCCATAAACAAAAATGCAACTTTGTATCACCAGCTAGTTGATTCATGCTCAGAGGCTGAGCCAGTGAGCCTACTCTTTTACATCATCTAACTACTAACAAATGATAAGCTCAAAAGTGTCCGACAAAAACTTAAGTTCTTCGAGCAGCTCTGCCACAACCAGGCTGTTAAACGCCACGTTAAGTTGGTCACTCAAGCATCCGCTGCTGTGGCAGGTTTTGAAAGAAGAAATGGCCTCATACGCCAAATGATCAATTCCGATTTCTCATGAAAAAATTATTAGAGTTTAAAAAGCAATTTGTATAATTCTTTTGAGGTTGCGCAATCTCTATTCATAAAAATGATCGCACATTTACGTTTTGGGTGAATAACTTTTTTTTAAAGCAAGATAGCACAAAAAAAGTGTCTGTAGAACCGAGTCATGCCTTCAATTGTTTTGGAAAAAATCACTGAAACCGAAATAATGAACTACATCAGTAAACTAAATATTAATAAAGCTGGCGGCTACGATGAGATAACATCAGATTTTGTTAAATTATCGTTCTCTATCTTAACTCCAGTCCTTGTTACTCTAGTTAATACGGCTTTAAGTCTGGGTATGTCATATGGAAAAACCTAGTAAGTCGCATTTTCAACTTTTCGAGAAAAATGCAAAAAATCATTTTACCCTGGCATAAAGCTAGAGTAATCAAGTAAGCAAAAAAAATAAATGTTAATCTGTTAATGTTAATCTGAAAAAATGTAAAATGTTAATGTTAATCTGAAAAAAAAGCATAATTTCATGCACTTACTAGGTTTTTCCAGTTTATTTGAGCTCAATATCTCGTAAAGTTGAGCATATTTTTGGCTCAAAATAGTCCCAACAGACGCAGAACAGTGCAAAACCACCCTCTATAACAGTTTTTCAATTTTCGAAAAATTGTGACTTACTAGGTTTTTCCATATGACATGATTCTTTCCTGACGATCTGAAATTAGCTAAAGTGAAAAAGGGGATAAACTAAATATGAATAACTATCGCCCAATTTCATTGTTAACGTGTTTCTCTAAAATTTTTGAAAAAGTTATCTTCCATCGACTCACAGATTTTTTTTAATAAACAGTCAGTTCTTGTTTCAAACCAGTATGGATTCCAAGCAAATAGGTCAAGTACTCATGCCATCTTCGATATGATTGCAGAAATGTATGACAACATAAACAGCAAGTTATACTCTGGTTTAGTTACCCTTGATTCGACGAAAGCATTTGACTCTGTGTGCCATAAAAAACTTCTTCTAAAATTGGATCACTACGGCATTAGAGAAATAGCACTGGAACTTATATTCTCTTACTTAACTAATAGATCACAGTTTGTATACATAAGTAATGTTAACTCTGAACGTAAACCAGTCTTAATGGGCGTTCCCCAAGGTTCGGTGTTTGTACCACTCTAATTTCTAATTTATAACAATGACTTGCAAAACTCGATGGAAAGTATAACCAGACTTTTTGCTGATAACACTGCAATTTTGATAAATGCGAATTCGACGTCTGAACTTGAAATTAAACTTAATAAAGATTTAGCGAGAGTTTCTATCTGGATGAATAAAAATCAACTTACTCTTAACTAGAGTTTCCTCCCGAGAAATTGGGACGGACGGAAAATTTATGGGGAAAATTTGGGTTTTGAAACTTTCCGTTTCCGGGAAATTTATGTCGGGATCCCGGGAAATTTTTTTACATTAGCAAGGATTTCAGTGGTACTGATATTATCATTCCGACGTAAAAAATGCGTTACTGTAAATTAAAAATTTTTTTTGCTTACAAAAAATTATTTTTCGAAATTCGGATAATTTTGTAGAAAAAATGCTTTATGAGATCAAAATTTTTTCCTCAATTTGTCGAAAAAATTGAAAAACTGAAACTAAGTTTGTCAAAACAACATAACAAAATGCTAAAAATGAGATCTGAAATGCTGAAAACCGAAAAAAAAAAAGCAAAACAATGAAGTTCGGGGAATTTTCCCGGGAATTTTTTGAATCTCGGAATCCCGAGGATTTTCGAAATCTCATAAATTTCGCGGGGTTACCTGGAAATTTTTCGAAAATTTTTTGAAAATTTCTCGTTTCCCGGGAAGTTGAAAATCTGGGAAAAAGGAAAACCCTACTCTTAACTCGTTAAAATCGCATGCTCTTGTTATTTCTCCATTTTCCTGACAAAGAACTTATTATCATTAACCTTAACGCTTGTGCATTTGTGCAAATTAAACATTTTGAGTGTATCAAATATTTAGGCGTTTTAATTGACTCGAAACTGAATTTTCGTAATTTTCGTAATCATATTACGTGTTGTAAAATGAACTTCTACTTGCGGTGGGATAATGTGCAAATTAAGGTATAGGTTACCATGCCCTCTAATATTTTGAAACGTCTCCTCATTTTGCTCTCTTTTATTCTCACTAGCTATATTGCCTAATTATTTGGACTGCAACCTTTAAAACATATCTTGATCAGCTAAAAAAACTACAAAATCGAGCAATATGAATAAACAACAATGCAAACAGTTTTCGCTAAATTTGTACCATACAACGACGACCAATTTGCAAAGGTGGCTGCAGACTAGAAGATCTACGATCCCTTCGCAGTCTCCTTGATGTCTGTTATCATTTTACTGTTAGTTATTTCTGTTTCCTTGCTGTGTACTTGACATCAAATAATAATAAATCAGTTCAGTTCAGATAGGTTTGAAAACACTTCCCTTTTTTCCGAAATTCTAAAACTCTTCAACAAAATGATCTAATTAAACTGGAAACTGCCAAATTTATGAGTAGTTTTGATAAAAATGCGTTACCACCTCATTTTGGTAATTACCGAGATGTCGATCAAATTGCTTACAAAGATCCATCAAATTTACAGGGGTTGAAGTCTGGAATGGTATCCCTTTTGAACTAAAGTCGTTTTTGAAAATTGATAATCATTTAAGACGTCATCTTTTGAAATCATATTAGTCTTACATCAAAATGTTTACGCTATTTAGTTTTAGTATATAGCTGCATACTTAGCTTCCTATCACGAGAAAGCGATCAATGCGATCAATGCGCTTATACGAGCTCGCTTAGGAGTTGCCAGCCATCTGTCCACCACTCCAAGATGGGGGAATCCCGCTAGGTGCTTTTCCAAACGTCACAACAAGTAAACTTGCCGACTTGTTCTCCACACTGTCTCTTTAATGCTGAGCGTCAAGCAGGGAAGCTGTGAATACCAATTTTAAAGTCATTGGTTTGACCCGACTTAGAATCAAACCCAGTCTACAGCTCCCAAGGCGGACGCTCTTTACCACTCGACCATCTACATGTAAGTTCATACCACTCAGCATTTAAGCTGTTAATTTATTTATATATAATTTTTTTCTTAATGCTAAAACCAACCCTAGTTTAAGCTTTCATTTATATACATATTTAAATTCTGAGCTTGTCTCATTGTCATTCCTGAGATCTGCGTAAGAGTTGAAAATGACCCCGGTAAATTTATTCTCAAATATGTTGGTGGCTGCAGCTGCTTGACTTGAAGACCGATGTACTTTCGGTCACTTCGCAGTCTCCTGCACAGTTTTTAGTTCTACTATTGGTTTGTTTAATCTCCTTATTTCAGTGCAAAATATATCTGCTCTGTTCGGGGGTCTGCTACAGCTCATTTGAAAAATCGCACGAAATTTCGTAGAACTACAAATCCAATATACTGTAATTTGAGTTTACTGTCAATTGACCTTTATTCTGTAAATAAACCTATATTTTATTAAAACAATCACTGCTTTTTCTAACTCAAGCAACCTGCGCTTACAAAGCGCAACCAAATTTTTGCAGTTCGCATCTTCGCAACTCAATAAAGCACAGTCTGTTGCATTCATTTCAGTTCGCAACGCAGTACAGCGCAAGCATTGTTTACTTTGTTTAAAGCGTAGCGCAAGTTGCTCAACGAGCGAAAATAATACTTGACGCGCTTTGCAAGTTGCGCTTTGCGCTCAAATTGCGAAATGCCCACCGCTGGTATTGAACTCATTCTTTCAAATGATAAGAAAGCTTTTCAAATCACAGTCAATTCTCCAAGTTCAAGTTCATTTATTCGTCACCAACCACAGCAGATAATTACAAAAAAACACAGGCGTTAGATAAATATCCTAAGGATAGTAGCGACAGGGTGACTCCGAAGGGACCGCGAGGTCTTCGAGTCAGAAGCCACCCTATATAGCCATATATTGGCGTTAACTTAATCATACTAAAGAAAGCCAGTAATTTGAATAGAATTACCAGTTTACCAAATGTGTGCTGTGAGCAACAGCGATGCAAAATTACAAAATTGTCAAAAGTGGACTCCGACACATCCACAACTGTGCAATGCAATTACTGATGAAGCTAACGCAAGAGAAAAAATAATGATACAAGGCACAAAGACAACAAAGCTCGGAGCGGAATAACGTCAAGAACTACAGGGTGATCCGAAAGTAACTCCCTATTCTAAAATAAAAATGGTTTGTTTTTGAAGTGTAATTTCTTCATTTATTAAACATGAGAAAAAAGTGCATTGCAAGGACTTCCATTTAAAATTCAATATCTTTTTATTTGTTTATTTAAATGTGGTTGAATTTTTTAAAAATTATTATTCATCACAATTAGTATGCTAATTTACAAAACTGTGGAATATGCGATGAAAAAATTAATGTTAAAGGTTACAAGATATATGGCTGTGAATTTTGTCCGGTTTGGCTTCATGCCTCATGCGTCTTTCCTAATGCCTCTGAAGATAAGTTAAAAATTCTGTTTGAATTCAATACTGGTTTTTGTGTTATGTGCCGTGAATGCAAACAAAACTTTAAGGATCAGAGATCTTCATTAGCTACCAAAAATGATATTAAATTGATAGTTGATGCCATAAAAAGTCAACCTGCCCCAAGTATTCTCAATGAAGAGCTCACCAAATGCGTACCTGAATTTGTAAATGAGGTTGCTGCTAAATGTGGAGAAGTCTCATTTGCAGAAATAGTTAAGCAGCAGAAAGAAGAGCTTGAATCATTAAACAGTGCACAAGCAATCAATTTTGCTTCTAAAGTTAGAAAGGAACTATCTACTGATTCAATTATTCAGCAATTGTCTAACAAAAAGGAAGAGGATGAAAAGATGAAAAGAAAGTGCAATTTAATATTGTTTGGTTTGCCAGAATCTAAATTTGATTCTCCTGCTAAGCGTATCACAGAAGATTGTGCCAAGGTTAAAAATATATACGAAGAAAGACTTTCATTATCTGCCTTTGATGTAAAGAATATCATGCGCCTTGGTTACAGCACAGAAAACAAAAATGAAAAGAGACCTTTGCTAATTCAATGCGAAAGTGAAAATAAGAAGTGGGAGATGCTTAGAGCATCAAAGAACCTTAAATACGTTCAAGAGCATGAAAGTTTTCCGATATTTGCTGCTCCAGATCGCACTGAAAAGGAAAGAGAAGAAAGAAAAATGCTTGTGACCCAACTAAAACAAAGAAGAGATAAAGGAGAAGAAAATTTAATCATCAGAAAAAACCGCATTGTAACTAAACTACGTACTGTCAATGGTGCTGATGTTGAACCCTTTCAACGACCGGCCCAAAATGCCTGGGCCGATTTGTTCAAATCGTTTTAAAGGGTCCCTCAAGAATCAATTTGCTCCTATTCTACAAAGCCTAAAAATTATGTATTTCAATGCAAGATCAGTAGTAAACAAAATTCATCTAATTTATAGCTTTCTTCTAAATAACTCCAACGCTTTTGATTTGATATTTATAACAGAAACTTGGCTCACTTCAAATATTCTGGACTCCATGATTTGCCCAGCTGGTTACAATATTCTTCGACATGATCGTTTTGGTGCTAGAGGAGGAGGAGTTTTAGTGATATATAAATCTTGTTTGATGGTTAACAAATTTGTACCAAGCAATCATGAAATCTATGACTCACAATGTTTCGAATATGTCACTATTGATGTGCTCTGTGCAAAAAAACAGAAGATTCGAGTTTCATGTTTTTATGTTCCACCCAGTACATCAGCTTCTTTGGAATCCTTAAAAACAGTATGCAAATATCTCTCTGAATGTTCAGTTACTAGTCATTCTTATATTTTGGGAGACTTTAACCTTCCACGTATTGACTGGACCATACCTGCAAGCCTTGGAGGCCCCTGTCATGATTATTTCTTAGAGTGTTGTCAAAATGCATCACTGACTCAACGTATTTTAGAACCTACTCATCTCAGCGGTAATACTCTTGACTTGTTGTTATGTAGTGATCCTAGCTTTCAGTTTGTTGAATCGTTTTGTGTATCTGCTCCTTTCAGTGCAACCTGTGACCATTCTAGTTTAAACTTGAAACTCACTTTTCCTGTAGAAAAGCAAAAGGAAAGAGCTACTGCAAGACCTAATTTCAAAACTGCAGATTACTGTGAAATTTCATCACACCTGCTTTCAATTGATTGGAATCATATAATAGAAGCAAACAGCAATGACATTCAGCAGTTGTATGATCACTTTGTTAATGTTATTTCGCAGACTATTGACTGTTTTGTGCCTAAATATAAAAGACATCAACATAGAAGAAAACCAATACACATCAAGAAGCTTCTGAAGGAAAAACAAAAGCTTTATCGACTCTCGAAAATGAACTCTGTAATGAATTCAAAGTACAAACAAACTGCCAAGGACTATGATAATGCTGTTAAGTGCTGGCATGATTCGATTGAGTCGTCCATATGTAACAATGCAAACAAATCTCGCTTTTATGGTTATGTTAACAGTAAATTAAAAAGCAGTACCCAGATCCCTCCTCTAAACACTCCCAACGGTATAGCTGAGAGTGATGCAGAAAAAGCTGATTCGCTGAACACTTTCTTTCACAGTGTTTTCACTTCTGACAATGGTTTTGATTTAGAACTAGTCCCTCACTTAAATTTTTCCCAGTTTATGAAAGATATTGAGGTCTCAGAAGAAGATATACTAATGGCAATACATAATCTGGCTGATAAATTATCATATACTCCTGATGGTATTCCTTCTTACTTTTTAAAACGTATTGTTTGTGCAATTTTACCCTTCTTAACTCATTTATTTAATATCAGTTTAAGCTTAGCCACAGTACCTTCCCAATGGAGGTCTGCCATTGTAATTCCCATCTTCAAAAAAGGCTCCCGCAATTTGGTCTCAAATTACCGTCCTATTTCTTTGACATGCTGCCTATGTCGTGTGCTTGAAACTATCATTAGTCAAAAGTTTTTGGATCATTTATACAGATATAATCTTATATCACCATTTCAGTTTGGTTTCATTCCAGGAAAGTCCTCTTGTTCTCAATTGCTCTCTGCAATTAATCATTTTCTAACAGCATATGATCAAAACAAAACTGTAGATATTATCTACACTGATATAGCTAAAGCATTTGATTCAGTATCACATAAAAAATTGCTCTCAGTGCTTCAGTCTTATGGTGTCAATGGTAATGCATTTAATTGGATTCAAGCTTTTCTGGATCAGAGAAAGCAACAAGTACGTGTGCAAGACTCATTTTCATGTTTTAAACCTGTGTCAAGTGGTGTGCCGCAAGGAAGTGTTATTGGTCCATTACTATTTATTATTTATATTAATGATCTTATACAGGCTGCAACCGCCACAGAAAATGACAGTAACTGTGCTATGTTTCTCTTTGCGGATGATGCTAAACTTATAAGCTGTGATAATTTTGCTTTACAAAATGCTATTCATAAAGTTTACACGTGGATGAATGTAAGGCAGCTTAGGCTTGCTCCCACTAAGTTTGAGCACCTGCCTCTAAATCGAAACTCCTCTGATAACCATACATTCACTATTGAGGATACTGAAATATGCTCAAGTAATTATGTTAAAGATCTTGGTGTTTATGTATCTAATGATATGAAGTGGAGTAAACATATATCTTATGTTCGTTCGAAAGCTTCTGCTACTGCTTATCAAATATTGCACTCCTTCTCTTCTAAAAATGTTTGGACGCTATTGAAAGCTTATGTTACTTATGTTCGGCCCTTATTAGAATACAATACTCCAGTTTGGTCACCTTACCTGCAGAAAAACATTCATGCCATTGAATCTGTTCAAAAACGTTATACCAAAACCATTTGCATGCGATGTAATATTCCTTTTACGAGTTATTCTGATCGTTTACACAAGCTAAATATTCAATCTTTGCAGTATCGCAGACTTGAGTATGATTTAATATTAACGTACAAGATCTGTTACGGTCTTATTGACATAAATTTTGACAATTTTTTCAAATATTGCAGTAGTCCATATAAACTTAGACGTCATCGGCTGACTTTACAATCTATTGGTAAACCCAAACATAAAAATGTTACAAATTTCTTCTCTCATCGTGTTGTATCTTTATGGAATAGCTTACCTGAGTATGTTGTCACTGCGCCTTCATTACCTATATTCAAAAACTATCTAAAAAAATTCGACTTATGTAGTATAACGACAATAATTTATTAGCTTGCCTTTGCTTATAGTATTAGTCTGTTTGGGTCTTTTAATACTGTGCTTTTAAGTTTTAATTTTCTCTGTCTTCAGGTGATGTGTTGCTTGTCTTTTGTTTACATTGCTTGCGATTGTTTTTCTGTCTTCTGATGTTGTGTTGCTTGTCTTTTCGTTTACATTGTGTGCGATTGCTTATACTTTACTTTGTTTTGTGTCTTTAATGCCGTGCTTTTAAGTTTTGATTTTTGCAAGTCTTCTGATGACATGGTGCTTGTCTTTTCGTTTATTCATGCATTGCTGTTATGGTTTTCTTCAGCTTTTTCTTTCTGCACATGTTAGTGTGTTTAGATGTTGGTTTAGACACCATTGTGTCAGTTACTTACAATAAACAATAAAGATGTTGTGTTGCTTGTCTTTTCGTTTACATTGTGTGCGATTGCTTATACTTTACTTTGTTTTGTGTTTTTAATGCCGTGCTTTTAAGTTTTGATTTTCGCAAGTCTTCTGATGACATGGTGCTTGTCTTTTCGTTTATTCATGCATTGCTGTTATGGTTTTCTTCAGCTTTTTCTTTATCTGCACATATTAGTGTGTTTAGATGTTGGTTTAAACACCATTGTGTCAGTTACTTACAATAAACAATAAACTTTATTTCAAATTTAAGTTAAAATTATTAAAATATAGAAACAAGAGCATAGATGTAATTGCCGCAGACTGAGTAACTTACACGTAAAAACTGAGAAAGTTATCAATAAATTTGAATAAGTCATAGTTATTTTACAATAGGGAGTAACTTTCGGATCACCCTGTATAACGCACAAAGTTGAGAGTAGACAATAGAATTAGATCATAACAGAAGTTTTTTGTATTCTTTTTTAAATTTTCTAAAAGGAAGATCTCTTGTTAGGAATAGCATTCCAGATTTTAGCACCAGCGTATTTATGTGATTGTTGAGTAAGTTTCGTTTTAAGTAAAGGTATTCGTAAATCAGTGAAAGATTTAGCAAACCGTATACAACGATTGTAAGTAGTGGTGGGATTCAAATTGTTTGTCAGTTAACGACTCAAATTGTTTGTCAGTTAACTGGTTCTATTACAGAAGTTATATATTATCAGCCAGTTCTGTTTCAACTAATATTACAAGTATAAGCAGCAATGCTAACCGGTTCGCTGTTTTAATAAAATTCCCTGAGACGGTTCTATAGAACCGGTGCGAACCGGCTGAATCCCACCGCTGATTGTAAGTATTTTCAGCCTTGTTAAAAAGAAGTATCAAATTCAGTAGGTAAAAGTTTGTTCAAGTGGTTATGAATTAATTTAGAAGTTTGAAAGTTGTCAGGTTCGTCAAGTCCAAGATTTCATTTTTTAAATACAAGGATTTGGCACGTTTGTCCCAGTTGCTTCCAGTGATTATTCTCGTAGCTTTGTTTTAAATTTTTAATAATTTGGTAATTTTCCTCCTTTTTCGCTTCATGACTTAGTAATGTAAACTGTGAAGGCCCGGAGACCCCACTTGTTAAAAATAACAGAGAACAGGGAGTAGATTCTGCGCATCAAAAGTGACCATAAACTACTTCCATTCTCGTATTGTTATACTTTCCATTGATAAAATAAGCTTTAGCCTGTTAGGTAGTTAATCAATCAACGGGTGAGCAGAAACCGCATGAATTAATGGAGATGCAACATAACTTATAAATATGCGTTCAAACTATAAGGTAACAAAACTGAATTGGTTGTTCGCGTCTCTTTTCCTGCATTGTGTCGCATTGTGATGTCTCGCATAGGGCTGTTTTTAGCTTGTTTATTATTGTGCAGTAAATGAGCCCTTCGCTAATTTAATTATTTTGGATAAAAAACTTGCTCGCTTCAAACGCTGATCGTAACATGAGTTCAAATTCCTCAATCTTCGCGACTTAGCGCTCGCTAATGCAAAAACTCGAACACACAAAGCATAGCTCCTAAAGCTAAAGAACTGCTGAAACGATGCGGTTTCCCACCAGCAGTACCATGCTAACCCCCGCAGCTATTTTTGTTACGGATTCGATAGCTTACTCCAAACAAACATCCGACCAATACGGTAAACTCAAACTTGAAGACTCGTTTTTTTGCCCAACAGGCACACAACTGCAACATAGACAATTACATGTCTCAATGTTAGCAAAAGTTGCACACGTGGTAAAATGACCAGTGGCAAAATGACAACACAAGTAGCAAAATCAAGTGGCAAAATCACAAGTGGCAAAATGACAACATGAAAACAAACAGAAAAAAATACGACGCAAAATATGAGAAGTGAGAAGTAGCCTAAACCATTATGCTAGAGACTCCAGAGAGTTTCTGAGACAAAACGAGCACTATTTTGTAATACTTGTTGTTTGTTCTAACACGGAATTGAAATTTTGTTGTAAGGCTTTTGTTTTGGAAACATGTTGATGCTCACAATTTTAGTGAGGTCTGACATTCCATCAACTTATTTGTTGCAAACTTACAACGCTTTTGCATCAATGAAAGGAAGAAAATCAACACAACAACAATCAATAAAACACATCTTGCTGTGAATTTTTTTGTGAGAGCCTTGGTGTTTCGCAACCATATTTTCATAATCATCGCGGTTTTTCCATGTCATGGAAGTTGCATCTCTTGGCTCGATCGTTAGCTGAACGTATAGCAGAGATGGAAATCGGTCGGGTCACAAGACGTTGAACGAAAATTCACCTACTCCTTTGTAAACGCAACACAAATAAAAACTACTTTTGTCAGTTTGATGTCTGTTAAACCTGACGCTGTGACACCGGTGGTCCGGATTTGTCATTGTCGCTTGCATATCGGCAAGTTATTTACTGCGGTTAATTGACCGACATGGCTTTAATTTTTTGGTTTTTCACGAATATAATTTGGACTATGACCGAAATTTTACCTCCCCCCCCAAAAAAAAAAACAGTTCTCCGGTACTACAATCGGAATAATCACTTCCACTCGACAGTAAAGTTCCATCAATCCATTGAACTGCATCATTGTTATTGATGCTGCTGTTTATTCTTCTCAATCCAATAAAATAGCATACAGAAAATCCACTAAAAACAATATAGAAAAGTACTCGTTACCGAAAAAAATACCGGTACTCAAGAAAAAAAATGTTGTTACTTTACACCACAACTACTCCGAACCACAACTCCACGCTGCCAATGATTAGCAGTCTTTGCTGCTCACCGTTTATATTGCTTTCTCAGATGTATCTGGATTGTCGAATAGCACAAGGAGCATCTACACATTTGTAAGCAGGATTAAAGGAAAGAAACGTTACCGACCCATCGTGATGCAATTTTTAGGAAACCCTCCTTGATTGTTTGGTTTTCCAGGATTCCAATCCGAATAGCCACTTCCACTCGACAGTAGAGTTCCATCAATCCATTGAAATGCATCATTGGCGTTGCTGCTGTTTATTCTTCTCAATCCAATGAAAGATGAATACGGTCGAACTGCATGAAATCGACACGAAAATAGTAGTGTACGACGCGGTAACAGGCGGGATCCATCCGCGCGGCATAACGCCTAGGCAACACCGCTTTGAAAATAAATTGCAGCGGTGGCGAGCCTTTGTCAACAAAATGTTATATTTGACCGGCCCGCGAATCGAATCCAGACCTCCCGTCCCAATCACGATGATTTAACCACTACGCCGACCGGCTGGGCTAATTTCGTACTTTTAAAATGTTTGCAACCTTACCAGTTAACTTTCCTAATTTTCTAGTTTACGACCTTATCACCTTACCTTCCTAATTTACAACCTTACCAGTTAAATTTACTAGGAAATCTCTGATAGCTTGCGAATTGACTATGGCCACTGTTGCACTTTTTGAGCGCATTCTTCAACAGCTTCTGAGTAATTTCTAACGGAACTCTGCACTTCAACGTAATATTTCTTTGAACCCAGTCGATGAAACATTTGGCCTGACAACGAGTTCATCAACTTAAACAAGACCAAACAAAAACAGAAGTTAAACATTTTACTGTAACTAAAAAAAAACACCGAAATTTTTAATAATTTACGGTTGTTGAACCAGCATTGTCAAACAGGCTCGGGCTTTTCGGGTCGGGTTCGGACGGGGCTTAGATTTTGAAAATTGTTGGGCTTCAATCGAGTCGTACGCAGGAGCAAAATCGAGATTTGTAGTGAGTGATAGGATTTTCGCGATTGCTGGAATAAAGCTAAGAAAGCACCTTGTCGCATCTGTCAGTCTAGGGATGGCATGACTGTGGATGGGTAAAACTTTTTTTTATTAAAACTTCTTTAAAATTTAATGTGATGTTTTTGATTACGGGCCTAAATCGTGCTCAGACTTGCTAATAAATTTAGATTCGGGATCAGGTCGTGTTCGATCTTGAAAAATCGGGTTCGGGTCGGGCTCAACATCTTCGGCCCGTTGACAACTCTGTGATGAACAAAAACGAGCTAACAATCACGCTTGACATATGCTGGCACTCCTTGAGAAAGCGACATGTAGCCTAATGGTTGTGTGCATCTGAATTAAGGACCTTGGTTTACAAGTTTGATTCACGGCTGGATCCAGTTGCATTTGACATATAGGCTATCTCGGGTTGTAGCTAATTTTAAAACCTCTATGAAAATTTATCTGTGTCTAGGCGTTCGTTTTTTCGTAGTAACTATTTTGAGTTTAGTTTATTGCTTACGATGTAATTGCAATGCTGGAAAAGATTTGAACAATTTCATTCACGAGAACGTCGATCAACTTATACCATATCATATCAGTGTTGCCGTTATGAAGTGTGGTTGAAATCATCAACAGCTCCGGCAGGATCGATGCCAAAACTGCAGGGTTTTCATCAGCCTAGTATCGACATAACACTACAATCCACAAGACAAAAACTCAATTGAATGCTTGTGTCGTGTGCGTTTTTAACACGGGTGTGCATTTTGATTAAATATTTTTTTTTTTGGTATTTTATTTCCAGTTTTATATACCTTATGAATTCGATTTAACGAAAATGGAAAGTTAAAAATTTGCTTTTTCCCAACTACAGCAGGCTGTCGCACCCAAAAACATTTCGAAAAAAAGATCCCCGGGGTTATGGGGACACTATTCTGATTTACGAGTGCTTTTAGAGTGGCTACCTTCACACAACTTCTGAATTACAGAAAGTTTAATGTTTTTCCTTTTTTGTTTTTGCTGAAAATTTTTGATGGAGTTGGCTTAGTATTGAACTCATTTTTTCAAATAATAAGAATGTTATTCAAATCACAGTCAATTCTTCCTCTATTTTGGCTTCATGACTTAGTAGTGTAAACTGTAGAGGCTCACGGGCTCGACTTCTTAAAAATAACAGTGAGTGGATTCCATGCATCAAATGTTACCATAAACTACTTCCGTTCTCGTATTGTTCTACTTACCATTGACACAATAAGCTTTAGCAAGTTAAATTGTTAATCAATCAACGTACTGGTAAGCAAAAACCGTATGAATTAGTGACGTAACATAACTTATGATTAAGCTTTCAAGCTGAGGTAACAAAACTGAATCGATTGTTCGCTCCTTTTCCTGCATTACGCAATATGATGTCACACATGGTGCTGTTTTTAGCTTGATTATTCTTGTGTAAAAGATGAGCGCTTTGCTAATATCAAAATAGTGTCAAAAACATCAAAATAGTAGCAAACCTTTCTTACGGTGCTTGATTGACGATTGGCCAAGCCACGACTATATTTTTTATAGTTCTGCTAAAGTGAAAGATGTAATAATCTTATTTTTAAGACAACTCATGTAAATGTTAACAAAAGTTGTTTTTTCTTTCCCAATGAAATACTGGTATTGAAGTAAAACCACAACATGAAAACAAAAAGAAAAAAGCACAACACAAAACTTGAAAAGAAAGCAGTAGGATAAACCATTATGCTAAGGAGTTTATGAAATAAAAGTGCGCACTTTTTTGTGATACATGTTATTTCTTCAAACACGGACTTGAAATTTTGTTTTAAGGCTTTACCTAGAAACATGTTGATGCACGCAATTTCAGTGAGGTTTAACATTCCATTAACTTAATTGTAACAATCCTGCAATGCTTTTGCATAAATGAAAGCGAGAAAATACATAAAACAAAAATCACTAAAACACTTCTTGCTGTGAAGTGTCTTTTGTTCCTTAGTTGTTCGTAATTGTATTTTCATAATTATCCCGGTTTTTCTTTTCCATCGAAGATAAATGTTTTGAATCGATCATCAAATGAACGAATTCACTTAAAAGTTTTCCAAACAAACATGTTCAAGAAATTGCTTTGAGTGTGGTGTAACGGAATGGTTATTTTGCTCACCCAGCAAATGTTTTAATTGCGATGTTAGGAGATAATAATGAAAATGTAAGGAATGTGGTAGTGGCAAAAGTGCTAGCTCTTCGGAATCAAGTAGCTGAAGAAAGGTCAAATAAAGATGACTCTCCCATTTACTGAACAGCAGTTCGATTCGCTTGATTGATGTATCAACTTTGAACTTAGAAGCAAATGCTTACTACGAATTAGCCAATGTCGATTCTTGCCAACAACAACCTCCACAAATTGCAAGCCTAACAGATACAGAAATAAAAGAGTGTCTAAAGAAACCCCTGGTATTTCACCACCCATGTCATAGCGAATCTGTGGAGCGGCACGTCAAACTTGTTACGGAAGCTCCTGCACAAGATGCGGGATTTGAGAGATGAGATGGAGTCATTTGTCAAAAAATTTAATCTCGCAAACTCATGAAAACATTTGACACCCAAAAGCAGTTCAAATAAAGTATTTTAGTTAACCATAATTATTGTGTGAGTGTGTGACCTCCTTAAGTCAGGTATACGTCAAAATTTTTTTTAAATTGTTCTTTGCCACGCTGTTGCTACTGCTACATGGTTACAATGTTACTTTGGTGATTTTATTTTATGGCATTTCAGTGACTTTCATTTGTGGTTTGTGTCCCACTAATTTAAAGCAATGGTTATTACTCACTCTATTTCTGGCAGTTTTCACAAAGATATGTTTTAGTTTTTCATTGTTTCTGTACTATAAGCTGCTATCTAATGTAAAATTTCAACTCTCAGCAAGAGTAGAAGCTAGCAATTACCATAATAATTCATCCAGTTATTGGTGCAACATATCACAAACAGTGTTAATGAAGTGAAATGAATAAGCTTTGCCGATCATAGTTAAATAACTGCGCTTATACAACACATCGGTGAATTTTTCGACAAATTAACCAAAAAATGGCCATGTTTTTGTTTTCGGCTTTAACTTTTTTGTGCTGAAAATAGAGATAACTTTCTTCTTAGCACAAATAGAAACATGGTGTTTCCGCAGATTTTGAGCTATATACCATTACTCTACGACCAGTGGTAACCGAAATATGCAAACTACCCCCTTGCGCTAACAGTCGCGATTGCATTTTGGGGGGTTGCCGGCTGGAAAACGGGGGCAACCACCAAAAACATATTTTATGCGAGTTTTAGACCATTTGTCGGGATTTGAGAACTACACTTTTTTCAATTTCGAAAAACATTCTTTTCACTCCACCCTAATCAGTCACAGATGTCCAAGATAACCCACAATAAATTTGCACAAATTTTTCCTAAACTAACTGTAACTACACAATGATTTACAGTATTACAGCTTTGTTGCTATGGGCGTTGCTAAGGGAATTTCCAGCTTAAATTTTGCTTTACTACCCCTTAAGCAATGAATCTCAATTTAATTAAAACAACCTGCAACCTCTTCTTTAGTATATGCTCCAAAAAATCCCCTAAAACGAAATATCAAATTTTTGAAAAATTTAAGATTTTAGATGGGTGTCCTACCTTAAATACACTTCAAAATGAGCTTCGTCAAAAAGGAGGCCAGTGCCCTGGGGCCCCCCTGGCTACGCCACTGACTAGAGCACCCACCCTTTGTCGCAGAAGATCGAGATGCTCGGAAGATACAATTGGAGCAGCTGACCCCGCGACCCCTCAAGGATAGGCGGGTCTAGAATATTTAGTTAATTTCTCCTTGGGTAGTAGGACTCTCAATTTAGCTGCAGGGCCGGCGGAATCGTCCCCCGAATCCCTTGCCGGGGAGGGGGGCAGGCCTGGTCAGGGGCCCCGTTTTGAACACCGCGGCTTTTTTTACTTGGAAATTATTTGAATACTTGTTGCGACACCACATTAGTTTGTTTGTGTGCGTGTGTGTAGGGTGCTGACGGGGGCGGGGAAAGGAGGGGGTTGATGAATGTTGAACTCCAATTGCGTCGCTCTTGTTCGAAATGTAGGCTGCTGTAGGCAAAATCGCTTGTATATAAACGATGTTTTTGAGCTGTTGAATGAATGAAAACATAGCCTAATTTTCTTCTGTCAAAAATACACATGTTATGAAATATAAGTTATAGCAGCAATATTAACTTCCTATTCCATGCGCCTTGCTTCGAATGATGTCGTGCCAGGGTTGCCATGGTGAGGGGAGGGTCCGGGGGAGGGGGGAACGGCCCCCCTAGTTCTAAAAAAACTGTTTGTCGGGAGAGCCCAGGGAGGGCTCTTAAATTCGGCCAAGTTCTTGTGAAAGTATTTCGTACAAGGTTTGCAAGGGGGGCGTGAGCATAGCAGTGACTTAATGATTAAACGTGTATTTTCAAATCTTTTTTTCGTCAAACATCAAAACTTTCCCCAAAACAGCTGCATTCTTCCCATTACGTCGATTAAGACACTGCAAATAAATTGTTATATTTTCTGCATGTTTTTTGAAGCGCGTTAGGCAGTGCCGCATCCACGCATCTTCGAAGTTCGGTCCCCCCAGTTGGGGGGGGGGGGGGCGATTGTAGGGGCCCCACGATATTGTTGGATAAGACTCACAATTAGAGACAAAAAATTTAAAGAAAATTTCGTCAAAAGTTGCTAAAAAAGCACTATAATTGCAATTTGCAATTACAGTACGTAGAGTAAATTGAAATTAAATTTTCAAAAATTTTCCGGGGAGCATGTCCCCGGACTCCCCAAGAGTAATTGATTTTCATTCTGCTTCAAACTTGCTCTGATTTTGCCACACACCGAAAGAAACAGTACGCACGAAAGTTTGGGGCGCTCTTCCTGAGGAAATTTCTGGATACGTCTCTTGAAATAATAGGCAGCGGTGTAAAAAGTATTTTGAAACTGTACTCAAGTAAGAGTATTGTTACTGACGGCAAAACTACTCGAAGTAAAGTAGAAACTATTGACTAAAAAAAGCACTTAAGTAAAAGTAAAAAAGTAGTCATTTAAAAACTACTCAAGTAAAAGTACTCGCATAGCGTTTTCAAACGTTAAAGTGTCAACTACACACTTGCCGATGCGGCGATGATGGACTTGCTTTGAAGGTGGCAAAATGGTGAAACAAAAGAAATTATTACCGCCCAGATGGCCGATTGGATAGAGCGTCTGCTTTTGGAACGGTAGACTCGGGGTTCGATTCAGAGTTGGGTTAAACCAATGACTTAAGAATTGGTATTTATAGCTTCCCTGCATGACTAGTATCAACGGCGACAGCGTAATTCGTATCGCATGGAGTGAAGTTCCCATGGCGATGACGAGACCGAGTGTTATGGAGTAGAATAACGGAGAATTGGAGTGTAAATACAGATTTTAGGCGCAACGAGGAATTTCAAGGCGAGACCGTAACTCAAATGCCACAATAGTAAACTACTTCTACTTTTCTAAAATAAAAACTACCCACCCAAGTAGAGTTACTTTATACTAAAAGTACTCAAGTAAACGTAAAAGTAGCCAAAAAAAAAAAAAAAACTACTCAAAAAAGAACTCGTTACCGAAAAAAACTACTCAAGTAATCTACTCAGTAAAAGTATTTCGTTACTTTACACCACTGATAATAGACTATAGCTAATGAGGAAAGTTCGTAACCCAGTCCAAAAAGCGCGAAACTGCCCGAATGCTTGTAGATATCAAAGGGTCCCAACTGGAGCTTTTTGGGGGGTTACGGGCAACAGTCTTGACACGACACCGGTGGTGGGGCGTGGACAAAAATAACTAACGCCAAATGGGGCCTAACTGAAAAAGTTTAAGAACATGTGGTATAAAATAATAAATTGTTTTGCATTATACCGGGCCCCCCTAGTTCGAATATTACCAAGGCACCCCTGGGTCGTGCATGGTAGGTGTTTAGAAGATTGTAGGTTTACCATGGTTTTTGCACAAAAGCATTAGGGGTGTGCGACTTCGCAAGCAAAGTGGATCAAAGTTCGTTCGTCAAACGGATCAAAAATTGGTCAAAAATTGGTTACGGATCAATTGGTTCGACAAACGGATCGCTAAAACTTCAAATTTATGACATATTATAACTTTAAGTAAGGCCTACTTTAAACTTCAATTTTCTTTTGAGTACCGGTTATTGCCAAATAGATTGATGGTTTTCTTTTCTTCTGCTTTTTCCCACGTCTTGTCACACTGCGCTGGGCCGTTTGTCATTAATTTTTGATTTGTTGTGACGCTTAATAGCGCAAAAACAGCCAGTAGTTGAAGTGTTAAACGATTTTAGGTAAAACATCTGCCGGTAGTCCGGTAAACGCTTGCTCTGTGGAACCAGAGAGTGCTCTTGAGAATTAGAATTTAATAAAAATGAGTATTCCTCACGCACCGGTCATACACAGGGATTTCATACCGTCCTTACTTCAAAGATTTGTTCTTATTTTGAGAGAGCACATCTTAGAAAATAATATTGTCCTTATGTTTTGAAATGCCCTTATTTTTGGCTTGCATCCAAGAAGCAAGGCATAAATAGGCATGAAGCATTTTTAGCACTTCAGGCTGTCTAGGTTATACACAGAGTTACCATTTCGTGCTTATTTCTAAGATTTGTGCTTATTTTCAAGGGCAATGTCTTAGAAAACGTGAATGTAATTATTTCTAAGAAACATGCTTACTTTTGATCTTTTAGTGGAAAAAATAGGATACTGCGGACGTAAAGATCTTTTTTTTGGTCTTTACCAATTTTTAGTGGAAAAGCAGGACTTTGTTGACCTGAAGACCTTTTTTCTTTTTTTTTTTTAGTCTTCGCCGATTTTTAGTGGATTCACATACACTAGAATTCGCCTATATCGACACCTCAATGGGACAAAGAAAAAGTGTCGACATAGGCGAAGTGTCGATATAGCCGCACTCTATTAATTTGTTCCTAAATTCTGTTTTTAATTCAATGATTCAATGTCAGGGTCTGGTAAGGTTTAACTGTGTTCTCTAATCAGCATTGCCGCTTAATGTGGTGTTTTCACATACACTTGGCTAAGATTAACGCAAACAAGATCGTGAAAAGTAATGGCAGTTGTACTGCATTTACACGCCATACGCACGTAGACGGTACTGATGCAAAGCAATAGGGCGTTATTACATTGTAAGGTATAGGACAGTATTTACTTCCTCGAAAGAAAATCGGTAATTTTTTTTCTGCTACTGTACAACAGTGTACAATAGGCTATACGCTGTGCTTAAACTGTACTAATCACAGGCACTACAATGTCCAGTTTTAAAACGCAATTCCATGAAGTCTTTAAATTTTTATAGGTCAACAATCGTCGTTATTGTTTCGTCAGTTTGCTAATTGTGTTTTGGTCTATGATGTCACTAGGTCCTCACGGGGAAAACAAACGACCCTCTTTAGTCTTCACTAAATTGTAAGTGGGATTGCGTTCCGCAGTGAAAAGAAGGGCTATAACCAGGGTTACCATCGGTTTGCGCCAAAAAATAAGCACGCTGCTGAAGCGATGACGTGGTAGGTTATTGCCACTCCTCAAAAACTCTTTATTGCAAAATCATACTTTAATTAAGGCCAATAAATATTGGAAACGTTTTAATTTTTCGAGACCTTTCGATTTATGCTCAAATTATTGTCAATCTTGTTCAAATAGAATTCATATTCAATCTTATTCAAATCGATTCCATTTGAAAAAGGGTGAAAATGATTTAAATACAAATTGAAACGTATCGAAAAATTAAAATGTTTCCAATATTTATTGGCTTTTATTTTTGTGATTAAAGTATTCAAAAATTTTAGAAATTGTGTTCCAAAATCATGTTGGTAATGCTTTGTATCAAGTTGTCGTAGGAATTAACAAATTTAACTCTAATTTCACTTTCCTAACATTAATTAATTAAATAAATATGTACATTTTTCGTTCAGTTATATAAAAAAGCATTTCAACTAAGAAATATTAAGCAGGGGATTAAAAAATAAGTACGTTTCTTAAAAATAAGCACATTTATACTTTGTAAGATATTGCTATTGAAAATAAGCACAAATCTTAGAAATAAGCACGAAATGGTAACTCTGGCTATAACTGTCACTATAAACGAACAACATGCTCTGGGGCAGTGGTTTTCAACCTGGGGTCCGCGGACCCCCAAGTGGTCCGCAAATAACTTCAAGGGGGCTACAGGGTCCGCAAGGGGTTTGCCAAAGTATTGAAAGTTTCATCAAAAATAGGGCAGTTTATTGAAGTACCGGTGTTAAATAATTAATGGGGCGATTTTTGGTCACATAAGTTACTTTTTTTTGCTAGCTCCAATTAACGTAAAAAGCGTTTAACCAAAATTTCACAGCTATAGCGTCAGTATTTAAAAAGTTATAAAAAGACAAAAAGTTACTTTTTGTCTTTTAGATTACATTTTGGTTTTCGTGCTTTTATGCATAATTTTTCTAGCTTTTTGTTTTGGATTGATGCAAGAAAGATAAATTTACAATCTACAAACACTAAGGTGCCTCTTTGGTGCCAGCCAACAACTGCTTCTGCGGGGAAAGAAGTTTTTCTATGCTTGCAAAGAACTTACAAAGAACAAATTACTTGCAAAGAACAGAAACTTTCTACCACAAAATGTAAAACACCACATGTGTGTTCACTATAACTTAAGCACGAGGTAGAACTGGGCCTTCTTCACGTTTTTTCATGTTTGGCTGCAACTATTTTCGTTTTACTTTTATTCGTTTAATAAAGTTACTTTTTGGTTACTTTTTTACAAAAATAAAGCTACATTTTTAAGTTTTTTAGGTTACAAAAAAATCGCCCAAGTAATTAATCATAACGTATTTAAAAAAATAATCTTTTTGTGAACGATATAAAAATATGAAGTAGGCACCGGGTTTAATTTGTAGCCAACAGTAGTTGGGGCTGAAACGTTCTTATTTAGGAAAGGTTATTGGTATGTCAAATTCTGAATGCAGAAACGACAGATAACTCCCACGCTTGGAACTATTGTATTTAGTTGCATACTTATCCCCCTATCACGAGAAAGCGATCAATGGGATTATATTGGGATTTATCGATTATCGGTATCGACCAGGGCATTTTTGAAATTATCGATTATTGTTATCGCTTTAGTACAGAAAGGTTTATCGTGTTCATCACTGTGTCTAACACCCTTAGATGGGGGAATCCCGTTAAGAATTTTTCCCAACGGCTCAACAAGCGAATTTGACGGCTCGCTTAACGCTATCCCTTTAATGCTGAACGTCTAGTAGGGAAGCTGTGCATACTGAATACTTTTTTTTAAGTCATTGGTTTTAAGTCATTGGTTTAAGTCATTGGTTTGAATCAAACCTTGAGTCTACCGATCCAAAAGCAGATGCTCTATCCACCTGGCCGTCCGATTGGTTCTTCACTGGCCATGTTGTCAATCGAAAGTTAATGCGCCCGATCTCCAGATTATAATTGCTTTCATAAGACCATCTGCAAACGAAAAAGTGCGCTCTAGCTAGACGATTTTAATGGCAATGGATAAACGGGTGTGACGAACTTGTCTCAAAATTACCGGTACACCTTTTATTTTTTCATAGTGACAACGCGTATGTTGTACAGCATTCGCATTGTGGTAAGACACTTAAAGCCTAGCTGTTACCCCTGGAAAAACCTAAAACAATTTATATCGAAATCTTAGTACAGGGGCCCTTACAAGGATTTTGGGGTAGGCCCAAAGTTGAGCTGCTACGGCACTGAATTAGTGCGTACGCCTTGTCTTTATGCACACTTATGTAGGTACCAAACTCGTGTCAGACCTTTACATCAAGATGATTATACGCGCATCTACAGCGTCTCAGCACCAAGCTCTAATCAGGAATAGCGAAACACCAATAGTCTGCAGATAAATAAGAAGCTCAGTGACGCAATTATTTGCTGACTGTCAATATTGATGGAGTTTTCGAGATAAACAATTTGGTTAAAGAAAGAGAGGAAGGCCAAAGAAAAGATGGACGGATTTGGTGTGAGAAGACATGGAGATGATTGGAGCAAGGGAGAAAGACGAAGTTGACCGAGTCTTATGGAGAAGACTTTCGCGCTCTGGCGACCTCAAATAGGGAAAAGCCGAAAAAAGAATGAGTAAATAAACAATATTGCTCCTTTCCCAAAATACAACTTGTTATCAAAGCCAATGCCAAAAATTGAGCCGTTTTTGCGTAGCCTATGCAGTGAGTCGTGTTTAGTGTAGTTAGAGATTTTTACTTGAAAAAATAAGTGCGGCCCATCATATATCCTCAAATAGATAGCTTTTAGCAAGCGGTAACAAAAAGGCATCCTTGGTGAAGGTTGCCTTTGATTTTTACTCAAATTACTTCCAATAACAATTTTAAAATCGTGTCTATTTGTGTTAATTTGTGTGGGGTCCGCAACAACAAATTGCTTAACTTAGGGGTCCGCGACTTGAAAACGGTTAAAAACCACTGTGCTCTGGGGGATTAAAAAAAGA